>OY744532.1:87182881-87325381 GCA_963556195.1 Sepiola atlantica
CAAAGATCAAAATCTTATCATCAGAGGAAGTCGCTGGGATAGATAAGTTGGCAAAGGCCAAGATTTAAAATTTGAAAAAATAAAATAAAAGTTGTAGGGGGAAGAAACACAGGGCAAAATTCTGCCCGAATGCAAGCAAATGTCCGATTGCTAAAAAGTCCGGTGTCGAAAAGTCCAGCGGAGAGAATGACATGTAGATAGGTAGGTCGTTAAAAGGATATTGAGCTATATACTCTTCACAATAGGTTTCACTTTTCCTAAAAGTTCGCTTTTAGTACACCACTTTATATATATATATATATATATATATATATATATATATATATATATATATATGTAGAATCAAATATAAAACTAAAAGTAAACTTTTAGTAGATAGAACCCTTGGCTTTTCCACTGCCAACTTATCTATCTGCATAATTCCTCTGATGATAAGATTTCGATCTTTGAAAAGCCTTGGCTTAAGGAAAGAATAATAAACATAATTTTATTACAGAATATACCTTGCATTGAACATATATATATATATATATATATATATATATATATATATATATATGTCTGTCTGATAAAACTGGAGTGCCAACTTTTGCTTATTCAGCTTTTGATCCGTTTTTTTCTAGTCTTCATACGACGGATTTGATGTTATAATCCAAGGAGTGTAAACAATCTCCGTATTTTGTGCGAACGTTTTCGATCGACATCGGTCGTCGTCAGGCGGTTGCAAAATGAAATAAATCTATGAAGAGGGCGCTCTTTTAAATTATTTCAACAGCACTTCAATACACCTTCACCTCCCCTCATAAGGTGAATAACATACGAAGACTAGAAAAAACGGATCAAAAGCTGAATAAGCAGCAGTTGGCACTCCTGTTTAATCAAACATGCATAAAAGAATGAATGCTACCCAATTATATATATATATATATATATATATATATATATATATATATATATATATATATATAACATAAAATATAATAACACAAAATCACATAATTGTCGATGCAATAATTTATTTCAACTTGAAAATTGAAATAAATTCAAGTTGAAATAAATTATTGCATCGACAATTATGTGATTTCGTGTTATTATATTTTATGTTATTCTTGCTCTGTTTACTACATTGAGCTCTCATACCCAGATTTCCTCCTGGAATTATCCCATTATAACACAAATATATATATATATATATATATATATATATATATATATAACGGCACATAGAATTTACTGAGTATAGTTAAAGAAAGGTCTGCGCAAGGGATAAAGTTCCTCCCAAAATCTCTTTTAAAAACACATGAAGTTAATAAAATATCCCTTCCTTACATTTATCGCACAAAATGAATTGAATGAACAACTGAGTAACAGGCAACAAAAAAGAGGGGTTTATTGACTCAAGGATACCGATACCGTTTGGTATAGGTAGAAGAGAGAGTTGGACGGTGTCCGGTTGAGGAAGAGGAAAATATAATAGTTCTCTGGGCTGCCCGTGGGTTTTCTTCAAGTGAAGATGGTAGTAGTCTCCGAGTGAGGCGACGGTAGCAGAAGAAAGAGCTTTTCCAGGTTCCTCGTCGGTGTTCTCGGCGATGCGTCCCAGCGGGTGCCAAGGGGACGTCTCTGCGAGGCTGTTAAATGAAAAAAGGGTGATTTTTCGTTTGCACCGGACTTTATACTCAGAAGGGCAGATAACTCTGGTGTTGTTTTTCAGTGCCACCTGTCGGTGAATAAGCGACACCTAACGGCCAGCCAGTGCAGTTATGTGTGAAAGGAGGAGGTAACTGCTACAAGCTTATCCTAGTGTGCTGGCGTTTCAAAACCACACCTGACCTTGCGTCTAACCTCCTGGAGATGAGGTAAATAAAATACAATCAAGGAGTCGGCCCCAGTCATCACCAGGGCATTCGCATGCTACTGTGTTTGACCTGTTGAGTTAGAACTACTAAATTCAATATGGTGCTGCTGTAACCTGGTCCATAGGTACTGAAGATTGGGAGCATTACCTCGTCAAAGCAAGAATCTCACTGTGCGCAATGAAGACCTATGCTGCCACAAATGACCGAAGCACTGTCCATCCTTAAGCTAGCTAAGAGGATCTCTTCCCAGGCAACCTATGCTAAGACACCAGCAGCCAAACCTCCCCAGCTTATTCTCGAAAAAACTCCCCAACAGTTCAGAAAATGCCGAATTGATTGGGGAGTGTTCACCAAAATGACAGGCATGCTGACCTCTCAGGCTATCCCGTTATACATCTGCGCTGACGAGTCCGTCAACCTAGATTCTTCACCACTGACCTAGACAAGCTAATCTGGATAATAGAGGCATTGGTCACTTAGTGGTCAATCAATTGTCTGAGTGCAACCATAAATTACAAGTTGAGATCTGTAGACAAATTCAAAAGATACCCATTTTCCAAGCTTATCAACCTTTCAAAGTTGTATGGTTTAAGGAAAGCTTTATTGCACGGCTTTCTTTGAATGATGCCACAAGGAGCTATTCATCAAATGCAACTGAACATTCTGATCTGTTTTTATCTTGAAGGACCAATTTTCTATTTCTGAATGTTGTAAACCATCTTCTGCACGTTCTTTCATACAGAGTTACCTTTCTTTTTTAATCAATGAAGTATCATGTGTTTTAAACGCTTTCAACAGTGAAATTCAATTAATTTTTCCTGTAAATTAAATTTTATGAAGTTAAATGTGTCCAAATACATATATATGATATATCGTCATTTCCATGTAAGGTGCTCGACTGAGCCCCAGTCTTTAGTTCATCCTTGTAGGACATTTACAATAAGAACCGACGATGCTTCTGGATTATTTGGAGCAGATGAAATTCTTATCTTTAATTTAGAAGAATCAGTTGAAAGGGGAGATAATTCAAACTGTTATTATTTTTTTGTTTGTTCTAATCATGACCCACGAGAAAAATCCAGAGATTTAGTAAGAAATTAATTATTTTAAAAGAGTACTTTTTGCAGTTTATGGAACGTTATAATTTAGAAAGCCATTCTTAATATGGGGAGGTGGTGGTTGTGATTAACTGTTCTGTTCATTAAATTGTTAGGTGAAAGTACAAAATAGTTAATCACCTCCTCATGTTAATGAGGGCTTTCTAAACTATAACGTTATTATTTCAGCCCGGTCCGTAAACTGCATAAGTACCCTTTTTTGTAATTTATTTTCTAACTAATTTCCTGGATTTTCCTTATGGGTTATGGTTACAACAAAAGAAAACAGTTTGAATTATCTCCCCTTTCAACTGACCTTTCTAAAATTAAAATCAAAATTTCATCTGTCCCCAATAATACAGAAGCACCAAACCGACTTTCTACTACAATGTAAAAGGATTTTCCTTTCTCTTACCATGTACCTAGTGTCAGGCACCTGTGGAACACACTACCGTGGGACTGCTTCCCTACTGATTACAACTTTGTCGTCTTCAAATCCAATGTTAACAAATTCTTGCTATGAACCACTTCATATGTAATCATACACAGTTCATACGTTTGATCAATGTTAGTACTCCCATAGTGGTCCTCATCCTTCGGCTGGCAGTCATTCTGGTCTCGTTAACCCTTATCCTCGAGTGGCTCTGAGCCTTGATTAGTGGTAACTATTAAATTTCATAGAAATAAAATTTCGGACAGAACTTATGGGATTACTTAATATAATAAAAACGGATTCACGTGACATAACAGAACGTAAGTTTAGTATACAAAAGCACTGGAATACATTTATAGGTCAAACAGTTAAAAAGAACAAAAAACTGTTTGATACCAAAGTCGAAACCTCCCATATTTTTTTTTTTTTTAGCTCTTCATCACAATTTATTGAATATAATTAGGATTGTTTTCATACTTCCTATTAATTATCAGCCGAACAAAAACGGGAAAGTTTTACTCTTTTCATTTTTTTCCCCCTTTCTTCAAAGTATTTTCATTTCTTCTGATTTTTATTTCTTTGATCAAATTTTAGCATTCACTGAAATTTATTAATGGATGTGTTTTTTTTTTCGTTTTTTTTTTTATTCTTCTTTCTTATCGGTGTTCATAAGACCTGAATAATTTGTCATTTCTTAATTGGTCCAGAACAGTAGAGGATTGGTCTATGAATGTTGACTAGTTCATGTTGATGTTAGGGGTTCATGTTGATTTGTTCATATTGATGTTAGGGGTCCATGCCGACTAGTTCATGTTGATGTTAGGGGTTCATGTTTATTTGTTCATGTTGATGTTAGGGGTCCATGCAGACTAGTTCATGTTGATGTTAGGGGTTCATGTTTATTTGTTCATGTTGATGCTAGGGGTCCATGCAGACTAGTTCATGTTGATGTTAGGGGTCCATGCAGACTAGTTCATGTTGATGTTAGGGGTCCATGCAGACTAGTTCATGTTGATGTTAGGGGTCCATGCAGACTAGTTCATGTTGATGCTAGGGCTTCATGCAGATTAGTTCACGTTAGGGATTAATTCAGACTAGTTCATGTTAGGGGTTCATTCAGACTAGTTCATGTTAGGGGTTCTTTCAGAATAGTTCATGTTAGGGGTTCATTCAGACTAGTTCATGTTAGGGGTTCTTTCAGAATAGTTCATGTTAGGGGTTTACACAGACTAGTTCATGTTAGGGGTTCATTCAGATTAGTTCACGTTAGGGGTTCATTCAGAATAGTTCATGTTAGGGGTTCATTCAGAATAGTTCATGTTAGGGGTTCATTCAGAATAGTTCATGTTAGGGGTTTACACAGACTGGTTCATGTTGATGTTAGGAGTTCACGCAGACTGGTTCATGTTGATGTTAGGGGTCCACGCAGACTGGTTCATGTTGATGTTAGGGGTCCATGCAGACTGGTTCATGTTGATGTTAGGGGTCCACGCAGACTGGTTCATGTTGATGTTAGGGGTTCACGCAGACTGGTTCATGTTGATGTTAGGGGTTTATGCAGACTGGTTCATGTTGATGTTAGGGGTCCATGCAGACTGGTTCATGTTGATGTTAGGGGTCCACGCAGACTAGTTCATGTTGATGTTAGGGGTCCACGCAGACTGGTTCATGTTGATGTTAGGGGTCCACGCAGACTGGTTCATGTTGATGTTAGGGGTCCATGCAGACTGGTTCATGTTGATGTTAGGGGTTCACGCAGACTGGTTCATGTTGATGTTAGGGGTCCATGCAGACTGGTTCATGTTGATGTTAGGGGTTCACGCAGACGAGTTCATGTTGATGTTAGGGGTTTATGCCACTACTCTGCCACACAAAAATAGACTTATTTACTTTTGCAATAATGAAAATTAAAGAATGATTCAATTTTAACGAATCGTTCAGCATTTATTCAATAAATCAAATATTTCATACGAAATACATATTGTCTATTTAACTAGAGAAAATGTGACCCGTTGTGTTGCCCTTTGAGCTCTGATTAAATTATGAGAATCAGAAAAAGTGAATTTCGAAAGACAATTGAATATAAAAAATTAAAAGACAAAATCCCAAATGAGTCTCTTTCCGCTCGCTATATCTCACCCCTACCCCCTCTTTCTCACTACAACTGCAGGTTTAATAGTAGTACTGCTTGTGCTGATATTCCCTATCGTTTATAATCAACTATTTCAATCTTTTTATTCTTTCCTTTCTTTAAAACATCTCGAACTTGTAAATTTTTAAAAAGAAAGAAAGAAAAACGTATCAATCGGTATAGGAAGAAGAAAGTGAAAAAAAATCTTATTATGGAAATAGAGTGAAGGATTTCTTTTCGAATTTATTTAAGACGACGGTGGGTGTCTGACTTGCTATTCGCTTTCTACATTCTCCTAAACACTTGGAATGGTTTTGTCTTACAAATTTTTTACTTGCTAACTTTTGTGAGGGGACAGATATATATATATATATATATATATATATATATTTATACACAAATAAATACACATTGTTCTTTATTATAGTGCAAAGGATTCTTGGCGCTCTTGTATAAGCAGTAACCGATCTGAGGGAGATAACTCTATTTTTCTTAGCCGCCGCTATTCCGAATTCGCTTATACTTTGGCAAGGGAGATAACTTTGTTTATTAATAAAAACATGTTACGGTTTTGAAATGCGTTAAAAACCCTAAACCCTAACCCAACCCGTTCAAAATAACTTTTAAGCACTTTTATTTACATGCCACAAATTGTATACACTTTATATAAACATAAAAAGAAAAGTTATTTTCTTTCATGCTGCGATAAACAAAGTTATCTCCCTTGCCAAAGTATAAGCGAATCCGGATTAGCGGCGACTAAGAAAAATAGAGTTATCTCCCTCAGATCGGTTACTGCTTATACAAGAGCGCCGGATTCTTCATCCTCAAATATACAATGTTTTATTCATCTTTTATTTCTCTGAGAAATATGGTACCAATATTTTTTGCACACATGTCATAATTATGAAGAACATTGACCTTTAATTTGTTGTCAATTCCTCTCTTGCTAAAATCCTCCTGGACTCTTGATACTTTTTAAACACGGAAACCAATTCTGAAAATAAACCTATGAACATTTCCAAAATTAGATTAGCGTATCAGTCCAAAGTTTTATTTTTAATCCCCTCTTGCGTAAAGCAAATATATTTACTTCATTTTTCCTCTTTCTTAGAAACAAAAATTAACTGCACAATTTTATCTTATTTTTAACCTTCCATTGGTTTTATTTGAAATCCCTTTCCCAGTGATGAATGTGTGTCCATTAGGTCGCCATATTTAACTCCATGCAAGTGTATATTATATATATATATATATATATATATATATATATATATATATATATATATATATATATATATATATATAGGCTGGGCAGAGCTGACAGTAATATAATTCGTTTTTACCTCAGTCTTCCATCAATTGTAAGTTGGGTGTTTATTTTCTATGTCTGGTTGCTCTGTCTCAGTCTTCAAATAGATAAATATTCACACATTTTTTCTGGATTTTCTTTGGTGCTGGAAATGTTTAAAGTCTATTTTATCATCGTACAGTAACATGCATTTATTATTATCATATACAACAAACACACACACACATATAGATATACATACACATATATATATATATGATGGACTCTCCCATCGATTTCGACATATGAGTGCCCGCGCGAGAATTTGTAATTGCAAGGGTTGCGCAATCACCAACAACCGCTCTCCTGAGTCGGCATTGCTTGATTCCAATGGCAAGTAGTAATACAGGAGGACTGGAAACAATGACGAGATAAGCAGAGAGCACATACAGCACCTGGTATTCCCAAATGGCTAGGCTCGACGCCGCTTAACTTCGGTGATCTATCGGGGGAACCAGTGTGTCAACGTGATTGTGCCGTATGTATGTATATATATATATATATATATATATATATATATATATATATATATATATATATATATATATATGAGAGAGAGAGAGAAAGAACATGTACACATTTATAGTATGAGGGAGTTTAAAACATGAAATGAAAATTTTAACCAAAAAGGAATAGTAGATAAGCATGCCAACAGACTAGTAAAAATAAGAACACAAACACACACACACACACACGCACACATATATATATATATATATATATATATATATATATATATATATATATATATATATATAGAGAGAGAGAGAGAGAGAGAGAGAATGGGGAGAGAGAAAGAACACGCACGCATTTATAGTATAATTGAGTTTAAAACATGAAATGAAAATTTCAGACAAAAAGGAATAGTAGATAAACATGTCAACAGACTAGTAAAAATAAGAACACAAATACATCTCTAAAGCACAACCAAGATATTGCTGTAGATTCATACGACCATAATACTAAATGATTATGGTCGTATGAATCGACCGAAATATCTTGGTTCTGTTTTAGAGATGTGTTTGTGTCCTTATTTTTACTAGTTAGCTGCCATGCTTAGCCACTATCCTGTACACTAATATTCCACATCTATATTATGTTATGTATTAAGCCGATTGATACTTTGTGGTATTCTTTGTTTATATCCAGCCCCACGGACTAAATAAATCGATTGTTTAGTAATATTACCCATGCAAACAATAGCATCAACAAAAAGGCATCTTAATCGATAACATACTGTATACTGTCAGAAATAAATTTTCAATATCAAAAAATAAAAATAAAAACATATAAATACGTATCTATAATATATTTGTGGTGTCTCTGTCTCTCTGACCGTCTCTCCGGGGATGCAATTGAAAACAGAGCCCTATACCAAGTTCAGCAAACAAACTTTTTTCAAATTAAATTTAATGAGTATTAATTATATTAGGTTTTACAATAACATTGTAGGGACTGTGCAGTGTGCAGTGGCATGCGGAAGTCTGGTGATGCCCGGACAAAGTCACTGATTGCATGCTTAAAATACTAAAGTATAAGTCCTAGTATTGAAAAAGATGAAAATAAAGGAGATAATTTGAATACGATTGGATTGGATTGGTGGGGGTGGGGGGCTCCATCCCATCTGCATGCCACTGGGTCTGTGTTTATGCCGGACCTCCATGAACATCAAAGATGATGTTTTACTTTTTTGCTTAATATTTTTTTTTTTTTTTTTTACTAAAACGTGTTTTAGAAAAAAAAAAATTGTTTGGGAGCAATGAAACTCTGGCAAAACCGATTTCAATGTAAATAATAAGCGACTGTACATTCGGACGTTACACTTTTATTTATATAAATAGAACACAGTAGGTGAGGTCCCGCACTGTCTGTTAAGCTCCAGCCCCTGTCGCATCACCTGTGCTTGTTTAATAAATACTTCCACAGAATGTGCTCAGCTGTACCTATAGCACTTGTACGTCCGAAACGGAAATAGCCTCGACTCATCCAACTACCTGCTAAATCACAGAAGAGGCTCCTAGATGGCGGAGGATTTTCTGCTCTGATAGCTTCGTTCTTTAGATCGCTTACGTTTGGAATTTCCTTCCTGCTTCCTGTCCCCTCTCTCGCAGCGGCGACATGCAGAAATTTAAATGTAATTGAACAAACATTTTGCTGCCCAACTCCCCACACAGATTGCTCCTCCCTGTAATTCTGGCCTTTACCCCAGTAGCCCATTACCCTTGTTTGGACTGGTGCTACCAGATCAGTTTGTCTGAAGATATCGGCTTCCTGATCTCAAAATGCACCAAACATTGATGTTTTATTGTTTTTTCTTTTCTTCTTGCAAAACTCAAATTATATTCTGCCAAATCAAAAAACAAAAACAACTATTTCTCTCCTCCCCCTTTCCCTCCCTTCTCCCTTTACCTCCCCTCTCCCCTTCCCTCCTTCACTCCCTTCCCTCCCTCACTCCCTTCCCTCCTTCACTCCCTTACCCCTCTTACTCCCTTACCCCTCTCACTCCCTCACCCCTCTCACTCCCTTACCCCTCTCACTCCCTTACCCCTCTCACTCCCTTACCCCTCTCACTCCTTTCCCTCCTTTCACTTAACCAATCAAAATGAATAAATACTTAAACATATAAAGAACTTTGCCAAAATGACCGGATTCGGCATTAAATAACCTGAAAAGGGGTGATATGCCGTAAAACAAAACAACCTAACCAAACCTTGTTTGGAGTGAATAAAAGCAAAAAAAAAAGAAATATAAAAGAAATAAAAAATATTATACTATGATAGTATTTACAAATGACAAGATTTTCACTCAGAAAATTTCTATATATAAAACTCAATGTCTGTGTTTATGTGTATGATGTTTGTGTGTTCCCTATAGAAAGAAAGGTTAGAGAATCTACATAAAATCTGAAAGTGTATTCTTATGTAAAATTTACCAGGGAAGACAACGGAAGTGTTCCTGAATCTCTAAGTGCACTCCTAAGGGGTCTATTAGGGTATAACCATCTTAAAACTTTAAATATATCCTATGTTTTTTCATGAAATTTAAGTAATATGCATAACATTTTCTGGGAGAAAAAAATTCAAGTACTCCTAAATGGTCCTGCATTTCTAAGTGCTCTCCTAACCTAACGGAGCTATGGGGGTCGAACTTCCTTTAAAACTTCAAATATATCCTATTTCGATGAAATTTATATCATATGTATAAAATTCTCCGGGGAAGACAATGGAAGTGGTTCCAAATCTCTACCTTCTATGTGCCGAATATCTATGTGCCCTCACCTCTAAGTGACCTATGGGGACAGAAACCCTTACAAATTCAAATACGTATATGTGATTTTACTGAAATTTAAACCATATATATAAGACACGAATTCAGAGAGTTGGCCAACATTTCACGCTCTTCCAACTATATTAGGAGGCAAAACGGGAAGAAGCGGGTCAGTAAAAGCAAAGATAGTAATATGGTGTTATGGGTCTAGTGAACAAGTACATAGTAGTGATCTTCTTTCAATCCCGAGCAACGTCAGGTTTTCCTGCTCATAATCTAATCAAGGGAGACGCGATAGCGCTCTATCCCTTAATAGACTTCAAAAACGACCTATGCTAGAAATCTCATTTCTTTGATCAGTCATAACTCAAAAACCAATAAACCAAATTATTTAAAACTTTGCACAAAATTTTCATTTGATAGGTTCTATAAGTGTGTAGAATTTCAGCATCATTAGTCAAGGCAACCCAGAGATCCAGAAAGGTCAGGAGTGATTTTGTGTTATCCGTGTGTACGTACGTACGTGTGTGCCACCCTGTATCTCATTAACTATTTGATGGATTCAGTTGATTTTTGGCAAAGATAGAGGTTCTAGGGTCTAGTTGATGGCATTTTAATTTCAGTTTACCATATACCTTAGTTTTCCAGAAAATTAAAAAAAAAACTTTAAAATTACCATTGTTTTGAGGCATAGCCTTTACAAAAGTAGTGACATTCCATGATAAATGCCAGTATACTGAAATCATGTGCCCTTAATAGTGTTAAGATGAAAATTCATATACACTAAATGTACAAAAGCAAGGAAATTCCCAAATTTTTAGACTTTTATTGTCATTAAGGGTATGACTACATATCAACCAAGCCATTTCATTATCACATCACTACAGTATAAATCTCTATGCATGAGTGGATGAAGTGTGTGAGGTGTGCTGAAGAAAAATTCCTACCAGTAAAATACATAGCCCTGTTGTGCTCGCATAACCTTAATGACAATAAAAGTTAAAAAATTTTGGAATTTCCTTGCTTTTGTACATTTAGTGTATAAGGGCATATGATTTCAGTATACTAGCATTTATCATGGAATATATTAAACAAACATTTTTACACCAATAGTCAATGTATTATTGTTTCTTTTATTTAAGAAACACATTCTTTAATATCACAACTGATAAAGCCACCTTGATGAACTCATCTTTCAGATGTAACAATTAAAATAAATGTTTTCTATTAAAACAATTACTGTTCAATAAAAGTATTTCTCATCTATTAATAGATGCTTTTCATTAACAGCTAATAACGATTCAACTTAATTAGTTAAAAAGTTTCATTCAATAAAATGAACGTGATAACGCATTTAGCACGGAGAAAGAATTCGCGCAATTTTAGGAGAACAATATTCAATCTAAAAATCATCGTGAATAAATAGTTGCTTTTCTTCAACAACTAATAACATTTCAATTCCATTAGTTGAAACTTTCGTGATAACGCATTTATCATGGGAAATAATTTGATCACGTTATCTTTACCGGAACAGGTTTCGATCTGATTAAATATTTCCGTTTCTCTCGAAGATAAACATAACGCCTACCGCCCCCCCCCCCCAAAAAAAAAACAGCTACTTTTTTTTTTACCAATGAAAACTCTTGAATTATGCTTCAAATTTTACTTAGTTACTGTGGTTCCTATAAGGAATTATTCCATAAAACGGTTAAAAAATCAAAAGTCACAATTTTCTAAAATATTTTTTTAATTTTTTCTATTTTTAGAAAGTATAAAAAATATTTTAATTCAAAAATAAAATCCCTATTTCTATAAAGTTAGGTATGTGCATACGTTTAGAGATTTCTAGGTATACGATTCACTCGTTCACTAATTCACCAATCATTATGAATTTTAGAACACAGCTGCAAGGCGTAATGGGTCATAATGTGGACTATATTTAGTTTAGTTTATTTTGTGCAAAGGGGTAAAAAGAGGGTGGAAGCCATTCGTGAAAATTCAGATATTTCCGATTTTTTGTGAAATTTTAATAGGTAATTAGATATCAATTAATAAATATTTCCCAAATTTCAGTTTCGTTGGAGTATTTTAAAGAATTTTTAGGGGGCATAATATGGGCAGAGCCTGCCATTTGAAAATTCAAATATTTCAGATTTGCATTAAATTTGACACCAATTCAGCAAAATTCCATGAATTTCTATTTCTTCTTAACACTCCTTAAGCTTAAGAATTCAATTTTAGACATTTTTTAGAATCAAAATCGTGTAATGGATTTTGATCAAAATTGGAATAAGGATTTTAGACATAAGGTTTAGTATCATTATATCTTGATTTTAATCTTCGTAAGTGGACATAAAGGTAGTTCAAGACTGTTCTGTTTGGGGGGGGGGGGGCGAGAGGTTCATTTTACTCGCCCTGGGACGAGTATTCTTCTAGTATGCAAATAAATACACATTGGTCTTTATTATAGAGTGGAGCATTTGTATACGCACGATTTTATGTATTCACATCTGTACGTCTGTGAATGTGTATATGTGTATCTACAAATGTGTGTGCGCACTTGTGTCTACAAATGTGTGCTTAAGTGTGTGTATGTATCCGTTGAATTATTAATGAAACATTCAAACTGTTCCTTGTTGAATTTCCTCTTGGCTGAACGTTGTCTAATTTGTTATTACAGACAGAAAAACAAATTTCACTTCCCGGCCGTCTTTCTCTCTTTCTGCTCAGAACAAAATTTGTGCTATATTTTTTTGTTTGTTTGTTTTTTTGTTTTGGGAAGCGACAGTATTTATCCAAGAAGCGAAACAAACAAACAGACAGACAAACAAACAAACAAGAAATCAAAGGATAGAGATGTGACAGATGAGATAAACACAAATAACTCCTGATAGACGCTTACCGTTATCATTTAATTCCAAAACAGAAAGGCAAAATATTTCAGGCTCGGCTCAATCTTCATCCGAACTTCCATTTTCTGCTTTCTCCAATTTTTTTCTCTTTTTTGGTCATTAATGCTTATCGACACAAAATTAAAGCACAGAAATTCCATGGCGTATCTGAAATTTTTTTTATATATATATATATATATACTTCCATTCACCCCAATTTTTTTCTCGTTTTTGGTTATTAATGCTTATCGACACAAAATTAAAGCACAGAAATTCCATGGCGTATCTGAAATTTTTTTTATATATATATATATATATATATATATATATATATATATATATATATATATACTTCCATTCACCCCAATTTTTTTCTCGTTTTTGGTTATTAATGCTTATCGACACAAAATTAAAGCACAGAAATTCCATGGCGTATCTGAAATTTTTTTTATATATATATATATACTTCCATTCACCCCAATTTTTTTCTCGTTTTTGGTCATTAATGCTTATCGACACAAAATTAAAGCACAGAAATTCCATGGCGTATCTGAAATTATATATATATATATATATATATATATATATATATATATATATATATATATATATATACTTCCATTCACCCCAAACAAGACACATTGTCACTGAGACGCAAGGGACTACTGTGAATTAGAGGTCATATTTATAGGAGCATCCTAAGTGGGGAGTTTTGCAGTGAGATGTTTGTTCACATTACATTTACATTTCTGCATGTCAGTACAGTCGGAGAAACAGGGAGCAGGAAGTGAATTCCAAAGGCTAGCAGTTCAAGGAAAGAAGCTATTAGAGTGGAAAGCCTTCCTGTATCTGGGAACCTCCAGTGAAGGGGTGGGATTTTGCTGATTGTCGAGTTGGTCAGGGAGTATCTACCCAACAGGCATCTATTATCATGCTAAACTAAAAGAATAAACGTCCCGGGACGTTTAAAATGAATTCCCCGAGCAGAAAAGTTTTGCACCAGTTTTATGCCCCCCTTACGAAGACTAAAATCAAGATAATGATACTAACCCTTATGTCTAGAATCATACTTCTTATTGTGATCAAACTCCATTACATGATTTTGATTCTTAGAAAATTTCTAAGATTTAAGGGGAGGCATAAGGGGTCTTCAGAAAAAAATTGAAATTCAGGGAATCTTGGTTAGTTGGTGTCTAATGACTATAGATCAAATCTAATGCAAATCTGAAATATTTGAATTTTCAAATCTGAAGTTGTTATTATTATTATTATTATTATTATTATTATTATTATTATTATCCTAAACTAGATGATGATGTTGTATGCCAGAATCGAGTCCTCACACATCCTCTGCTGCTCAAGTGAGGGGTAATTATCCAAAGAGCAGCAGTCATGATGCATTCGGTGTCCCTTGAACTGTTTGAACATCTGCAGGCTGACCACGCCTTCTGAAGTTGAAATTCTATTGGAGCTGTTGTGATCATGTACAAGCTACTACTCTTTGAATACTGTATGTACCTGCACTTTCTCTCCAGCTATGGTTAAGATAGCAACTTGCGTTCAGTTAACAGTATAGATTGAATCGTTTGTAATAGGTTTTACATTTCGGTTAAATAACCGAAAAAGGGTTTAACTGCGGTAAAACATACAAACTATAGAATCAAACACTTACCGGCATAAAGGCCTCAACTGGCATCCATCTCATAGAAGAATACTTATTCGAATGAATGAACATTTATACACTAGAATGGCCACTTATGAATCTCAGCCAATCAGAACACAGAGAATGGACTTTCCCTTCTGAGCATAATGGAACATTCTAGCCTTATTATAAACCGGCATTTTGATGTGCTTGGCAGTCTGACTTATCTTGCTGCTCAACTGGTCGTACAGTTGAGCCCTAAGCATCGACTCTATAAAAACCAATCAAAGTTATGGATTCACAAGTTTCCCCTACCCTGGAACCTGCTGCAGCATTCAGCCTGTGCGGGCTGAGGCAGCTTCCTCCAAAGGTGGAAGTTTCTAGAAATATTAAATTCGAGTAGTTTTTCACTCTGGTGCCAAGTCATGAATTTTCATGCAGGGCTTTCACCCCCTCTTAGCCCCTTTACTTAAAAATAAATTAAACTAAATATAGCCCACATTACCAACCCTACCACCTAGTAGCTGTGTTAAAAGAAATTCATAATGATCGGTTAATTAGTTTAGGAGTAAATCCTGTACATAGAAATTTCCCCTAGTTCCTCTAGACATAGGTCAAATTTCCTCTAGACATAGGTCAAAAGCAATTTTTATTCAATTATTTGTAGACAATGAATTATTTACAATAAATATTGTCTGTTGGCAGTAAACAACAGACACAGGTTTTTATTCCGCCCAATAAACCGGTATTGTCCGGGCCTTCGGGTCCGGATTTACGCCGGTCTATTGGTTGTCCGTCCTGTGCAGTTCTAGGAGGTGCACCATCCCAGGTGTTGCCTTCTCACCCTTTGAGAGGGGGTTAGTTTATTGCTAATCGCCTGAGGCGCCCTTTCCGGGGAATGCCGACGGGGCTGCCCAGGCAATTTTTAAATGGCCAGAGTGCTCAAATTCTCGAGCACTGGTTTTTTTCCCACTTTCCCGACCTTGTGTCACATCTTACCTTGTGGGAGGAAAATAAATAGAAACAAACACATCTTGATTTACGATATAAAACAGACAAAACTACCCAATAAGAATGATAAACAAATACATTAATAAGATAAATATCATTAAGATGATATATTTTATGTTATTTTTAGCCACTCATTAAGTCTCTCTCTCTCACTCTCTCTATCTGACACAGTTTGAGGAGGTACTCGTACCAGTCGGGGATACGTCCTTGACACTCAGTCCAATAGTGACTTTGTTGCTGTCGGGTTGAGGTATGGTTCTGTTCACTCCTAGGAGGTCCACCCTACCAGGCTTCACCTTCTCTCTTTGAGAATCAGTTAGTTAATTGCTAACCGCATGAGGCGCTCCTACCCGATAATACCAACGAGGCTGCTTAGACATTTTTTCTAGTCCAGAGTCTGCTTATCATAGTGCGTTGGCTTTTAGAAACCACACCTGACCTTGTGTCTAACGTTCTGAAGAGAAGATAAATTAATTCTCCCTCTAACTTTTAATTAGTTTAGGAGTGAATCCTATACATAGAAATTCCCCTAGGTCCTCTTAGACATAGGTCAAATAGCATGTTGTTTTCAATTTTTTGTATACTATGAATTTTTTATAATAGATATTGAGTTTGTTGGCATTGTATGACACAAAAACGCTTGATTTACCAGAAAACAGACAAAACAGCCCAATAAAAACGATGAATAAATAAATTAATAGGATGAAAGTCATTAAGATGATATATTTTATGTTTCTTTATCGATTCATTAATTCCATCTCTCTCTCTTTCTCTCTCTCTCTCTCTCTCTCTCTCTCTCTCTCTTATTTGTCTATTAATCATTCTATCATAACAAGTTGTTAGTAAAAGATGCAAATAATTGCTTCTCATCATTATCGTCAGAAATGTAGTTTAGAAAGAACGAAGTGGTCCAATGAATTTCATCTTCAAAAGAAACTCTGAGAAAAAGAAGAAAAGGGCGCGGGGGGGGGGAATCTTCTAGAACAAATGGCAAAGCACTTGATCAACAAACGGAAAGAAAATCATTGAGCAATCAGTTTCTATAGGCTTCGTTTCTCACACAGAACTAATTAGCAACCATTGAAAAGCATATACATACGTATAATAATAATAATAATATATATATATATATATATATATATATATATATATATATATATATATAAGTAGTGTGGAGGGTGGATGAAAGTTTGTTTGCACAGCGAATGCAGTGCTTGTCCCCATCAATCAAGATGGCGTTTGTTCGTTATGAATTAAATTGGCAGCTGCATTTTAATTGAAATCCAAATAACACACAGATGTGCATCATTATTCAGCATTTCAAATGAATCGACTGTGGCATTTGTATGCAAATGTGCAACCATACAAATAAATGGATTGCACTTTGTTCAGTGAAGGAGCTCGTATGAGTGGGCATCAGATATATTGTACATGTATATCGACCCAATCCAAATCCTCAAAGTAATTAAGCCGAAGCAAGCAAGCTTATTATGCATGTCTATATATGTGAGGGTGAATGAATCTTCTTATTTTCTAGAATCAAAATTACGTAGTGGATTTTGAACAAAAGTAGAATAAGTTTTATAGACACAACGTTTAGTAACATTATAGCTTGATTTTAATCTTCGTAAGGGGACATAAAAGTTGTGTGAAACTGTTCTGTTTGATGAATTAATTTTACCCGTCCTAGGACGGGGATTCTTCTAGTATCTATATGTTGAGAGAAAGAGAGAAAGAGAAAGGAAGGAGAGGGAGAGAAAGAGAGAAGAAATAGAAAAAGAGAAAGAAGAGAGAGGGAGAGAAAGACAGAAGAAAGAGAGAAAGAAGAGAGAGGGAGAGAAAGACAGAAGAAATAGAAAAAGAGAAAGAAGAGAGAGGGAGAGAAAGAGAGAAGAAATAGAGAAAGAGAAAGAAGAGAGAGGGAGAGAAAGACAGAAGAAATAGAGAAAGAGAAAGGAAGGAGAGGGAGAGAAGAAATAGAGAAAGAGAAAGAAGAGAGAGGGATAGAAAGAGAGAAAGAGAAAGAAGAGAGAGGGAGAGAAAAGAGAAGGAAGAGAGAGATAAAAAAGAAGAGAGATTATGATAATCTTCGGGTTGTTTTCAAAAAACCTCCTCGAATTTTCATCCTTTGAACAATCTTTACAATCGTAAGTATGTATATATATATATATATTCAGAGTGACTGATAAACATAATTTTAATCTTGTTATTTTTACTCTTATTTTTTTCTCAATGCAATGGGTTCCACCATTTTTTTTTCTAGGCTGTTTATGTCTGAAACTAAGGATTGTGAAGAAAGGGGTCTGTCTTTTATAGCAAATTAGCTGGATAATCATTGTTTACTGTGTAGATACTCTAGAAACATATGTAAATCCGTTCAGTTGTTTTGGGTATAAATTATTATAAAGATGATATAAAATTCTTGAGATATATATATATATATATATATATATATATATATATATATATATATAAAAACAAGTTCAAATATATTGATAAAACAAACTTTTTCCCCATCATGAATTTAAGCCGAGCGACTGCTTCGTCGCCTGGATGCCGGCTGCTGCTGATAGTAGAATATGATTATATGAAATTTCTAATTCTGACTCTTTTGAATAAATTTTTTACATTACCATTTTTAGGCTCTAATGAGGTACAAGTAGCACTGAAACGTAATTGCATTTATGTAGGCCATTTTAAATGTTTATATATAATATATATATATATATATATATAATATTGATAATAATCCAGGTAAAGACATCCACAGGGTAGTAATCCAAAGAATTTCAACCGGGTTTATAAAAAGTGCTCAATATCAAATAGAGCTTTATATATGATTATTTTTATTTACACAGACATGTACAAAATCTGCGACACTAGCATGTCGATGTTATCGATCAACAGTTATTATAAACTGAGATCTCATCAGGCAGAGTTAGAATCCGATCTTAACCTCAGATCATATTTGGAGAGAATGAAGTGGAGAGAAAAAAGAAGAAAAGAAATTTAAAGTTTCAAAATTTAGGGAGTCACGTGGTTTAGGACCGTTAAAAATCAAAAAAGTTAAAATCAAAAATCAAAAAATTAAACAAAATAGAACAAATAAAACAAATAAAGTGAAAAGAGAGACATATAATGAAAAGGGTAGGATGAAGATAGATAGATAGATGGATAGATAGATAGATAGAAAAAAATGAAGACGTCTGTTGATTCAGACAGAGAGTAGAGAGGGGAAGGGGGAAGATGAACATGCAAGATTAAAGTGCCAAAAAATCGACAGTTATTTCAGCTCAGGCGAACAAGCATATTGTCAAATCAACAGTAATTATGTGTGTATGTGTGTAGGCGTGTGTGCGTGCTCCCAAATTCGCCGTAATTGGTAGTATAGGCGTGCAGACGCGTGTGATGGGGGAGGGGGTAAGGTGTTGTTAATCAATTGTGTCACTAATTCTAAATTTATACTGTTTTATTTTTTATCTAGAGTTTACCAACTTATCATTAATAAATTAATAAATCAAACAAATATACTAGTAAATTAATTAAGTCTAACATAATTATTAATAATAATAATAATAATAATAATAATAATATAGAAGTAGGTAGCACTGAAACGTAATTGCATTTATGTAGGCCATTTTAAATGTATATTATATATATATATATATAATATTTGTTATTCCGTATATACCTATAATCTCACATAATACATAATAGAATTAAACATATCAGATACTCTTAAATATTAAATAGTAGTCAGCAAAAATGATCAAATCATAATAAAAATAGTTTTAAAATGTCCATAAACTGAAGTCGTTTAAAGTACTATATCTCCCGTTTTGAGCTTAGCTTTTCGGGTTTCTTAATTTGCACTGGTAAAATGTCTAGTATTTAAATGAAAATTCATAAACTCCCAGAAGAAAAGACAAGAAATGAGGAAATGAGTTTTGATTATTTGAAGATAAAAAAATAATTTATTACTTCATTTCGGAATCTAAATTGTGATGCGCAATTTCCATATAATTTGTTTAAAATTTGCCTGGAATTTTAAAATTTATGTAAAATTAGTTACCTTTTTATAATTTGTTTTAAAAAAGAGAAAAAAAACTAATTGTTTTTTTTATCAGGAACATATTTCGCAATAGAAGATTTGAATTAATATGAAACTACCAGATTTTATCTCATTATTAATTTATTATTGACTTTGTATAGATATATGCATACACACACATATTATAGACATACACATGTATAAAATAAAGACACAGATATTATTCCCACACACATATTAGATAATGAAATACACACATATTAAATGCACACATGTTATCGATACATACACACCACACACATAGATACTTACACAAACATTATAGATACACATACTAAAACATATATAGATTCACACATATTACATACACACATGTATTATCGATACACATAACATACATATAGATACTTACAAATTTTATAGATATACACATCATCTATACACACAGAACACACATATTATAGATTTTACACAAACATTATAGATACACACATATAATAGATACATATACCAAAACACATACATTAACACACACATAGTTTGAATTACCTAGACACCATCCTCGAGTGTCTTCGGTCTCTAAGTACAAGGGTTTGTCAGAACAACCTGACATGCGGATATTTCACCCTACAAATAAACCCTGACCAAATATTCAAAATAACATAGTATTCGAAGCACAAATAAGATCCCCTTGCCACCGCTATACACTGGGACATAAGAGGAATCGTGAACCTTCTCCTAGTGATGTTACCTCAAGTAACAGCACTTAGCTGGATACTCCACCAGACTAGATGAATTCTTGTCCTGGTGCGGTAAGATCAAGTGACACAAGGAAAAATACTATAACAAAGTTTACTGGTTAATTCGGAAGGGGAAATTAAGGTTCTTAACTTCTTTACTAACTCAACGTTTGACAAGTAAAATAAGAACTTTAATGGAATATTCGAATATCTATGTATCTCATATAGAGATCAAGTGTTAGCCACAGGAAGGGGTCCATTGATTTCTGAGAACTTTGACTGAAGTAAAATGAAACAAAAGAGAGATATAAATACGCACATAATAGATACATGCATATATGTTATAGATAAACACATACATTCACACACACGCATACACATGTACCAATAAGTGGCATGCAGGGGTCTGGTGATGCTTGAGCCAAACTCCTTCAGGGCATGCCATAAAGACTTAAGTATGAATTCTAATACTGAGAAATATTATGAGAAAAGAAGATAGTTTGAATATGATTGGACGCCCTCCTCGATCTGGATTCCCCGGCGACACCGCCCTGTCGCCCCCGGCCCCGTCGTCCCCCGCCCCGTCGTCCCCGCCCCTACCTCCCTACATACCACTGGTACTTAAACAAAAGAAAACGCATATTGTTTTCTATGCAGTCATTGACAGGTTAAAAATTTGGTTGTTGAAATTGATTCATGAAATGATAAATGATCAGAAAACAACAAAAAATCATAACGTGTGCATCTGTAAGTGCTTGTATATTATGTAGATAAATGTGTGTATGGACTAATCTATGTTCATGTTTAAGTTTACCTCCCTGCTCTCTCTCTCCCCTCCCCTCTCTCTCTCTCTCTCTCTCTCTCTATATATATATATATATATGTATATATATATATATATATATATATATTTCTCTCCCTTTCTCTCTCCCTCTTTCTTTTTCTCCGTCTTCCTCTCTCTCTCCCTCGCCTCCTCTCTCTCTCTCTCTCTCCTTACCCTCTCTCTCCTCTTTCTCTATATCTCCCTAATTTTTCTCTATTTCTATCTCTCTACCTCTCCCTCTATCTCTTTTTCTATCTCCCCCTGCATTTCTCTCTTTCTCTCTCTCTCTCTTCCACTCTCTCCATCCCTCCTCCTCTCTCCGTCCCTCCTCCTCTCTCCATCCCTTCTCTCTCAATCCCTCTACTCTCTCTCTCCATCCCTCCAATCTCTCTCCACCCATCCTCTCTCTTTTCCTCTCTTTCCATGCCTCTTCTCTATCTTGATCCCTCCTCCCTCCCTCACTCCCTCTCCCTCTCTTTCTATCCCTCCTCTCGCTCTTCATCACCCCCCTCTCTCCATCCATCCACCCTTTCTCCATCCCTCCTCTCTTTCTGTACCCTTCCTCCTCCTCTTCTTCTCTCTCTCTCTCTCTCTCCCGCTACATGATTGATCACTCTGTCTGTTTCGTCTACAGAAATGTAATTGTTTCTATAAATTCGTCCGGCACAGACTCATTTATTCTGCATATAAATGTACATCACACAAACAGTCACACGGACGCACATTCATTCTTTTCGAACATTTATCATTTTCTTCGTTATTTCACTCAATCTTTCCACTTGACCCATTTTACACTTAACCAGGCGGCAGAAATTTAACAAATGTCATCTAAAAAAAATACCATCATAAACATCTACACAAGAATTAAGATAATCATACATAGGTTATGATGTAGATTAGGTAGGTAAGTAGGAGTGAAACTGGTATGAGTCACCCTCTTTCTAAATAGCATCTTCCTTGATACATAATAGCACAAAAAGTGTTATCATTTATATCTCTATCTTTTATGAAGTAAGATATGTGTATACGTTTATATATTTATGTGTACAAGATTCACTCCTAAACTAATTAAACGATCATTATGAATTTTGGAGTAGACTTGCTCGGTGTAAGGGGTCCAAAGGTTGGCTATATTTAGTTTAATTTAGTTTTATGCAAAAGGAGTAAAAGGGGACGGAAACACTTTGTGAAAATTCAGATACCTAGGTATTAAACATCAATTAAGAAATGTTCCCAAACTTTGAGATTCTTTGGAGTATTTTAAAGGGATTTTAGGGGCATCAAATATATCAGATTCGCCAGAATTTGATCCATGTTGATTTTAATCTTTGTAAGAGGACATAAAAGTGGTGCAAATCTGTTTTGTTCAAGGAATTAATTTTACCCGTCCTTTTATTTAGTCTTATATATATAAAGTAAAGTGAATTTTAACCCTATTTCATTGATCACTATATCTCTGTAAACAGAAGTGGCATATGCAAATCAGTTTTGGTAGCTATTTAATCCAATTCTTGATGCGTGTTTTCAGAAAATATGTATTCCTTTCGTTCACTTTCAATAATTTTTTTCATTTTTTCCGGCTCGACAGCTCCTCCTAATATAAACATCCATACAATAGGTCTATCCATAGGTCTGAGAAATTTTCACTCTCACGCTAAGATCTACTACTACTGCCACCCACTTACACCAGGAAGTCTTCTTCATAGGGTAACTCTTTCATCCTAGCACCGTTATTATTCATTTCTTTCAGTGTTGCTATTGTCTGTTAGCAACTCTACATTTTCTATAAAAATACGGAACACTCACTTCAACTGTACTGTCTTTTTGGGGCGCATTTGATTGGCTATGCTAAATATTTTTTTCCCATTATAGATTCACAGAATAAGCAAGTAGCAGATAAAAATTCATTGACTGAATTCTCTCCATATTAAAAAAACAATCTTGTGTCTAACTCTTCCCTCGTTGGTAGGTAAATAAATATGGCCTCATATATTTTGGATCATTATCTGTTATCAAGATAATAATGGACACCATGTATCCGTCTGTCTGAAGCCGAAACTATATTATTAATTTTGATCGCTCTCTTTTTATATCTACTTATCAGCTCCTATATACACCAAACATCACGTGTCTTTCAAATTTACATAACTAATTTGTGTTACAGCTTCTAATAAATTAATGTTCGCAAATATACACTCATGATTCTTTTTTCAGATTTCCAGATGTATTTAAAATATTTTCCTCAATAATAAAAAATCTTAATAAAACTTAAAAATAGAATTAATTAAAGACATTGTTTTTTTAATCTATATAATTGAGTTACGTAATTAAATTAGATTGTAATGGAATATGATGGAACAGCCGGCGTCCACTCCCACATTTGGTTAGCTGCCCTCTGATTATTAAGTATAACGTTCTATTTCGAACGCACAGAAAGTTCTATTTCAAGAAATCCACAGGTGTTAACATGCCGTCAGATTAGAGAAAGGGAGAGAGAGAGAGAACGAGAACGAGAGAGAGATAGACACAAGACGCGTTATTTGATTAATATCATGTTAACAACACATTCTCTGAGATTTATCGAACGAGTTGCTAAAAATGATATATTTACTTTGATTTTTTTATTAAAGCGTTTTTTTTTAAATCTTATTAGAAATTATGTTTTAAAGCACAACTTTATTGAATCAAATTGTTTAATTTAAAAAATGATGAATTAGAAAAAAATTCAAATTCATATAAAAGTTTAGTACGAAAATGCGTTTAGTTTAAAATGCTAACTAATATAAACAGTAGGTTCGAAGAATTATCCTTAAGTGCGAACTCGCATGACTTAAATTCCAGGTCAGGTGTGGTCTTCAGAAGCCAGCGAACTAGGATAAGCACACTCTGGCCTACTAAAACTGACTGAGCAGCTCCGTCGGCATTCCCCGGTAAGGGCGCCTCAGCAATAAACTAACCCCTTCTCAGAGAGAAGGTAGAGCCTGGGAGGGTGGACCTCTTAGAACCTCAGCTCGACAGCAACAAAGCTGATTTGTATCATAATTCTATGATCTCATGGCCTCCGTTCAGTTTTAAGAGACAATGGATACCCCCTGTAAAGGTGGCTGCACATGTGATTGTGAAGCAAGGGTTGCACAATCTTCAACCACACCTCTCCTGAATCGGCACTGCTTGATTCCAGTAGCAAGGAGAAATCCAGGACGACTGGAAACAATGCCGGGATAAGCGAAATGAATTGAACGAACAACAACCGAGTAACAGGCAACAAAAAAGGGTTTATTTAACAGAGGGTTGGAACTGTGTCCCAATGAAGAAAAGAGGCTGCCGGGTCGTCAGCAAATATATTCCCAGTGGAGATGGCTGCTGCTGGAACGATGCAGGGGAAAGGCAGGAGAGAGATGTTTCTTCGTTGCTGGTCGATTTCTCTCTGCTGAATTCTTCAACTGACCAGGTGGTAGAAAATAGTCCATGAGGGGGACAGTTGATATCAATACGCCCTGCAAGCCGATTGGTCAGCGTATGACCAATTTGCTTACAGGGGACGAGAAGAAATAGATCCTATTTCAGTCTGCTACAAGCACATACAGCATTCCCAAAGGTTCCACGTCGCTTAACTTCGGTGATCTAATGAGAACCGGTGTGTCAACGTGATTATGCCGTAGATAATTCTATGATATCACATCAACAACGATGTTAGACAGTGATATTTGAACGAAAGAAATTCTCAGGACCGCTAAGCTTGGCGACTAAGATTGCAGCCTGACCAAGAGAAATGAGATAATAAAACCGAAGGAGGAGGAGGAGGAGGAGGAGTTTAATTGGTGTTGGTACATTAATAAATTGTGAGACTCGAATATTTTTGTTTGATCACATGACTTTCATTTGCTCGCCATACGTGTGACTTTTTTCGTGTAACTTTATTACCGGCCCCGAATGAAGCAGTCTTAGAAAAGATGTAACGTCTTTAATATTTTAGTTAAAAATACGATGCTTCTTCAGTTCTGGACCCGAGCTAACTTTTACCTTAACCCGAACTCTAATGCTAACCCTGACCCTAACGCTAACGACGGGGGTCAAACTTAGCTCGGGTCCTAATCTGGAGAAGTACCAAAAATACTTACATCAAAGGGAGATTCGTACTTTTTGTTAGTTTTTTTTTTTTTTTTTTTCTGAAGTGACTTCCAGAGAAAAAGTCTAAAAATCTAAGACATGGCATCACAAGTTAAGAGACGAATACAAAAAGAAAAATATTTGAAAACATTTGCTGATCGTCGGGTTAGTGGAGTATTTTTTTGTGGGTGCCGATACTTTTGTCTAAAATTTGCATTTGTATTAAAATCTGTTTTATGGATTCTTTTTTTTTTTACGTGGATTCATTTTCAGATGTGTTGAAATCTCATTCCAAAGAAGATTAATATAACGATCCTGGCAATGAGCTAAAATGAAACAATGTGAAAAAAAACAACATGTTATGTAGTTTAAGAAGATCTCCATTTTTTTGTTTTTCACATTTGCGGTGATGTCCGGATTGTTTTTGTTTTTTTAGCTCATGCCAGCGACTGTTAATTCAAGATTTGAAAATGAAATGCGTTTTTTCTTCTGCAAAGTTCGCACCTCACCAGCTCACGAGAGTCGATGAGAGAGAAACGGAATTATCGCGATGTCCAATCACAATGATTTACAGAAACAGGTTCAAAATAAAGTCTTTGAACAAGAAAAATCTCCAAAAAGAACAGTGAACTTCGTTAACAGCCTTAAGTATTAGTTTAGCAGGAAAACCAGGAGTTTTCCGGGATTGAATGAGGAACTTTGTATTGTTGGGATTATTCGGACTACTGTTCTAATCTTGGATGTTATTCTCACAACGTTTTGGCCGATGTAACCTCCGACTTTAATCAAGTGCATTTTGTCGAAGTTGGGAATCTTTATCTCGAACGCAGGACTCCAGACGGAATTTCGAACGGAACTTAATTGACGGGCGTAGCTTGCTCTGGTTCCATTTGCTATAACTGGATAGAAGTCCTTACAAAAGATGAGAACAGTAGTCCGAATAGCCCAAATGGTACAAATTATCAGTCCTCATCTAAACAATCCAGCAACTGTATGATAAACACAATGTCTACTTAAACCCAGCTCATAACACCATGTTACCTTTTTATTCTTATAATTTACATTTTGTTACATCCAATTTTTAGGGTGGGGCCCAAAAGTGTACTCAGCATTGAATGGGTGGGAAATGGTGTAAGTCAAAAAACAGTAGTCATCATCATAATCATTATCATTATTATGATCATATTCGGTTTAACGTCGGTTTTACATGCTGGCATGTGTTGGACGGCTTTTAGAAATTGACTACCAAATTAACCTATCTCTGCACAGGACTTTATTCATCTCTCTTTCTCTCAAATCCATCCTCATCACTTCCTCCCACGTTCTACATCTACCGACATTCTTTCAATGTGACCAAACCAATAAAGTCTCCTGTTCTGCACTCATCTCTCTATACTGTCCAGATTTAATATTCATCTGAGGTGATCAGATCTAAGCCTGTTTTCAACAGTCGCATTACACATCCATCGTATCATTCTCGTATCATTTCTCTCCATGCAACGCATGTCCTCAATCCTCACTGGCCAGGTTTCACTTCCATAAATCATCACACTGTGTACACATGCCTGATAGACTCTTCTCTTGGTCGACAGTGGAAACGCTCTGCTGGTTAGTAATGGCAGAAGTATCTATGTCTATATTTGGAACTTCTGGTGCCTGTGCAAATGGGAGAAATTCTGAAGAGACAAATGACCCTGACCATCGATAGAGACTTCACCCCTCCATTAAACCGACCTTGTGTCATATACCTAAGTTGAGGGTTAGTAATGGCAACTTGTTTCCTTTACATAAAAACAATCTGTACCTACACGACCTTGCCTGAGATGCCATGAAGTCATTTTAGTTTTTAATTTTTATTGGTTTGCACATTTTTTTAATAAAAACTTATACAGAAAAGGAAATAACATTTTAGTTGTAAGGGAGACAACTCTTTTTATATTCTTCAATTAAAAATATGAATTTTTACCCTTGCTGATTTTGATTTTTTTTCTTCGGTCATAATTGAAAAATGTTTCCATATTAACAGTTGGGTGGGACTACATAATTTAAAAAAATAAACTCTAGCGAACTACGTTATTATATTGCCAATAACATGGTACAACAATAACAAATAAAAATTCGCCAGTCAAAATCAAAGTTTGCTATTTCAGCTTAAATGCTATTCAGGTCCAACTTTTAAAATCTTACAAGATGACTTTATATGGTTAATGGTATGTGAGAAAATTAATGTTAGGCATTTTGTATGTATTAATAGATACAATAAACTTTCTAGATTTATTAAACTATATATATATATATATATATATATATATATATATATAACTCAATGTCTGTGTGATTTGTGTGTGTTCCGTATGGAAAGAAAGGCTAGAGAATCTACATGAAATCTAAAAGTGTATTCTGTAAAAAATTTCTGAGAAAAACAATGGAAGTGGTACTGAATCTTTAAGTACCCAACTAAGTTAAGGGAGCTATGTGGCCAAACCTCTTTTAAAACTTCAAATATATCCTATTTTGATAAAATTTATATCATATGTATACCATTCTCCGGGAAGACAATGGAAGTTATCCCGAATCTCTGTTATCTTCTATGTGCCGAATATCTATATGCTCCCTACCGCTAAGTGACCTATGGGACAGAACCCTCTTAAAACCTCAAATATGTATATTCGATTTTACTGAAATTTAAACCCTATGTATAAGAGACTAATTCAAAGAGTTTTCCAACATATCAGCTTCTTCTGACTTTATTAGGAGGCGAAACAGAAAGATGGGTTAGTAAAAAATTAAAAAAACATGATATGGTATTATGAGCATAGTGAAAAAGTGCATAGTAGTGATCCTCATTCAATCCCGGGCAACGTCGGGTTTTTCTGTTAGTAATATATTAAAATAAACTATTGTTTACTATATCGTGGTACTTCGAAATTCTAAAATAATTTTGAAGCTCTTACCCTGTCTTCTGGCTTGATTTTAGAAAAGTAAAGAGTAAAAGTCAAGTATTATGGTTCTTTTGTGCTGCTAAATCAAAGAAAACCATTAATTATTACATTATCGTATCAAAGAAGCTCCTTGTTTAATTTTATGTCATCTAATATTCATTCCTTGGGAGCCTTTTCTATTTTTTAGCGAAACTCGAGAAATAGAATCTTATGTCAAAATCCAATTATAATTTTACCCTTCCTAGAATGAGTATTCTCCTAATCTAATATATAAAGTTAACACGATTTTTCCCCTGTACCTTCTCGAAGAATAGGAAATACACCTGCCTAAATAACTTCTCGAAGAATAGGAAAATAACCACATGCATCACAGGCTACTAAACTCACCACTATATTACACTTATTCACTCGAGCATGTTTTAGTAAATTTGTTATTATTTTTCTCCAGCTAACACTAAATATTACTTTTGCCCCACCATCTTCGACTCTCTTCAAAACATACTCCATTTAGGTGGTAGCAAATACTTTTCCTGCTAATACTTTAGTACTAACACTCTTCTCATCGACACCGGGAACTAATAAACAACGTCTATTTTTCAAAAAAGTGTCCGTTATTATTTAATATTTGTCTGCTAATAATTTACTACATAATACAAAACATTAGGCATACATTTAATGGACACTCCCGCTGAATTTCGAGAATATCGGATTACGTTATTACTCCCTATTATGTATACATTTATAGTCATTCTGGTTATTAGAGAATGCAATTAATGAACATAGTATTTCATCTTTCAACATGGCGGCTACAATTTCTTCAAGGACTCGACTTCTGAATTAAGTAACTATACGTCAAGATACTCAACAGATCCCATACAATTTACATTTTCTGATTCCAACACCTTTCATGTGCATAATATCCAAAAATTGGGGAAAAACATTGATTACTTGGTATGGAAATCACCTAAACGTGTGACTGGTGGACCCTACATTCGGCCGCCTTAAGACGGATCGTACGATAACACACATGCCAGGTACTGGCTGGCTTTGTTTCAATGACATATTTATCAATACATTTTCTACTCATTTTCGTAGGCCAGTGGTTACGAACGTAGATCCAAGTCCGAGTGGTTCATGGTTCGATCCCAGTCGTCTGATACAATTTCTTTTTCTTTTTTTTTACATTGTTAAACTTCTGCCTACGAGGGAGAGGGGAAGAGCTGACTATGGGCAGAATTTTTTTAAAAATCAACGTTGTTATGTAGTCATTTAAAATAAATCAATGTAATATGTAGTGAATATCATTCTGATGTGACCTATTTGCGTTCGGTCGGTTGTTGATAAATTTTAATTCATTCTTTTCAATTTCTCCCGTGCAACGCCGGGGCACGGGTACAGCTAGTAGTTAATAAAATTCTAATACATCAGATTTGCATTGAATTTTGTCCCTAGTAATTAAACACCAATTAAGCAAGATTCCCTGAAGTTTAATTTCTTAATACCTCTTAAATTTTAAACATTTTCGAGAATCAAAATCATGTATTGGATTTTGAGCAAAATTGGAATAAGGATTCTAGATATACGGTTTAGTACTATTATATTTTGATTTTAATCCAAGTAAGGGGACATAAAGGTGGTGTAAATCTCTTCTGTTCAGGGACTTAATTTTACCGCAGGTTGGTACAAATTAATTCTTGTTTGAACATAAAGTTATCGTGCGAGATCTTAAAAGTTCATTCTGAATAGTCAATTTTTATTTTTATTTTGTACCATTTAGCAATATGGTAAGTTACTTCGTTAGAGTTCATTAATAAAATATCTAGTCCCGCACGCAAAACTGGTAAAATGATAACATGTTTCAATTATGTCCGAAAAATCAAAATCAACGACTGGAACTCATATTTTTAATTGAAAAATATAAAGAGTTGCCTCCCTTACAATTAAAATGGTGTTTCTTTAAACACACAAAACTAAAAAAAAAAAAAAACGACTTCATTGCATCCAGGGCAGCCTCGGATAGGTACAGCTGATATTTATATATACATATATATATATATATATATATATATATATATATATATATATATATATATATATATAATTTCACCGGACTTTTTTCAACGGAAATTTACCACCCGGACATTTTGCTTATCTTTTTCACGGAACTTTTCTTTTCATTCAATACGTTTTTTTAATAACAATTCTCATATTTTTCAAATATTTGAACTTTGGTTTTTTCGAAAGCCAACTTATCCATCTGTATTTCTCCTCTGATGATAAGATTTCGATCTTTGAAAAGCCTTGGCTTAAGGAAAGAAAAATAAACACTAGTTTATTACTGATTACACCTTGCATTGAACAATTGAAATTTGAAATAAATCTAGACAATCGTCGCATATTTATCACTCTTTTTTCTTCTATCTCTCTCTCTCTCTCTCTCTCTCTCTCTATATATATATATATATATATATATATATATATATATACTAGAAGAACACGCATACCATGACAGGTAAACTTAATTCCTTGAACAGAAGTTTCGCACCACTTTTATGTCTCCTTACAAAGATTAAAATCAAAATCTAATGATATCAACCATAAAGTATAGAATCCTTATTCCAATATAGCTTACATTACGACCCTTTACGCCTAGCAGTCGTGCTCCAAAATTCATAATGATCAGTTAATTAGCTTAGGAGTTAATCTTGTACATATAAATATATAAACATATACACATAACTAACTTTATATAAATACAGATATATATCTTCCTCTTTATCTTACCAGATCAGGTTGTCTGAAGATACCGGCTTCCTGACCAAAAATGCACCAAACATTGATGTTATTGTTGTTTTCTTTTCCCTTTGCAAAACTCAATCAGTTTCTGCAAGCCAAAAACAAAAACAACATTTTTCCTTTACAAAACAACCAAACCAAACACCATGAATAAGTATTTGAAAATATAAAGAACTTGAAGAATAACAACTTTTACCAAAATGACCGGATTCGGCATTAAATAACCCTAAAAAGGGGAGACACATCGTAAAACAAGACAACCAAACCAAACACCATGAATAAATATTTGAGGATATAAAGAACTTGAAGCATAAAAACTTTTACTAACATGACCAGACTCGGTATTAAATAACCCGAAAAGGGTTGATATGTCGTAAAGCGAAACAACCAGACCAAACACCATAAATAAATATTTGAAAATATAAAGAACTTGAAGCATAAAACTTTTACTAAAATGACCAGACTCGGCATTAAATAACCCTAAAAAGGGTAGACACATCGTAAAACAAAACAACCAGACCAAACACCATGAATAAATATTTGACCATATAAAGAACTTGAAGCATAAAAACTTTTACCAAATTTACCAGATTTGGCATTAAATGACCGGAAAAGGGTTGATATGTCGTAGAACAAAACAACCAGACCAAACACCATGAATAAATATTTCAAAACATAAAGAACTTGAAGCATAAAACTTTTACCAAAATGACCAGACTCGGCATTAAATAACCCTCAAAAGGGTTGATATGTCGTAAAACCAAACAACCAAACCAAACTAATCCTCTTTATCTTAGTTATTGATTGAGATAAATATGTAGCTCAATAGAAAGATGTATTTATAATTATAGGGACATTTATAATAATAGGGACATTTATAATAATAGGGACATTTGAACAAACAGAATGATTAATGAGTGGATGTACGCAGTTCATTATTAAATGAGTGGATCTTAACTATTTGAAATTCTGATCTTGTGCTTTCATAAAGGCGCACAATTTATAATTATCTTTTGGAGCTGAACGATTAACATAAGACTTTTTTAAAGCAGCTTTTAGAGCCAAAACCGAAGCACTTTACTTTCTCTGCAATAGAGAGAAAGCAAATATCTCATTAGAATATGTCAAGCTACCAGAAAAATGGATGAAATTGATTTTAGAATTTAAAAAAAATATTATTATCTTCCCCAAATTAGAAAAACAAAATTCTTTTATCTGAACATTAGAGGAAGATTTTTTTTATATCGTTTAAAAAATCTTAGTAATGTATTTTTTCTATATCTTAAAGGAGAATACATATATATCGACCGTGCATTTGTTTATGGTTATGTTTGGTGATGTTAACATCGTCTATGTTTAGATGACTGATGACTGAGCAGCGTTGAACTTTCTTTTATTAATTATGCAAGCTCATTTTTTTCTTTTTAGCTTAATATTGAAAAATGTCTCCATATTACCAATCTTCTGGGTAGAACAAATATTGTTTGAAAACATTGACGTGAAGTAAGTTTTCCTGTTGAAAGAAACCATAGTACAACAATAATTAAAAAAAATATGCGAGTCAGAAAGAAATATTGATTTGTCAACTTAAATGGTATGGAAATCTAATGTCGAGAATCCGACTGACTTTCCTTTATATATATATATATATATATATATATATATATATATATATATATATATATATATATATATATATATATATAATCCGAGTATGGTATAGATCCACAGGGTATAAATCTAGGGGAGTTGAACTGGGTTTATGAGAGTGCTCAATAAAAATATAGAGCAGAAATATAAATATAAATGATAATTTATTTAATTTTGACTACAAAATTGATTTTGTTTGACGAGAGCAGTCTGTGGGGCTTACGCTCTTCAGGTCTTTAAATAACATCATGCCTGTTAAAATAAGTTCACAATAACACAAAGTTTTATGACAGGAAGTTAAAATAAAAATTGAATATGAATAGAAATAAAACAAAACAAAAACAAAAATATAATTAAAAAGAGAAAGAAAGAAAAAGAAAAGGAAATATTAAGAGCTACACTGGACATAAGAAGGAAATGGAAAGTGAGGAAGAGAAAGCGTATATGACATGGTGGTGGAGGGGGGTCGAAATATGAAAGCATATATCTATGCGTGTCAAAAATCTCTGTCTTGGTACAGCTTTCGCGCGCTCTGAGGACTGGACTGAACGATTATCTGATTTGGTATTTGCCTATGAAGGGGGAAGGGGGGAGTAACCCTATAGGGAGAGCGGGTATTAATAACAATAAAATTGAGAATAAAAAAGTTAAAGAATTGAAAATTAAAAATGTCTATATACCCGTAAAAATAAATATGAAATTTTTAATACAGTAAATATACTAATAATATAAAATTACAAGAAATATACATATATATATATATATATATATATATATACACATACATATACATATATATAAAAGATGATGAAATAAAAATACTAATAATATAAAATAAGAAATATATATATATATACATAGATATACACACACACAAATACATATACATATACTCTACATACACACATATATATATACATACAACAAACATACATATACATACATACAAATACAGACGTACACACACACGTACATACATACACACACACACACATATATATATATATATATATATATATATATATATATATATACATATACACAACTACATAGACATACAAATACGGACATACACACACATATATATACATATCTATACGCATACATACATACACATACACACATGCATATACACATATTTTGATAACGAAAATAAAAATAATAACAATCATAATAATAATAACAATCATACTAATAATGATAATAATAATAATAATAACTATAGGAATAATGGTAATTAGAATGATACTTTTCTAATAGTTGCCCTAAAAATCAAGTTTAGATTCTTATTAATCTTCGACAATGCTAGTATAGATATTGTAAACGGTGGTATTAGGGAGATATATAAAGGATAATCAAGATAAAGCAGGACATAGTATTCATAAATTATGTCATATTTTTTATAATTAGGGGGGGGGTATATTCTGAGTAATGGGTAGTTTGTCATAGAAGAGAGAAAGTATAGATAGTAATTATGGATGTAAGAGTAGGGGTAAAATTGCTGGTTGTATTCAGAAATAATGAGGTAGAATAGGTAAATGGTTACTAACCCATACTTATTCTAAGGGATGTGATTACAGGGTAGGTGGGGAGAGGTGGGTAGGAGATGGGGTTGATAATGTGTTAGAAGGGAGGGTAGAATGTGTTGGAGGGAAGTTAGGATAGTGTAAACAGATAGAGAAGAGAATAGGAGGTAAAAATGAAATTATATGGGTTAGTAGAGAAACAATATAGGAAAAACTTATGTGTCAACGATTAATATGGGATTTACAAGAGATTAAGGTGGGGTATTGGGATTACTAAGGAGGTAAAGTCTACTATGTCGGCAATTGATGGAAGTCTCCTGTTTTCTGTTTAAAAGTTTATTTTTGTCCTTGAAACGGATAATTTCTCATTTTTCGTTTAAGCATAGATGGCATGGTGTGTTGAGTGACTTGCAAGTACTGTTTTTTTTTAAAGATTTTCCATGTAACTATAGGAGTTTCATTCTTTATTTTAAGTTTATGATAATGTAAGGATAGTCCGGTTTGGCCAGGGTGGTTAGGGTTGTTGAAAGATAGGTTGTGATTATAGAATCGTTCTTTGAAGTTATTTCCTACTATTCCAATATAAAATTTGGTTTGGGATGGGGTTTGAGTTGAAGAGATAGATGCCTCATAAACTACTTGGGTTGACAAGCATTTTTGGTTTAAGGGGGCAGTTAGGTTTATTTATGCAGTTACAAGAAAAAATTATTAAAAAACACAATAATAAAATATTAAGTACATTAACACCCCATAACCCTAGTAGAACTTGTAACTGCATAAATAAACCTAACTGCCCCCTAAACTATATTCGTGTTTTTATTTAAACGAATTGGATTTATCGCGTTTTGCGTTCGAACTCTTCATATATATATATATATATATATATATATATATATACATTAGATTGAATGAAACATCCGATAGTAAAATAATTACTTATTCAAATTTCTAAATCTCCATTATTGACTCACATCGCCTAAATTTAAGCCAATGAGAACATCCTTAGGGCACAGCATGTTCAGTGTTATAAGCCAAATGCATGAATATATGTAAAAAATAATTACCATTTTTTTTTTTTTTGAAACGATTTTATTTTTTGTAACGATCTGGTCATCTTATAAAAACGTGAAAATATGAAAATTCAAGTTTTTAATCTTATTTCTTAAGTTGTATTTATTTATTCATTTTTATTTTTACGTATTCATAAATTTGGATAACACTACAAAACATAATCTTGCCCCGCGGAAGGTTACATTGGTGGAAACGCAGGCGATATGAGTCAATAAAGATTCAATCATTTGAATATTTTTTCTTATTGTTGTTGAACTACTACTACTGCTACTACTACTACTACTACTAATAATAATGATAATAACAACAGCAACAATGATGTATGTATATATGTATATATATATGTATATATATATAATATATATATAGATCTATAGGCAGCATCTTCTCTTGCATATTTAATTTCTTAAAGGGACTTTATAACTTTATAAATTATATTTACCTACATACGACGTCGTTTCGAGCTCAGACTCATCAGTATCATGGACGGCGGCACCGGGGGGGGGCAGGGGGGCTCAAGCCCCCCCTCCCCTCTTTTTGACTTGCCCCCCCCCCCACTTTACGGTCATCAATAATGAAGTTATATATGCATGGGTTTAACCGCCCCCCCCTCACTTTTTAGGAGAGCCCCCCCCCCCCACACACACACACACTTTTATAACTGTCCCGCCGGTCCTGAAGGGACGTGATAATTTCAGACGGTCACAAGGTGCGAACCCGGATATATGTAAAGGTTCGTAGGAGACGGTACCGATGTTGTTCTGCTCTTCTGTAAGCTCTCTCTCTCTCTCTCTCTCTCTCTCTCTCATATATATATATATATATATATATATATATATATATATATATATATTTGTGTTATAATGGAATAATTCCAGGAAGAAATCCGGGTATGAGAGCTCAATGTGGTAAACAGAGCAAGAATAACATAAAATATAATAACACGAAATTACATAATTGTCGATGCAATAAGAGAGAGTGGTGGTTTCTCAGATTGGTTGCAACCACCACTCTTTCTGGTTGTATTTGAATTGTTGAAGGTGAATTCAGTTTTCTGTCAGTCTCAAAAATGTAATTGTCTAGTTTGATGCTTGAGGAAACCACAAGGTTGAAATAAATTATTGTATCGACAATTATGTAATTTCGTGTTATTATATTTTATGTTATATATATATATATATATATATATATATATATATATATATATATATACTATTCTCTTATAAACGTAATCGAACACTCGGTGTTTATTTCTCCTATGTAGTTATCCACAGACAGCGGTCTTGTCGGTTCACAACTTAGTATTGTGCTTTTAATAGATCATAACCACGGTTTCACTCTCTCTGCGATCTTCAGATAGGCACATAAGTTTGAGATCAAATTTGTTTGTTGAGCAAGCTAGAGATCGCAAAGAGCACGAAACCGTGGTTATGGCTTATTAAGACCACATACTTCTTTATGTACTATACATAAATATGGATATATTAGTCTTGGGGCGATTAATTAGAATTGGGAATCGCAAAAATTTGTGCCTATTTTTACGATGCCAAAAACGATTCTTTTAATTGTTTTTTTTTTTTATTTGTTTGATTTTGTTTAAAGCTTAATTTTCCATTGCTGGTACTAATGCTAATATGACAAATATTTATTGATTTAAAACTAAAATCTATAAATCAATCACCCCCCCTCCCCAGTGTATTTTTTACGTATTCAAAAATATATGCACATATTACCTGCGTGTTTACGGTAAGTCGAAAATAAAAGACTAAAAACAACAACTCTATCACTAAAGTTTTAGAAGTTTTAAAAGAATCGGAATCGGGAATTTAAAACAGAGTCGGTGATTGTATCGGAATTTTTTTTATGGAAATTGCTACAGGCAAGGCGTTACGCCACTTGATGTAAGGAGCTAAAAAAAATACTATTTCAAGGTCAAAAACTAGCCTACGATAAGTGTTATGGATAGATTCTGACCCAGAATTTGTCTCCCTTTGTCAGAAACATAGCTCATGGAATGTGAGGACTAAAGGACAAAATAAGGCAAACGAGAGTTAGAAAGCTGCCGAAATTAAACTCATAGTCCACTTTCTACCCTCCTCAAATTGGGAAAAATACTGACATCGCCCCATCGCTAATATATATATATATATATATATAAAATTACATAAACAATATTACAGTCTTACGTCAATCGACCAACGTTTCGATGCTACAACATCTCTTCAAAGACTGAATAAAAATAAAAAGTGAAAATTGAGAATCTCGCATTGGAAAAATCACCAGCAGAAAACTGGCTGTTAAGAAAAACAGAAAGGATACAAAAAAAGGGAAGATTCAAATCCGATCAAAGTTCGTGTTGGTCAAATATAGGTCACGGTCCGCTACTTATCCGCAGCAGCTATTTCGTAGTTTCACGACTTATCAGTGTGGCTAGACGTGGCGAGCACATCAACTCAGAGATTCAAACCCGGGACGGTAACCACTACCAATCGTGGCAGTCTGGCACTCAACCCTCTCAGCTAACAAACTTGTAACTGTTAATGGAATAATTTTTTTTCGATTTTTTACATTTCTACCTTATTGGTAACTTAAAGGATTTAATTATTTTTAAAGAAGAGTCTTGCTGTACACTTATATATTTGGGAGTGAAATAAAGCTATTTGATTTATATAAACTAGCGGGACCCTGTGGAAATTCCATAGTGTTTTCTACATTAATCAGTATAATTTACTCTTAATAGTAATATTCTTTTTCAAATAATAAATGTCTGTCAGGGTCAACTCTATTAAGAACATATGACTCTTTCTTCTTCCGTAAAAATAATTGTCATTGTCAGCTAAATATTCTTTAAATAAATAAAACGAACATGTCTCTTCTGTATTTCCCAATTATATTGTAGACGAACAAATTAAATTAATGATAAGAAACTTAGACAATACTAAATAATAATCAGTTAAATAATTCCCACTACATAAATTTATTCGACTGTAACCAAATGCACCCGAACTTTAAATTGGATGAAAAAGCTCTTAAAAACATAATACATCGCTACATATCTCCCATCAACTCTGCTAAAAAATAAATATTCTCTGTCTTCGTGATATAAAAATAATTGTCAACTAAATATTATTCAAATCGATAAAACGAATATCACTTTATGAAATGTATTTATTTAAAATTGTAAAGTTTTAGTCGACAAGACGATAGAATTTGACTTTTGAACAATTTATTTTAAAATGGGTGAAGTCAGAATTTTTTTTACCTTAGCGACATCAGCTTAATCACCAATCACCATTTTTGCTGATCGGACGATCTCATTAATTAAATGTGTGTGAAAGGTGATAACGTAGGTACGAACATGAAATAACTTAGTCTCCTCGGATTGACTTTCACCCCAAACCTGAAATGGAAGACTTACATCAAATCTGTTGCTAAAATCGCTGGAAAAATGCTTGGATCATTCTAACGCTCCAGAATGCAATCCTTTATCTGTATAAGAGTCAGATTCGGCCCGAGAGGAATTATTGCTACCACATCTGGGAAGGTTCTAGTACTACCGGATCAGGCTGTCTGAAGATATCGGCTTTCTAGCTCAAAATGCACCAAACATTGATGGTTTATTGTTTTTCCTCTTTGCAAAACTCAATCATGTTCTGCAAAGCAAAACTCAAGAAAACAATAATTTCTCTCACTCCGCCCCCCTTTCACTCCCCCATCCCTCCTCCCACCCTCTCCCTTCCTCCGCCTTCCTCCTCTCCCTCCCTTCCCCAAAACTTTAACTAAAATGACCGGATTCAACATAAAATTACCTGAAAAGGGTTGATATGCCGTAAAACAAAACAACCAAACCAAATACCATGAATAAGCATTTAAAGATATTAAGAACTAAAAGCATAAAAAACATTCACCAAAATGACTGGATTCAACCCTGTAGCCCCTCCTCCTCGTCTTGCTTCTAACACTGCAAAGAACTCTCCTTCTTTCCTTCCTTAGCTAAAACCAAGCGGAACTTCCATGAACAGAGTTTCTTTCGAAGAACTTCCTATTTGTGGAACACGTTACCGCAGTAATGTTTCCTTACAGACTACAAAATGGTAGTTTTCAAGCCCAATGTCAACAAATATCTGTCGAGTCGTCCTGTGAATTAATCATAGATCTTAATCCTTTCCTAGTACTGTTTAATCATCTAATTTAAAACCTCACTAACCTGTATCCTCTAGTAGTTTTTGGCCTTTGTAATTGGTGAATCATTGGTATAAAAAAAATGATGACTTCACCAAGTACCAATCCTCTATTTCTATATTTGTTCAAATGTCAACTCAACAGGCTGTATAGAACCTGAACTCGACTTACCAATTCAAGTCTCCTTCCTCCCTAAGGTTTTCATCATCTTGTCTCAAGCCATTAGGCACCATGGATTACAAGGGTGATACATTTAATGTGTGTTCAACTGAAAAGGACTCGGCTTGTCTTTCTCTTCTACATCAGAAGATGCCTCTGCTGATTTGCCATTAGACTTTAATGTGTTTATTGAAAGCAAATAAAAATTAGTTGCAGCAACCAGAGAAAGTGCATTGCTCTTAGCTGATCTCAGAGCCTCTCCCTCAAATGGCCTTTTCACCTAAGATAGCTTAAACCTCAAAATTATGGGATATGTCGTTCAAGTTTTATGGCCATTAAAAGCCATAATAACCTATAAACGACCTCAATTTGGTCATGTGGGGGTCAAGTTAAGGTTTCTTTTTGTTTTCTTTTCAGGGGCTAGAAACACAGACTTAAATATGATTTGTATTATTAGATCTCTCAGGGTTAAAGGCCTTTATAAATTGGGAAGATGGGAGGCTGTTTAGAAACTAAGTGCTTAGTACCATCTACTGCTTGTATATTTTTGAAGGATTTCTAGGTAGCAGTCCTTCATTAATACATGTTTGGCTGAACTTGTAAATAAGTAAAATAATAATAATAATAATAATAAAATATATTTCAAACAATTGGCTAGGAGCAAAGTGTAGCAACTGTTTTGATACTACACTTCATCATTTCTGTCAGTGAAGGAAAAAATCTTTCTAGACTGAGGTATATTTTTAAAAAATTTTGTCCCAATCCAGAGTGACCCTTTTTGAGGAGCAGGAATCTGAATTCATTAACAAACAGATCTTATGTCTATCTCTGCCCTCGTGGAGAGGCAAGTAAATAGGGACCTAATGGGATTTTAACTCGACACAGATGTTTTTATATGCCACAATGCTGTCTGTCTGAATGTTTGGTTTGTTTTTGACCTGTCTGTTTTATGGCAAGTCAACCTGTTTTTGTTCTGATTTACTTGCCTTCCCACGAGGACAAAGTTAGACATGAAGTTGGTTTGTAATGTGGTGAAAATCCAGCTCCCCCAAAAGGGGAAGTCTGGATAGGAACAAAAATGAAATTGCTTCAATCTAGAAGTTTCTCACGGACCAAGGATAGAAAAGATGAAATGTAGTATCAGAACAGATACTACACTTTGCTCCAAGCCAAAAGGCCAAGGATATTTTATGTTGAAGAACAGTATCGACCGTGAACAATTTATTGTATGTGATGAATTGAACAGAAGTTGCTTTTTTTACCCATAGCTGGAGAGAAATTTCAGGTTCTTTATTTTCCCAACAGTATTAATGTGCAAATCATCACAATAGATCAGATGGGATTTGACCTAGGCATAGCTGATTCCATAGTCTGAAGCACTACCCATTAGGCAGATAGCAAATTCTCTCGAAATTGGCCATCAAATTTTAGGATGCCAAGAGGTTAACTTTCTATTTTGGTGAAAAAAAAAAATACAAAAATGTTAGTTCGATTTTTATCACTAAATGAACCATTTATCAATGATAATAAAAAAAATATCAATTTTCTTAATTGGAAAAAAAAAGCGGGAAAAACAGAATTGATGTCAATTAAAGAAGTTCATCAATAATTGAAATCTAAATGAACGATTTTTAGAAATAATTGTTTACAAATATTTTTCGTTTTTATAAATTTTCAGTTTATACTGTTAAATGTAAAGGAACAGATATATTTTCACAATAAATATAATAGCATACAATATAATTCAATTCTTCATTGCGTGTCTTTGGAGCATGTGGTCATGCAAAAGTGTCCTAGTTTTCAAAGCAGTCGTTTGCATTGTTGTTGTACGCATCAAGATCTTTCAAGCTGCACTGGCTGGGCAGTAGAGTGTAGAGTATTGATTTACTCCTCTCCAGGAGTTAGGCACGAGGCCAGTTTTTATCTTACTCCCACAAGTAAGATGTGACCCAAGGTCGGGTCGGGAAAGTGGGGTTTAAAAATTGCCTAGGCAGCCCCGTCGGCATTCCCCGGTAGGGGCGCCTAAGGCAGTAAGCAATAAACTTACTCCTCCCCAAAGAGGGGAGGCGAAGCCTGGGAGGGTGGACCTCCTAGAAGTGCACAGGACAGACCCATAGACCGGCGTAAATCAAGCCCTGAAGGCCAAGACAATACTCGTCTATGGGGTGCAGTATCTATCGGAACAGATACTACACTTTGATCTTAGCCAAAAGACCAAGAAGTAGAGTGTAGAGTAGGCAGTATTAGATCACATGATCCTCCTCTCCACAAACGGTTGGGTGGGTTTTGTAGCCTCATTTGGTCATAGCAACTTTCAATCGCCGTATTCCCATTCTCAGGCGGTTGAGTGTTTTCCACCGGACCCAGCAGCCGTCTGAGCCACTAACGAGAGCCTCAGAAGCGGGGATTCCCATGTCAGTAAGAGGAGAGTCATTCTGTAGCCCGTTGGTCCACAGCTGTAGTCTAGTCTCTTCCTGAGATCTTGTTAGGGGCTCGACATAGCTGAGGAAGTATCAATCGTTGGACCATTGGTTCACATCCATGAAGGAGATGGCATTCATCACTGGTAGCCTCTGTGATCTCTACTCGGCTGACAACTTCCCGTCTCACATCTGCAGGGGCAATGCCTGTGAAGAGATGCAGGTTGTTCGGATTGGTAGGCTTCAGGCAACCAGTGATCAAGCGAAAAGTGTTTTTCAACACTGAGTCTAATTTATTGGCATGCGTTGATCTCTGCCAAACACGTAAATAATTCAATTGCAATTATACGAGTCAAAGCAGGAATAGAAGAGAGTGTACAAAAACATAAAGTTTTACTAAGAATCAAATATGTTACAGAAGTAAAATAATAGTCCGTATTTATAAAATTTTAGTGATATTAACTACATCCAGGTTAGTAGTAAAAAAAATAGTAATACATTTATAAACAGTTTCGTAAACATTAGCAGGAAAATCCAAAAATGCACTGTCTCAAAAAAGTTGCAGAATAAAAAAAGTAATTATGTTTGAAATTCCGTAAAGATTCCCCCAAGTTCAACAGAAATATTCCCAAGTTCGCCAAGATACACTTGAAGAAGGTCGGAGGTTACATCGGCCGAAACGTTGTGAGAATAACACTCAAGATGAGAACAGTAGTCCGAATAATACAAAAAGAGTAATTTTAGTTATGTTGGGATTCTCTTTTACAACAATGCACCTTTGTAAATGGGCACGAATCTATAAACCAAGTAGGTTATGTTTTCGGCCGAGTTTGTTGGTTTGTCACTGTTTGTTTGTGTACAACCTTGCGTTCACATCGCTAGACCAATCGTCACTAAACTTGGTCAAAATATCGGTTAGGATCTAACGTAGAACTGGCTTAATTTGGAGATATCTAGGTCAGATGTCAAGTTCAAGGTCATAAAAAGGTGAAAGCGCCACTATTGGCGCTTACTTTGGTTCTGTTTATCATAGAGACTCGTTACTTGGCCCATATTGTAACCAATGAAGTCTTGCATCAGGACATTGACCATTTACTTTGAAAAGTTCGGTTATCGTCTAATTCTGATGTAATTTCAACTTCCAGGTTTTCCAAATTTGATGTATGGCTCTGATGGTCGTTGATAACAACAACCACCATGCAGCATTTCAGCTTGATTAGATAAGTAATTTTTTAGTTATCAGTGTTTTCTATGACATAACTTCAGGAATACTCCATACAATGCGGATAAATAAGGCCAAGATACGATTTTGTCTCATCCTTACGTTGTCAGGCAAGGTTATGTAGTCTCATGACTGACTTATTTTCTTATTTATTCAATAAGTAAATTTCGCCTACATGATGAGATTAAATCATGCAACTCGTACAGACGATGCTTTTTGCTATAGAAGTTTTTTATTTTCATGTTCTGTTTTGTAGAACCATTAAAAACAACTAAATAATTGATGTTATATTTGATGTCATGCACGATGTTCAGCAGAATATATTCAAGAAAACTGTGTTTTTATTCTATTTAAGCATGTAATGTTTAAAACATGCTGGTATGTTAAAAGCATTTTAGCTGTTGCAGAAAGCATTACAGTACATCAAAGTTAAATTAGCAGTAGATATAAACACCAAGAAATTACATTGAGAACAGATATTTAATTACATTAATAAAACATTAAAGATGAAAACCAAAAGAAACTTAAGTCTTCAGTGATGTTAGAAAGGAAGTATGTGACAAAAAGAGAACAGTAGTAAAGTCTCTTGTGTTTTGTCTGTAGAATGGAGCAGACGTATTTCGAAGGTCTCCTTTTCTCTCCCTCTTACAGGGTATGGGTAGGGTGAAGACTGTATAGTAAGACTACACTAAAAACAATTAAAACTTCAAAACCATAATGTGTGTTATTAAGAGAGAGAGAGACAGACGACCTTTTCACACTACTACTACTACCATTAGAGACACAACACAACTGTACATTCACTGCTACTACATATAGCATTCTACTGCTACATGACATGATGCACCTCAACCATCTGCTTACATGGCAAAGATTCGTTCGCTATGCTACAACTCCCTCTTGGTTGCTGAGAATAGAGTTGTAGCATACAACGTGACATTCATTCAATAACAAATTAATTTATTAATCAAGAAACCAACCTTCTTGGACAGGGTGCAAAAAAGAGTCTTTAACCTAATAGGTATCACACTGTCTTCCGACCTCTAGACTCTGTCATATTACTGCAATGTTGCATACAAGTACTTCAACGGAATGTGCTCTGACAAACTTACCGCACTTGTACCTTCTCAACGTTAATATCCCGACCAGCAACAAAATCCCACCCCTTCACTATAGAGGTCCTTAAATGCCGTAAAACTTTCTACTCTAATAGCTTCTTTCCTTGAAGTGCTAGCCTTTGGAATTCACTTCCTGCTCCCTGTTTCTCCGACTGTAACAACCTGCAAAAATTTAAATGTAATGTGAACAAAAATTTTGCTGCACAGCTCCCCACTTACAATGCCCCCTATAAATCTGGCCCCTCATTCACAGTAGCTCCTTACGTTTCAACGTTTCAATGGCAATATGCCTTGTTTGTGGGGGAATAAAAGCAAAGAAGATAGTAATATGAAGATGATACATATATATATATACATCATAAGATAATATTCCAACGTAATGGAAAATGAAAAAAGGAATCATCCTGAGGAAGTCTTGAAATAATGACGAAACGTTTATGGATACATAAATAATATTTTGAGGTTTCCTTTTTCCATTTTACCATATATATATATATATATAAACCATGTGAAATGTTATTAAATAAAATTTATATCTTGAATATTAAACATTTTAAATATAAGTACATACATATGTATATATATATATATTAGTGGAGTTTTAATTACCTACTAGATACCATCCTTGAGTGTCTTCGGTCTCTCTTCACACGGGTTTGTCAGGACAACCTGCCATGACGATACAAACCCTTCAGGTAAAACCCTGACCAAATAAGATCCCCTCAGTACGGCTGTACACTTATACGAGGAATGGTGAACTTTCTAGTAATGTTACCTCAAGTAACAGCACTTAGCTGGATACTCCACCAGACTAGATGAATTCTTATCCTGAAATCCATAAGACCAAGAGACCACAATGAAGATATACTATAACCTAGTAAACTGGTCAATTGGGGAGAGGAAAATTAATATTCTTAACTTCTTTAATAACTCAACATTTGAGAAATAAAGGAGAACTTTAATGGAATATTCGAATATCCATGTATCTCATATAGAGATCAAGTGTAAGCCCAGGAAAAGGCCCCTTGATTTCTGAGAACTTCGACTGAAGTAAAATGAAACAAAAAAACAAAAACAAATATATATATATATATATGTATAAAACGTAAAACCAGAGGCAAAATGCCTTCAGAAAACCATTTGTTAGATGCGTCTATTTATTTTTTTAAAATCAAAACAAATATTTTCATTTTGACTTTTTTTTTTTTACTAATATTTCACTCGATGTAACGAGCATCATCAGAGCTTTAAAAATAATTTTTTTTTAATTTTTTTTTATGTATACGTAAGAATGAACTTTCCCAAATTTATAAATATATATATATATATATATATATATATATATATATATATATATAACCTATTGGTGTTTGTTTTAGATGAAAGTGTAGAGCATATATGTGTATATAAGTAGGGGTGGGACGTAATGGGTAAACATTTCAGATTCATGCGAGTAGTATTTTTTTGTGTTCATTTATACATAAATAGCACTAAACAATCAAACATTTTGAAAATTTTGCAAAATTCAGAAGGTACAGGCCAATAGTTTTTGGCTATTTTACATTCATGAAAACCCTTTCACAGTCTGAAAATGGTCCTAAATTAAAGTACTATATCAGATTTTTAGATGTTTTAGAACCTGCTATGTCGCATGAAACCACTTTTTCACCGAAAAATAATGGATTTTGAGTCCCATGGAGCCCTAACGGCTATTTTTGACCTGCACCTTCTGAATTTTGCAAAATTTTCAAAATGTTTGATTGTTTAGTGTTATTTATGTATGAATGAACACAACAAAATACTACTCGCATGAATCTGAAATTTTCACCCATTACGTCCCACCCCTAATATCAGGAACAATTGTAACCCTGACAGCCGTACAAAGATATTTTATAAATTGATCATGTTAGAAAGGAACTTACAGCAAAGTCTACGTCAAGAAATGATTAGAAGAGATGACAAATAATGGACGACATATGAAGCAAAGGAATTAGAGAGCAAACTCTAAAGTATCAATAAGGAGAACAAATGAAGATGATTTTAATTAAGTACTTGCAAACAACACGTTTTAAAGGACAGTTTTTCGAGGGGAACTTCTGAAGAATTATTTAACTGTTAATACAAACAAAAAAAAGCAGAAAACGATAAAGAAATTCACTCAATTTTAGTATGTCTCGTTGAAAAACAGAGAAATTAGTCGAAGAAAAAAGATATAAAAACGTATCAAACTAATGAAAGAACAGCATTGCCAAATGAAGATGCCAATCTCTAACGAAAGAATTAAATGAATCTAATTCTAAATACAGAAAAAAAACGGTGAAGAATTTTACAAGTTAATATCATTCTTGATAATCTTTTTATAGAACTGGATTTTATTAAAATAGGAAAGAGAATTAAAAATAGAGTGTGTATATATGTTTGAAAAAAAGACAAACAGAAAACAAGTTAGAATGCAGGAGAAAAACAAAAAAGCAAGAGATTTGACCGGTTTCGTTCGTATTATCGAACGTCTTCAGAAAAAGTGAAGATTTGAAAACAATAAGAAAAAAAGAATATGTCACATACTTGTCAAATCATATTTCAATGTAGCTAAAAGTTTTCTCATATGGTCCAATCGGATCATCTTTTCCTTTTCCCATGTGTGTGCCTTCAAAAAAAAATTGTTTCCAAATCTTCACTTTTTCTGAAGACGTTCGATAATACGAACGAAACCGGTCAAATCTCTTGTTTTTTCTTTTTCTCCTGCATTCTAACATGTTTTTCCGTTTGTCTTTTTTTAAACATTTTGTCTACCACGGCATTTCATTTTCATGACTTATCGTGTACCTTACCCCAGTATATATATATATATATATATATATATATATATATATATTAATTAAAAAGAAAAGTCCTCTAAAGTTAAAGGCCACTAATAATGCACTTTTCTGCATCTTAATCACTTAGGAAGTGAAAGAATTGAAAGAGTTGTAGTAAGCAAAAACAACGAACGCTGTAATCACCAATAAAAACATTTAGATAAAAATACATTGTATATATAATATATATACATTAATAATAGTATGAAAATATATCTATGGCAATTAACCTACACAGAAGCGTCGAAGTTTCATCCTGCAGCGAATCATAAGGCTATATGTCTATATGCATATAATAATTATATATATATATATATATATATATATATATATATATGAGAAATAACTGATGTCCTTAAGCTGGGCAGGATGAGATGGCTTGACCATGTCGAGAGAAGCTCCAGCTGGATTTCCCGGGTCAGAAACATGTCCATCGCATCAAGTCGGCAGGCTGGAAGACCAAAGCTTTCTTGGGATGAGCTGTGTAAACGTGACGGTTCAGCCCTGGGGATTACAAATTTAGATCCTCACGACCGCCGAGCCTGGAGTGGAAGACTCTGATCAAGACTGACAGGCAGACCCCACCCTCTTATAGAGGACTAATCAAAGACTTGTTCAAAAATAAATCAGATGAAGAAGAAGAAGATATATATATATATATATATATATATATATATATATATATATATATTAGTAAAGTTAGAATTGAAATCACTCAAAAGACCATCTCTGTCGGATGTAATAATTTATTGAACCTACAATATAGGATCGTCAGACTTGAAACTGACCTGATACAAGAATCAAAATAAATGGAGACATTCACTTACGGAAGAAGGCAGTTTGCATTTGGGGGTGATTTCAGTCTTTAAGATCCAGTGGAATGTTATGACCAGTTTCTCATTAAAGGGCCTGGCAAACATCTACAGCTCTCTGCCCCTCTCTTTAGCCGACCCCTATTGATGCTAAATTAAGTAGACCAACTTATTACTTATTGAAATTAATGAGTAGAATAAGTTATAAGAAATGAGTAGAATAAGTTATAAGAAATGAGTAGAATAAGTTATAAGAAATGAGTAGAATAAGTTATAAGAAATGAGTAGAATAAGTTATAAGAAATGATTAGAATAAGTTATAAGAAACGAGTAGAATAAGTTATAAGAAATGATTAGAATAAGTTCAGAAATGAGTAGAATAAGTTATAAGAAATGAGTAGAATAAGTTAAGGAATGAGTAGAATAAATTATAAGAAATGAGTAGAATAAGTTATAAGAAATGAGTAGAATAAGTTATAAGAAATGAGTAGGATAAGTTATAAGAAATGAGTAGAATAAGTTATAAGAAACGAGTAGAATAAGTTATAAGAAACGAGTAGAAGTCAGAGTATGCTTGTAGAATCTTCATTCTACTAAGATCTACACAGGGATCAAGTCTCTGCAAGAAAATGGCTGCCTAAGAGAAAATTAACAAAGGGAAATAATTAATTTCCAAAAAAGTAAAACGGGAGATTGAAGAGTTATTTTCTTTTTCATCACACTTATAATGTGGTAATTATAATATTTAATTTTAAATCTTCAAGGCCCTGATTCTATTTTGATCGGTATATTCATAGCCAGTGATTTGAATTGAAGGGGTCAATTCAAATATATACTATGGAAGAGGTCGGTTAGCATTGTATAGGATGAGTAGGAGATAGTCACAGCCATCGTAAAGGAGGCCAGAGCGGTGGAAAATCAACCAATTTTAATGAAATGTTCAGTATTTATGAATTTACGATCATGGAATATCATTAACTCATTACTTTATTAGAAATCTTACTGCAAATATATTAATTCGTGTAATTTGTGTAGGCTAGATAGCAAACATAAAATTAATGCTTAATAATGACATGTCATAATTTTTTTAATTTTTAAAACATGAAATTTTTTCTTTGAAAAATAATTTGTCTGATTTAATATTCATTCTTTAAATAAGTTCATTCTTTCTGGTCGACATCGAATGAAAAAAATAGTATCAGTTATACTGCATGGAAATATCTCTTGGTTTGTAAACACCAGAAAAAGAAGACAAATCCCTATTCTTAGGCAATTTTATTCTTTATATAAACATTTCAGTATCATTAGTTTTAACTGAATAATTTGATAAGAGTTACTCTGATTTCCGAAAAAAAAAAATGAAGTTTCTTGAGTTTTAAAAATCAAACCTGAAAAATAACGAATTCAGTAAAGTAACACAAAATCAATAATTCAAAATAATTAATTAATAGAACATTTATTGAAATAAATTAAAATGTGTGTTTTTTAATTTTTTTATTGTTTTTTGCAAAACGAACAGTTTATTTACAATATAGTAAAAATTTGTAATAAATTAAAACAGTCATGTATTTTTGTGTAGGGGATTTCTTTTTCCAAACGGACAGTTTATTTACAATATATTATTTTAATATCTCGCTTATTTCGTTGGATTTTCGCACACATTTTGGACGAAACTTATTAATTAGTGTAAAATTGTATTAATTATCCGGAAATAGAATTCTAATTTATTTTTTTAAGACTTGAAATTCGAACTTTAATGCAATGCCTTAATCGTTGGAGGCCATCTTGTAATAGAATTCTAATTTACTTTTTTAAGACTTGAAATTCGAACTTTAAATGCAATGCCTTAATCGTTGGAGGCCATCTTGTAATTTCCTCTGATTTTGTTTCGCGCTTGATATATATAAAAAGGGAAATACGTTTGAAAATGATTTCGAAGTGAATGAATAATCCTATGCACCTGATTCTGCTTGCTCTGATTTCTTGGCCTGATGGACGCATCTGCGTTAAGCGTTTCGAGCACTTCCGGTCCTCATTGATAGTGGTTCTTACTCCCACTATCAATGACGTCATCAGAACAACTCGACTCAGTTGACAGGCCTCCTTTATGATGGCCGTGGGACAGACCTTTGTTAAAGGAAGGAAATAATAATAAATACATACTTTTTAAGGATCAAGTAGAAACCGACTTTTATGTCTAATGGAACATGAAGCAGAATTGCCAGATGAAGATGTCAATCTTTAAGTAAAGAATTAAATTCTCAGAACTGAAGAAATGGTGAAGAATTTCACAAGTCAATATAATTCTTGATGACATTTTTTATAGCACTGGATTTTATTAAAATAGAAAAAAATAAAAAGAGAAAAAAAAGTCTCGATTATAAGAATAATAGCCATTATTATTACTAGCCAAATCTTGGCGGAAAATTTAAATGTTCGTCTTTCTCCTGTGAACGGATGTCGAAACTTTATTTAAGCATCAAAATAAGTATTCACTTTTTTCGTCTGTGGCAGTGGACAATTCTGGGGTGGTTGGCCCTTGTTGAATTGCACTCTTTTGGATTATTGACGGGATTGTGTTATATCGTTATCTTATTCATAGTCGAAAGTAAAAAGAATGAATATTCGCTGAAGACAGTATTATCAATCAACTATACGTGTTATTCTCTACAGAGAATGAACTATGATACAACATGTAAATATATTTATAGTCTTTAAGACTAGTTCATTCAGTTCGTGAGTGGTGGTTCTATCACTCCAAAATAGACTGCATCTTGGTTGAAGCATGGGCTGCAAGAAATGGAATGGGTGTCACAGTATGCCACACTGGCGGTGGTGCAGGATATCATTGTGGCCGGAATAGGCTAGCTCCTACCCCTATATTTTTCTGCAAATAGAAACGTTATTTTAAAAAAGTATTCTTAATTGTATTACATCTAGCATCCTAAGGGCTCTTTAGGCCAGGTTTAGGGCAATTCTAACAAATAGGTTGGTATTATATGTAACTATTGCTACTACTACTACCTGTAGTAGTAGTAGTAGTAGTAGTAGTCGTTAGATCAAAAGTCTACCGTTCAAAATTATAATTTTGTCCAATTGTTTTTAACCCAAAAGTGTTTATTTTTATTATCAGTAATGGAAATGAAACCTGGCCAGTAAAGATAGAGGATATGTGTTGCGGGTTCATTTGGAAAAATGTCAGAAAAAGGATCGTATAACATGGGCGTTCTCTTGGACCACTTGACTAACGAGCCATGTGTCCAGAGAAAGCCGAAATTGTATAAATAACTCATCTTCCAAGTTCAAGCCGATGCCCATGTTAGGTGGTGCCTCTTCTGGGACATAGGTTCGAATCCTGTACGAATCTCATTTTTCACTTTGTGGTATTCTTTGTTTATATCCAGCAGACTAAATAATCGTTTGTTTAGTAATATTATCTGTACAAACAATAGCATGAGAAAGCAGCTTAATATATAACATACTGTATACTGTGAGAAATCAATTTCCAATATTAAAACCACATGCCAGCCTGAAAAACAGATGACGATGATGATGATGATGAGAATCAGTAGTAATAGTAGTAGTAAAAATAGTTGTATTATAATGTTAACTCCCTACCTATGACGCATCTAGCAGATAAGGGCGCTACATGCCAAATTTGGTGGAATTCTGATCAATACTTTTGGAGCCTATAAGTGGTTATTGTTTATTAGTAGCAGTAGGGGTTTCTACCAGATGGGATCCTACCAGGTTCTTCCACTCTGGTTCGGTATTAACCTGGGAGAAATGGTAACAAACGGGTCATTTCACACTCGCCAGAGCTCTCGAATTTAGGATTCACCACCAGATGTAGTTTAACGTGATATACCTAGGACATATTTATATGTATCTCAATAGTATGAACCCCTGATATATCAGCTAGTATATATAGAGTCCATCAAACCTATATGAAATTTTAATTGGAAATTAGATATAGATTCCTGAGATCAATTTACGGTTAAATCCTGTGTTGTAACGGATATAAGTGTTAAGTAATAATCAGTTCTAAGTGGCAGTCTTCTAGAGATTGAAGGTTCAATCCTTACTAAAGGCGATAATAACTAAGAATAACATATTAATTAATTAACCCTTCTACCCGGTCATGGCTGACAGAATGAGAACAATCTACCCCGGGGGATTAAATAAAGGATTCAGTTAGAAATTTTGTATAGGTTCCTGAGTTCAACAGAAAGATTTCCAAGAAGGATTAGAAGATTCCCAAGTTCGAAAAGATGCGCCTGAAGAAGGTCGGAGGTTACATCGGCTGAAACATTGCGAATATAACAACAACAATGGGAATATTAGACTGAATAATCCGTCTCTTTTTATTTGTCCAAATATTTATTTTTCGTTATCTTATATTTTTTGTGTTTGATTTTGTTTTGTATTTTTTTATTTAGTTTTTTACAATGTCTCTTGGTTTTCAGGGTAGATAAATTGAACGAAAATAAAGTGTTGAATAGCCACAACATTTACCAGATTCAACACAAATCTGTTTCGTTTATTTTGTTGTTGTTGTTGTTCACACGTGGCTATCTTAAAGATAAGGTTAATGGCATGAAATCCTACGTGGGCGGCAATCAAAGGGAATCTGTCAAGCCATAACAAAAGATAAATAATTTATATTTGCCATGCATTTTTTCCACCTTTGCTGTTCGGTGATATCGGGGGCGGTGGAGATAGAACTATAGAGATAGGACCAGAGCACAACAGACATATCTCGTTTCTTTTTTTTTTAAATCTTTATAAAGATATCCATTCTTATTATATTGATGTCTTTTGCTAAATGTTCAGATTAAAAAAAAAAATCATACAACAGTTAATGGTGCATGACTTGTGAATCATGTGACAATAATAATCATGATGATCATCATGTTAAGTTTAACGTCAGTTTTACACGTTCTTTCTTTCCTATGGCTGGTTGATGTGTGCGATGCTGATGCTTGGTGTCTGCTTGAGAGTTTCACACACATGGCAAATATAGCAGGTAGTATTTCTTCAACAGAGATTTTAACTGAGATCAAAGCTGCATTAATCTGTTGGTCGGAAATTGATAAATTGTTTTGACGTGGAGTCTTGATGCATCGGTGAAAACTGGTTTCAATCTAGTTAGTTGTTCGATTGTCTTGATTTTTATAGATGATTAAATCAAACAATCTAGAAGAGTCTTATTGTTGTGCCCCACATGCTGATTGGTTACGTGTTTCGTTTGCACATGCATGTGTTCAATTTTGTTAATGTCGTCGGAACAATAACATCTTTAATGCAGTCTTGACACTATTCATCAAAATGTGTATAATTGAGTTTAAAGAATCATCATCATCATCATCGTCATTGTTGTCGTCTGTTCTACATGCTGGTATGTGTTTGACGGCTTTTAAAAATTGACTTCCAAACTAAATTAAGAACTCTATTCTTTCAACATTGTCATCGCGTCTGAATCCTCTGTTCTGTACATACTGTCTAGATTCTATCTTTCTCTGAAATCATAAGATCTAAGGCTTTTTTTAAGACTCACATTACACATCCATCTTATCATTCTGATGTAATTTCCCTCCATGCAACGCATGTCCTCAACCCCCGTTATATTGAATAATACAAAAGTATTTAAAGAACGATATTTTGATTCTAATTGGAGCAGGTGCTAGTGTGATTGCAAGAGTTAGGAGTCGATGGAGTAAGTTCAGGGAACTTCTGTAATTACTAACCAGCAGAGCATTACCGCTGTTGATCAAGTGAAGAGTTTATCAGGCATGTGTACGCAGTGTGATGATGTATAGAAGTGAAACCTAGCCAGTAATGGTTGAGGACATGCGTTGCATGGAGAACAATGATATGAAAATGATACGATGGATGTGTAATGTGAGTCTTAAAGACAAGCTTAGATCTGATGACCTCAGAGGACAATTAAATATGGACAGTATAGGGAAATGTGTGCAGAAAAGTAGACTTTAGGGTATTGCCACATTGAAAGAATGGATGAGAGTTCTTGGATTAGTAGATGTAGAACAGTTGAGGTAGCAGGATCTGTTTACAGGGGAAGGCCAAAGAAAACATAGGAGAAAGTGATAAGTGATCAGTTGACTTGAGAGAAAGAGGGATAAATAAAAACCTGGTCAGAGATAGGTTAGTTTGGAAGTGAATTTCTTAAAGCCATACAACGGATGCCAACATGAAAAACTGATTTTAAACAGAATATGATGATTTTAATATAACAATGGGAAATGTGCATGTGTTTTGAGCTAGGATCAAAGATTACGAGCTCAGCTTGCTGTGTTCAAATCTCGGTCAAGCTTTTGTGTCAATTTTACTAATAGCCTTAGGAACGACATTACAATATATTTTCTATTTAAGTCTGTCTGTGTGAAATCGGTGTTTGATGAAGAAAAGAATCATAGTTAAAAAGCTTGTAACTTAATCTCCTTTTAGATCTTTCTCAATAAAACAAGTAAAGAATTGATAATTTGGATTATTTGGACTACTGTTTTCATCTCAGATATTATTCTCACAACGTTTCGGCTGATGTAACCTCCATTCTTCTTCATGTGCATCTTGTCGAACTTGGAAATCTGTATGTCGAACTTGGGATTCTGTACATAATTTCAGACCGAACTCTTTATTAAATCCGCGAGGTATAGCTGACTCTCATGACCGGGTAGAAGTCTTAAGTAATTCGTAATTGTATTTTTTAGTATCGCCCGCACTGAGGATTGAACCTTCAACCCACAGAATACTGTCACTAAGAACTGACCATTACTTAGCACTTATATACGTTGGGCCACAGGTCCTAGCAAGTATAGATTCCCAAGTTCAACATAAATATTACCGAGTTCGACAAAATGCACCTGAAAAAAGTCGGATGTTACATCGAACAAAACGTTGTGAGAAAAACATTCAAGATGAGAGCAGTAGTCCGAATAATAATAATAATAAAAAAAGAAGCTTGGGGCTGGTCTATCCTGTGTGTAAAAAGTGCCATGTGATGTGTATATGAATTATACACGTATATTTGAAGATGAAAAGACGTCTTCCATTTTAAACTCTGATTTTGTGCATTGTCATTAACAGGCGAGACAGAGAAACGCTCTCACTGTTATGCAACATATGTATTGGCATGACGTATTAATCTTCAGGAAAGGGATGTGGGTACGTCGGTCAATAGCAATCTATCTTCTAAGAGTGGTCTCCGTTGGCACATCAAACAAACATGCAATTTGTGGCAGATAATAAGAGAAGAGCTACCAAAATAAACTGGAATTAGCAGATATTGTCCGAATAAGAAAGATGCAGAGAGTTAGAGAGAACAGCCAATCTTTGTATATAAAGCAAATATGTCTCTCTATGTGTACACACATCGGTGTTGTTAATGGTTTATTTTTGAGCAAAACCAATGCCATATTTGGAATCACCAGGTTCCTTCGGATGTTTTAGGTAGGTTTTAAATGATTAAAAGTTTATTCTGTATGGTAATAATGTATTATGTATCATTGATTGATACACGCCATAAACTGGTATCGTCTTGGCCTTCGGGGCTTGATTTACGCCGGTCTATGGGTCTGTCCGGTGCAGTTCTAGGAGGTCCACCCTCCCAGGCTTTTCCTCCCCTCTTTGGGGAGGAGTAAGTTTATTGCTTACTGCCTGAGGCGCCCCTACCGGGGAATGCCGACGGGGCTGCCCAGGCAAGTTTTAATGGCCAGAGTGCTCACCTTCTCGGGCGCTGGCTTTTCAAACCCCACTTTCCGACCCGACCTGGGGTCACATCTTATTTGTGGGAGTAAGATAAACCTGGCCTTGTGCCTAACCTTCTGGGGAGGTAAATAAAATGTATTATCTATACTATTAAAAAGTTATAGTGCTTTTGGAGTTCGTCTGCAAATAGAAACATGCGATTGGTTGTCAAGAAAGGAATAGGCAGAGTACACATTATTAAGGCAGTCATTTTTACAATGTCAATACCCGAGTTCGAATCTTACATGAAATCTAAAGAATAAAAAAAAACAAAAAAAAACTGGATATGTGTTTTATAAATTTAAAGACATTTACATAACATAACAAAAAAATATAGCACATATTTTTTTTCTTAATCAAGTAACTTTTTTTTATAATCTGCAAAACAGTAAACATAAAAGTTATTCAGTGTTAGTTCAAAGAGAATTATTTTTGCTTAAAAAAATAGCCTTTAAAATAAATTAATTTATTCATTTAAAAAATACATTGTTGTAGCTTTCAAATTGTAATTTAAAAATATCATACGAAAACAATGTTTCTAAAAATATAATCAGTTTCCTTTAGTTATAATTTCTAATGTTTTTGCCAATAAAAATGATACGTAAATACATTATTCGTAGTTAATTACTCTCTTATGCAAACAATAAGTAGCATATATTTTCCATGATAAAATTCACAATACTCTCTGCAATTCAACTATATTTAGTACAAATGCACTTCGCTCTATACCTGCCATGCCCACCAAGTTTCATTTATGAATGTTCAACAGTCTTAGTTTGTTCGTCATTCGATATGGAGGGACACTTTGCTGATCGTCTCATCAGTAGGAAGTGTTATTCTGAATAAGCTTCACAATCGCCAGACCTTAACCCTCAAGATTTTTATATGTGAGGTTATCCTAAAGAAAATGTTTATCAAAAGAATCCTTAGACTGTTCTCAAACTGTAGAGGGGCATCGCTGCTAAAATACAGGCAGTGTCAAGAGAGCAGTGTGTCGTATCCACGTGTGCTTATCATTGGACTTCGATAAGACAAAGACTGTTAGAAATTCATGGTTGAAACTTGGTGGACAAGTCAGCCAGTGACTGAAGTGTATTTGTACTGAATATGGTTGTATTTCAGAAAGGATTATGAATTTTATTAATGATGTGAAGGGTGGTCTTTCTTTTTTTTGGGGGGAGGGGGAGAATAGCACCCTATACTATTTTAGTCTCTTCCTGCTCTTTTTTATTCATATCATTTATTTATGTTATCCTCTTACTCTGCTGCTGCTGGTTCTTCTACTCCCCTTGTCCCACCACTTCTCCTCTTCCACCATATCAGATCTCATTCGTACCCTCCTTGCAATCATTCAATATGCAAACAAGCAAGCAAGATTATCAAACTTGTATTATTATACTAGACCCCGTCCCAATCAACCCCAGACGTCTAGATGGTTCGGTTAGTAGACGACCCGTGACACTTCAGGTCACGGGTCGTCTTGATAAAGGACCCTCCTCTCCTCTCATTCTCTCTTTCTCTCTTATTTGAAGGATGACGTGATCATTATGTGACGTCATCCACTGTGCCCGGTTATCCTCCATCTTTGTTCTAATGGATGATGTCATCATCTTGATTACTTCATATACTGCACACGGTGATAAACAAGCAAGCAAGATCCACACAGTTTATTAGTATATAAATACAGATGTTCAGTGTGTGAATCCGCTAGTTATTAATATGACTCGTAAAGTTTGTGTATCGCGAAGTAGGAAAAGTGCAAGTTGGAAAACTTCCGCCATTGTTCCTTGATTAAACGACGACGACACTATTATATGTCATTTCCTTTTTACTCACCATCTGTTGCAGAATTAAGAGTTCCTATGGACAAAGTAAGATTGTAAAGTTACGCGACTTCCTACTTAGTCTCTCGCACATTTAATTGTAAAAGAAAATTTCCTGGTTAGGGATGGGATTGGGAATGGACTATGCAATCGGCAAGCAGAGTTCAAATCCCATCCGATCTAGTATGTTCAGTTATGCACTAACACAGCTGGGAAATATATGAGAGCCTCCACTACCTCTCGGAGGTACATCTTTAGCCTAATGGATAATATCACAGATTGTGGAATTAGTTATGCTGAGATCTTTTTTTTTTTTTTTACTAGCGAGTCACCACTTATCAAGGCTAAAAGACACTCGAGGATAAGGATTATTGATCGAGATAGATTGTCAGTTGAATGATGAAGACTATTATGAGAGGATTGGAAATGATGACTCGAATGAACAAAGTTTTATTACTTACGGGGATTGTTTATAATAGGTGTTTTTCAGTATCCATAGACATATATATGTTTCGTGTTTCTAAACTCATCAGTATAGACTACGTAACCATACTACCGGTTGGACGATTCGATCCCTGGATCCAAGTATTATGAACCCGGCTTCTTACCGTCAGGTCGCAGTGATGATCATGCTTTCAAATGTGAGAGAAATATATCTTGTATTTTAAATGGAAACACAAGTAATGAGATTCTAATAGGGTTCTGATCTGGCTAACTTTGAATCTTCGATTTAATTTCTTCCAGAGCTTAATAATTATTGTTTAATAAATAAAATGTTTAATATTCATAGACATATATATGGTTCATGTTTCTACACACGTCAGTATGGATTACATAACCGTACCGTCGGTCAGACGATTCAAACCCTGAACTACAAATTTTAACTCATCTTTAGCATATATATATATATATATATATAATGTGTAGGTACTTATGAAGGTTAATAGCAATGCATAAGAAACCGGAATGGTTAAAGAGAGTGTGAAAAAAACCAATCAATCAAAGACAATATTTAAGTTATAAATCTGCGCAAGTTTCTATTTATTTTTTGATCGATCTTTTACATTTCAAATCAGTAAATGAGATTTACTGCTAGATATTAATAAAATATCCGGGATGGTGGAACATCTTCCAATAATTTCGGGAGAAACAACCCCTTCTCAAAAAAGGAATACAAAATTGAAACCGTCAAGCAGAATGCAAAATCAAGATGGCTGCCACTCTGAAAGATAAGGCTCGCAGACAAATACCAGGAGTGCAGTCAGGGGGATATTAGAATTATATATTTATTCTACTACTATTTATTTTTCTTTGATTATTATTATTATATATTAATTTTTTTTTTACAGGTGGGAGCATTATTTTATTGAGATCTAGCAGTAAGTTTCATATTTACTGATTTGATATGTTAAAGATCGATCAAAAAATAAATAGATATTGTGAACATTCATAACTCAAATATTGTCTTCGATTGTTTGTTTTGTTCACACTCTCTGTCCTCATTCCGGTTTCTTATACATATGTATATATATGTATATATGTGTATATATATATATATATATATATATATATATATATATATGGTAAATCCAACCAAAAGATACAAGAGGCAACTAATATCTTTAATTAGTGAACATCCGGATAAAATGTCATGTCATTGCAGTAATGGTCCTCTGGGGAGAAGAATTTTCTTTGAAAACTCATGAGTTAAGGACTTTAAGGTACTTTGCCTGAACATTGAATTCTAATAAAATTTGATTCGCACCTTATTTTATTCTTTCATTTCATCTAATGCTATATATATATATATATATATATATATATATATATATATATATATATAATGCTACAGCCGAGTTAAAAATTGCAGTTCAAGGTTTGAATCGTCTGACCGACGACACGGTTATGTAATCCATACTGACATGTCTAGAAACATGAAGCATATATGTCTATGAATATTAAACATATTTATTTATTAAATAACAATTATTAAGGCCTTGAAGAAATTAAATCAAAGATTCAAAGTTAGCCATTGTTTGTTTTTATTCACGCTCTCTTTCTCCATTCCGGTTGTTTGGCATTGCTATCAGCCTTCATAAATACCTACTTACTTATTTACCAACAATGCTTCAAGCAAACTACCATTATCTTTACACACACACACACACACACACATATATATATATATATATATATATATATATATATATATATATATATATATATATATATATATATATATAAACATTGTTAAAAATTACAGAATTCGTTTGTTTAATTATACCGTTTTTAATCTTTCAATTTTTCTGATGGTCTTTTTTGTATTAAAGTTAAAACAATTAATAAATGTTCCATAGGTTTCACGAACGTTTTCGATTCTTCGTCGAATAATCGTCAGGTGTCAAAAGCAAATGAACAAAAAAGCTGGAGAAAGAAGAGAATTAAAAAAAAAAACAGCAGACAAACGCGCAGAGAACGTTTTAGCATTGTTCTAGAAAGTCGTTGACGATTTAAATTCAGCAACGTTGGATGGCATCACAGAACAAAATCGCATTACGTTAAGCATTTTAAAATGTTACCAATGGTTTCATATGTGATGTTATTACCTATAGGTTCTTGTGTTTTAATGTGGATAGCTTCGAGTAATATTAATTTTTTTAAATTGGTTTCGGAATGTTATTAACTAGACTTTGATCAGATGGAAGTCAGTTATATATATATATATATATATATATATATATATATATATATATATATATATATATATATATATATATATATATATATATTTGTTTGTCTATGCTTCATAGTAAGTGTGAGAAACGATCATAGTTTAATTGTAACATCTTTCAATTTCTTATATAACATGTAGTATGTGTCTGCCTCTATGATAAGTCTTAAATTATTTATGTCATATTCTCAATGACTGAATTTTTATTTCAAATCTCCACCATAAAGAAAATTAAAAATACTCAAGTGGTGGTGGTGGTGAATTTATTAATTTTTTTATCTTGATATCTTCATAAATACTTACTAATTTACCAGCAATGCTTTAACCAAACTACCATCCCTTATCTATCTATATATATATATATATATATATATATATATATATACATATATATATATATATATATATATATAATTATTAATGACAATATATGTATTAGCATATACTATCAGTGTCCTTTTACTTTCCAGTCTCCTTATAAGATTCAGCTCGATGATTGTCAATTAGTAACACAGAGCAAATATAAGTGAGGTTCATATTATATTCCCAAAAAAATAAAATTTTTGTGAGATATATTTTTTACGGTCCGTTTCATTTGTCTTGTCCCAAAAAACATTTTTATACAAAAAAAATGAATAAAAATAAAAAAAAATAAATAAATGTATATATACGTGTGTGTACCTATATATGCATGTGTGTGCATATGTATATATATATATGTATATATGTGTATGTATGTGTATATATGCATGGAGGGTTCGGACGCAAGGCACGATGAATCCAATTCGTTTAAATTGAAACCTTAAACAATAAAAACATGAAACTGCAGTTTTTTAGCGGAAAGCTACGGGTGCTATGGCCTTTGAAGTGGCCAATGTGACTGCAGTTTTTGAGCGCTCTTGTCTTGATAGCATCTTCGGATGCCACTTTTGAGTGAGGAACTGCCTTCCAAATTGGCCTCAGAAGACGGAGCAATATGTTTTTAGATAATAGATTATCCTGCCATCGATTTTGAAGCTTCAGTTCTTCGATTTCAAATTAAGTTGTCTGCACATGAATTCTGTAATTTTCAATTGAATGCACTCCGCCTGCGTTACTTCTTTGCTTTTTGTGTTGTTCTTCATCTCCAGTGTTTCACGTTGACACTTTGTAATTATGCTGCTCTATTCTGCTTCTAAGTCGCTTTTTCGTCGTCTTCGTTGAGAATGAGCAATATGGAGGACAATTCTTTGTCTTTTAATGCAATCAACACTTTCATGGCACAACCCATCCCCATTTTTGACTCCCCCTTTGATCATTAACTCATCTCAATGATTAAATATTAACTTCAGTCCGTGTGTGCATGTGTATATATACTATACACGTTCTACTTATTGATATTTCATTAGTTTATGTGTGTGTATATATATATATATATATATATATATATAATATATATATATATATATATATATATATATATATGTAAGTTAGCTAAATATTTATCTTTAACAAAACTTAGATCTAATATATGGAACGTTTATGTTTTTGTCTTTTAAGGGAAGTGGGGTCTGATCAACTCTGCTGGGAAGCCATGAAATAAAATACTGTTTTGTTTTTAAATTCCCGAAACAGGTTTTCATGGTAAACAACTGATGATCCCTTAAATAATGTTAAGACTAGTGTAAATTCTTGGAAGCAAACTAATATAGTAACTACAAAAAATAAATTGACTTACATGAGTGATTTTCTACTGAACGACTTGGGACTAAAATTTTTTTTTTTTTTCCGTATATAGTTCTAATGGTTGAGAAACTTCCGAGACATATATATATATATATATATATATATATATATATGTTGAGAGAGAGAGATTAATTTGGCATTCCACGTATGCTTCTAGAGATATATTTTAATAATGATGGTGGTCGTTGCAGCATAAAATGATGTCGTCGTATTTTTTTTTTAATTATTATAATTCAATATTTCAAACGCCTTATCTTTTTTGTTGAGAATCACAAGAGGAAAAGAGAAATAAACGGAAATGAGGCCGTCCATGTGAGGGGTATAAATGTGCTAAAAGAAGTTAAAACTTATATATTTTTGTATTCGAACATTATCAAATAAAGACGTTTTATTTATTATTATTATTATTATTATTATTATTATTATTATTATTATTATTATTATTATTATTATTATTATTATTAGCAAATATATGCTCCCTTCAGTTTTATTTAATTACTCTGTAAAGTGTGTTTGTTTGCTTCTTTTTTTTTTAGAAAATAAAAAGAAAGAAAGAAAATCACCCCATCCTTTATTTTAATAAATAAAACACGGAATAATAAAAACATAGTTTTAAAACAAAATTTACCCTTTACGACGTAAAATGTAAAACAAAAAATCTAGGAAAATATTGTAAATACATCTGAAAATCTGAAAAAACAAACAATCATGAGTGTATATTTGCGAACATTAATTTATTAGAAGCTTTAAAACAAATAAGTTATGTCAATTTGAAAGACGCGTGATGTTTGGGGAAGTTTTGGAATGAGTATATAGAGGAGCTGATAAGTAGATATAAAAAGAGAGCGATCAAAACTAATAATATAGTTTATTACAATTAATAGAAATAATAGTGTAGTTCTGTGCTTCAGACAGAAAGACAGATATCAAATCTCCATTAGTAATAGAAGTACAATAGTACAATTAATAGAAGTAATGATATAGTTTCGGCTTCAGACAGATACCAAATCTCTATTAGTAATAGATTATTATTATGTACTCACTAGGAGTTCTCACACAGGCTATCAGTGATTGCTCACCGACAACCGTTGGTATTCCCTGAGTCTGAGTGACAAGAAGTCTCCCCAGATTTCCAGTATTCTCCACCTCTTTTCGATAGCCACCGCAAATAAACTTGCAGTATCACAACAGCCGTTTACCATTGATTTCTCGCTGGTAAGGACCATTGCTCTTCTCTGGGATTTGGGTGACAATAAGCCTCCCCAAGGTCCCAGCAGTCTCTGCACTTCCAGTGGAGGTCTGGTTTGTGCTGTCCCTCCTCGGTCTTCTCATCCTTCTTGACCCTATGCAAATATTTTGTGTGGTGTCAGCCTAGGCTGGTACCATTTTTGGGGGGCGGGGAGCTTATTATTTTTACGTTGATCTGGTCATGTATGCATACCAAAAGATATGTATCTTATTAAATGACATCCTATATTCAACGGGGTACAGGAAGAGTAGTTATCAGTGGTTATATACCCTGTATCAAGATCAAAAGATAGTCAGACTCCATCCTTCATCAGACTTGTATATATAGACCCCCTACCCTCAACCCCGAAAAACTCCTTAAAGTCAGGCTTAGTTCTGATGACCTCAGAGGAAGATTACATCTGGACGTATAGGGAAATGTGTGCAGAAGACTAGACTTCGATAGTATGACCACCTTGAAAGAATAGATGAGTGATCTTGGGTTAGTGGATGTAGAACAGTTGAAATAGCAGGTCTAGTTCACAGAGGAAGGCCAATGAAAACATGGGAGGAAGTGATAAAGTTTGACTTGAGAGAAAGAAGGATAAATAACGACCTGTCCAGAGATAGGTTAGTTTGCAATTCAATTTCTTAAAGCCGTCCAACACATGCCAGCATGTAAAACGGGCATTAAATCGAATATGATGATATAAAATTTGCAGATAAATTGGAACCAAAAATTGGTAGAGGAAACGGGAGTCTGGTTTTATTTTCCATCTGCAGCATCTTACTTGAAGTATTAGTGTTTATTGCAAATGAGGGGACCAGTTAAACATTCCATCTCAGAAAGGTGCTATCCCTCTGCATGAAGTTCGTATCCTTAGCATCAAGTTAAAAAAAAAACCATAAACGTGACCTGTTCAGGTCGTCGCAGCCCGCATAGCAACTCTGAAACTAGTTGACTGTGTTTCGAGTTACAATGTAGGTATCTAGACAGAAAGATTAGGTTTGGTAGGTTGTTATTGTTTTCTAAACTCACATACAGCGCATGTGATTCCTAAATGGTCACCCATCTGATACTGGCCAGGCTCAACGTCGCTTAACTTCGGTGATCTAATGAGAACTGGTGTGTGAACGTGATTATGCCATATAGCGTTGAGTTACATCAGTCATAGCATCGCGTTACATATTTTTTCCAACACTAAGTCTTTGAGATGTTAAGCAGCATAATATGTCTAAGAGTTTGTTTTGTTTTTGATCCTCATAATCGTTTTCTGGAACACCTTCACCATTCATAAAAATAGCATTTAAAATAACACCAACTAGCTTACAAACAAAAAAAAAACAAAAAAAAGTTATTTCCTACAAACTCCCCCCCCCCCTCCATTTTCTAATTAAAAGAAAAGTTGATTGGCACAATAATTATAAACTAATTATTTTAAGAAAAAATTGCAAGCCCCAGAGATGACCTGAAGGTCCAGACGATATATGATTGAAATCCATAGAATTTTGAAGAGCTACTCTTGAATTTGCTGCCACTGACTCTGGCAGTGAAAATTAGGATATGAAAAATAAAAAGATGAAGAAAACGAACGGTGTCCATTTTTCTTTTTTTTTCTTTTTCAAAATAGCCTCTTAATTCCATTATTAATTACTTGACTGCATTTAGTTTTGTCTAATTATTTTATTTCTAAGCTGATTAAACGTAAGATAGTTATAGATACCAGCAACAAAGAAATTGGAGAAATCTGTTTTAGTGTTTGTTAGTTTTTTTTTGTTGTTTTTTTTTTTTTGTTTTTTGTGTTGACAATGCAGGCAGAAATAGTTGTTAATTTTAGATTGTTCTTCCGGCAATTTCAGATTAAAATACTATATGAGTTTTTTTTTTCACGAAATTCAAAATGTCTTTGTCTGACTTTGTGGACTGAGGAGTTTAACTATTATTCACATTGTTTTTCTTCGGACTACTGTCTTCATCAATGTTAGAGAGCTGGACGGAAGAGTACCTTATAGATAAATTCTGCTTCTGCTCACACTTGTATATTTTTTGTATTTGAAAATTATTAAATAAAGACATTTTATTATTATCATCATTTTTATTATATTTTTTTATGATGTTCCGATCGATGTGCTCTCTTCAGCCTTCTTCAGGTGTGTTTTAAGTTATCATTATGCATATCAAAAATATGTGTCTTGCTAAATAACATCCTATGTTCAATGGGGTACAGGAAGAGTAGTTACCATTGTGAAACTGTGGCCTCTCTCTTCCTCTATACTTGTACCAATCCAAAATAAAATATTGATCAGATTACATTGCTTCATTTTTTTTTTCGGACTATTGTCCTCATCAATTTTGAAATCTATATCCCAACAGTGGTTATATAGCCTATATAAAGATCACAACACGACCAGACTTCATCCTGACCACACCTTTGACCCTGTAAGGTGGGAAAAGAAATCCAAGATGGAGTTATAATGTCAGCATACATACATACATACATACATACATACATACATACATTTTCTCTTTTATTATATAGATGATAGTGTTCTGCTATATGCACAGCACGCTTTCTTAAAAAAAGCAAAACGCTCCAGTATGTACTTAGTATAAGTTTTCTTATCTCTTCCAAATTATTTAAGATATGTTCCCCTCCCACATTTTTAGATGTGAGTAGAACTATAAAATGACGAACCTTTAGAATGGTGGATGAAGATCAAAGTTTGAAAGAAAAATTCAAATAAATTTTTTTTTAAATAACATTTGTTAGAAAGTAATTTTAAGGGGAAGGGGTGCTTAGAACAATGAAATAAAAGGAAATAGTTTTATAGCTTACTAGGTAGGCTTCCCAACATGGTTGTCTTAAAATACTTATATAGCTGTCTTCTTAGATAATCAAAAACTGTCCATTCACTTATTGTTCTCAATCCTTTCATGATGGTGTTCATCATCCAACGGACACTCTCTTTAAACCTTATCCTCGAGTCCCTCCGGGCTTTGATAGACGGTGATCCATTAGTAAACAATATATATATATATATATATGAGAGAGAGAGAGAGAGAGAGAGAGAGAGAGAGAGAGAGAGAGAGAGAGATGTCTAAGTCTTAAGATCCTGGTGTACGTTAATATTGTGGGCATGATGACTGCAACGCCTTGTCAAACGAGTTCCATTTCTTCATCCATTTACCAAGGACAGTCTTCTGGAGGTTGAAGGTTCAATCCTCAGTGTAGGCGATACTAAGAATACAATTACGAATTACTTAAGACTTCTACTTGGTCATGGCTTACGGAACGAGAGCAAGCTACACCCGTGGATTAAATGAAGGGTTCCGTTTGAAATTCCGTACAGATTCCCGAGTTTGACATAAATATTTCAGAGGCTACATCGGACGAAACGTTGTGAAAATAACTTGCAAGATGAGAACAGTAGTTTAAATAATACAAATAAATAAATATATACATACATACATACATACATACAGAAGAGATGGTAGTGGTTCAGTGGTGAACAACATAAACTGACCACCTGTGTGTACCAAGTTCGAATCAACTTCCTTCCACGGAAACACTTTCACTTTGTCCCTTTTGTAAATACTCGATGTCTTTCTAGAAAGGATTCTAACTAGAAAGATATCAAGGAAACCAATGCCAACAATACAATCATCTGAGTCATATGAAATGAATGAATGAGCAGAAGAAAATTATGATGTTTGTGTCTGAGCTATTTTTGTGGTGCTTTTTCATATCAACTAATTATGTTTGTGTTGCTCATCTCTCTCTCTTTCTATTCCCACCTCTCTCTCTTCCCTCTCTTTTTCTAATATGATTCTCTTTGTGATTTACAGGTGCTGAAGTGGCAGTGGATTGGGTAAATGCTGACCGCGAAGTCCTTCCAAACCATGAATTGTGTTTGTTGGTCAGCGATAGCCAGTGTCGGACCAATGTGGCTATGAGGGCATTTATAACTTTTGCCACTAATTCATCTATTCCTATTGCTGGGATTCTGGGTAAGTAATTGCTTTAATGAATACCTACCATCAACGTAACTAATAAATCCTGACCCAGCCAAGAAAACACCATTGCTACAAGATTATATAGAAACGTGAAAAACGTGGTGCTTATTTATTCTATAGACTCTACACAACGTGCCTGTGATGTCACCTTGTAATGTTCAATATATGTTAACTTATAATCTTGCATTAACATTCATTTTCATAGTCTCCAATCAATAAACACTTTTTAAAATTCCAACGAAATCAAGGCAACGGGTGAAGAGAGGGTGTGGATAGTCTATCTATATATATGAATTGAAGACGTTTTTTCCCTGTACCTTTTGACTAGAGTAAGAAAATAACCACATGCATCACCACTCTATTCAGCTTATTCACTCGAGCGTGATTCCAGAAATTTATGATTATTTTCACCATCAAACAATAAATATTACTTTTAGACCGCCATCACAGACTCTCACAAAAACATACTCCATACAGATGGTAGCAAAAACCTCTCCTCTAATATTGTTCTATTCCCACTCGCCGATAAATAAATTGCATCAGATACTTTATAAAATGATCACCGTAATTATTTCATTTTATTCTTCTAATAATTTCATACATAATATGCAAGATTCATAAATCAATTAATAAACACAGGTAAATTGTTTAAATTTTGACCCTTCATAGTTATCGAACATTATTCAATCAATCTCAAAACTTAAGAATATATTATTATTATTTTTATATACTTTTTCTCCTTTACAATTATTGAAAACATAGATATTTGGGGGAATTTTACTTTTACAAAATACGTCTTCAACTTAACAAATAATGTCTTCTTTTATTTTCATTTTTACTTTTACCTATTCTAACCATCCGCTCTCTATGTCAGGGACCTCCAACTCTCTCTCACCTTCTCTCCCCCCCCTCTCTCTCTCCCTCTGTCTTTCTCCCTTTATTTCTTTATTTACTTATTACAATAAAATGGTTAATTTAATTCGGTTTATTTTTATCTAATCATTTTTACTTTTCAAAATATACTTAACCTTTAAGTGCAGTATATGTTACTTAATTTCTTCTATTTTCAGTCAGTGAAAAAAGAAATCCTTCTAGACTACGGCCATTTTTTCATCTACTTATCTATTTTCCGATTTCACAATTCATTTCTTTGTGTTTTATTTTTATTTTTACTAAGTGTTATGATACTATACTTATTCTTTTCCCTCCTCGGTCAGTGAAGAAGAAATCTTTCTAGACTGTAGTAATGTTTTTTCTTACCCAGGATGGATTTGAGACCCTCACTCTCTCTCTTTATTTCTTTATTTACTTACTACAATAAACAAAACGGTTCATTTAATTCGGTTTATTTTCACTTATTCATTTTTGCTTTTAAAAATATACTTAACCTTACAGTGTAGTATCTGTGAATTAATTTCTTCTCGGTTAGTAAAGGAGAAATCTTTCTAGACTGCGGCAATTTTTTTATTATTTTTACTCTATTTAACTATTTGTTGATTTTACAATTCATTTTATTTTGGTTTACTTTTTATTTTTTACTAAATGTTATGATACTATACTTATTCTTTTCTCTCTCCTGTCAGTGAAAATGAAATAGTTCTAGACTGCGTCAATTTTTTTTTTTTTGGGGGGGGGGGGGGGGAATGGATTTGGTACCTCCACTTCTATCTCTCTTTATTTCTTTTTTTACTTACCCATGTGTGCTACTTTCTCTGCAAAAAATGGATTATAAATTGCAGGAAGTTTATTAATGTGTATTTATCATGTAAGTTAGTTATTCTCAATTTAAAAAAGTATAGAAATACATTGTATACATTCCATGCATTGATAAAGAAAGAAAAAGTATTCTCATCTTATTTGACCAAATAAGGGTTTTTCATCCAAGCGATTTGCAACATTACCAAAACTATCAAAAATATTCTCCCTCCGGTCGCATATTTTTGATAGTGTATATAATGTATGTTTTGAGTTTACTAATGAGGTGACAATTTATTGTTGACGTACGATACCCCCGAATGAGCAGAGAATGCCTAGGAGGATAGTCTAATGAAAACAGAACCGATACTACCCCTTAATGGATGAGATAATGCCTAGAATGATGGTATCATGAAAACAGAATAGATACTACACTGCATCCCCCTAAAAATGAAAGAGGTAATGCCTAGGAGCATTGTATCATGACAACAGAACAGATACTACACTACCCTCCCCTCAAAAGAAGACGGAGATAATGCATGGGAAGATTTATTATGACGAACGAACAGATATTACGATACTCCCCCCCCCCCCCGAAAAAAGGTGTATGTAATGCTTGGAATGAACAGATACTACACTACCTAAAATGAAGGAGATAATGCCTGAGAGGATGATATCATGATACAAGAACAGATACTACACTACCCTTACTCCCAAAGGAGAGGATAATGGCTTGGAGAAGGTCTCATGTCAACAGAACAGATACACTACCTCCCCTTACTTGAGCGTTGAAAGATAGTACATTAGTCTGAGATAGTATATTAAACTGAATTGGGTATTAAAAGATAGTACAATAGAAGTAATAGTAGACAATGCAAGGGAGATAACTATGCAAGGGAGATAACTGTGTAATTTTTGCATATTTTGGTTTAGATGATGAGAAGAGAGAGACCAATCGTCTGGTTTTATATTCGGGTCAGCTTCTCCTTTATGAATATTTTTCATTTTAGGATTTAAAATAAAAGGTTTTTTAGCATTTTTCCAAATGTAATCCTGAGTGTAAATTTGTATTTATTTTTTTAAACAAATTAAATTCATGATGAAGCCGAAATATTGGCAGAACTTCAAATTGAATTTATTTTCCAATTATATATATATATATGAGAAAGGAAGGATGAGAGTAATCCGACGTAATGGGAAATGAAAAAGGAAAAACCAAGAGATATTTTTTTTATATATTCATCAACGTTTCGTCTTTATTTGTAAGACTTCCTCAGGATGATAATTTTAAGAAAAATGTCATGTAAGTACATCGAAATATTGGGTAGACATGATGGGTCGATGAGAGAAAGTAGTAGCCGTGGCTGCTGACAGCACTGGACCATGGTCCGGGCTGAGAGAAGTCAGTGGCAGGGAGTGAAATAAATGTGGATGGCTGTGAGTGAAAAAAGGGGGAGGGGTGGGAGTGTTAGTGAATTTGTCTTAGGGTGGAAGAGAGAAGAAGGGGTGCTGAGGTTTTTGTTGTGGGTAGGTGTAGCATGGACTTTGAGAGGCTGGGGAACCAGGAGGGGAGGGGGGAACTCTGTGTCTTTGGTATGTAGGTAGTGTCATAGTTTTAGAAAAGGATCTGAAGAAATGAAGATAATTTGAAAGTAGGTGGGGTGGGTGGGTGAGAGTGTGAAAGAAGTAGTTGAAAGGGTGAGATGGGTGAGGGGAAGAAGGGAGATTTTTTTGTGGTTAGGTGTGAAATTTTTGGAGGGTAGGAGTATTGACCAGTTGGCTATTGTCAGGAATGTGTGAATATGAGTGAGTAAGAAGGAAAGTGTTGAAATGTGCTGTGAATAAGATAATGAGGGGAAAGGACAAAGAAAGAGAAGGAAAAAAGTGATGTGAATTTTGGCAAGAAATAGGTGAAACGTAGTTTTGTGTAGGCAGTGTTGATGGTTTGAAGTTGAATTGAGGACAAAAGGGGTTTAAATATCTAAATATTTGTTAGGATGTCTAAATTGTGTTCATATGTAAGGCTGTTATTTGTGGTTAAGTGGTTTAGATTCGTGGTGAATGGAAATGTATGTGAGGAGGAGTTTTTTGTGAGTGTGTATGCGGGGACTTGTAAATAAGTGCAATTGAGAACAAAGAGAAGTAAGGTTAGCCATGATCTAGGTTTAGTTTTTGTTCGGTCAAGATAAGTTTGCTTATTAAGGGGGATAGATTGTAGAAGTCATTTCGTTGTCTGATGGTGTTGGAGGCTGTGATTAGTGCAGATTCCAGTAGTCTTCACCGAGCTTTGTTATGAATGTATTTGGTGATTTGGGCCTGTTCAAATTTGAAAACATGATCGTGCTCTAATACATGGGAGAAAAGTGCACTGAGAGAGTTATTGTTTTTTATGTCCCTTTTGTGTTCGCTCAATTAACCGCCCCCCCCCCTTTTATAACTGCCCCGCCGGCCCTGACAGCCTATTAACAAAGTATGAGTTAGCACTTGTCTACATACTCTTACTGGTCAACCACGATTTTGGCTAGTTTCATAGCGTCCACATCAACACCTGATTATCATACTTAACAGCTGACCGTAGTACAACTCACAAAAGAATCTAAGAACTACTTATAAAATTTGAATATCAAAATTAAGGTCCGAGACTAGAATCTATCCTGGGGCATTTTCATTTCAATATTGAATCATGGGAGCTGCCACTTCTTTGGCATATTTCTGTCGACAAATCAGCAGATATGGGCCTGAATAGATTCAGAATTCTTTGGGGATCTCGGTGGTGAGTGTTTAAATTTAGAATTCTATCAAGAGAAACAACTTCAATCAGTTTTGGATACATTTCCTTCGAAAAGAATTCTGCAGATATTTAGACAACAATACTGGTTAAATCAGAAAAAGGTGACGGTGTAATTCAAGAAATAAAGATGATCTAATTGTAAGCCTCTGAAATAAAGATGATCTAATTGTAAGCCTCTGAAATAAGGATTGAAGCGATCATCAGGTGATGCCAGTCTTTTATGGAATTAAATGTGTACACATAAGGGAAGATCTAAAACTCAAGAATGCATCTCAACGTTTCGCCCAACTGTTACAAGGGCTTTATCAAGAGTGAAGTTGAGAAAGTGACTAAAGACGAGAATATCTGCAATTTGGGGGAATATATATATATATATATATATATATATATATATATATATATATATAGTAATATGAGTACAATAAATTTAAATATGTTCGGGGTAAGAATCTAAGCACATGTGTATACACATATCCACATTTAATATATATATATATATATATATATATATATATATATATATATATAATCATCATCTTCATCATCATCGGTTTAACGTCCATTTTACATGCTGGCATGTGTTGAACTGCTTTAAGAAATTGACTTCCAAACTAACCTGTCTCTGGCCAGGTCTTTATTTATCCCTCTCTCTCTATATATATATATATATTTAATATATCATCATCATCTTCATCATCGGTTTAACGTCCATTTTACATGCTGGCATGTGTTGAACTGCTTTAAGAAATTGACTTCCAAACTAACCTGTCTCTGGTCAGGTCTTTATTTATCCCTCTTTCTCTCAAGTCCATTTGTATCACTTCCTCCCACACACACACACACACACACATATATATATATATATATATATATATATATATATATATATATATATATATATATATATATGTGTGTGTGTGTGTAAAAATAAAGAAGTAAATAAAAAATATTACAAAACTGAAATTAAAATTGAATATATATATATATATATATATATATATATATATTGTGTGTGTATTTAGGCAGCATATTTTCATTTAGGCAAGCATTATTAAATAACACGGAGTGGTTTTGTTTGATGCGACTTTTTTTTATTTTTTCAATTTTCCGAATTGTCTTCTAATGTGTCCGTCAAATTGATATAAATATGATCCATGGCTTTCTTGTTCCATTCTTTTTTCTTTTTTGCAAGTACTTTCGATTTGAATCGTCAAATCATCTTCAGGCGGTATTAGTTTTAGTATCTTTACTGTTGTGCTCATTTTTGAATTATAACGGCAAGTCGTTTATATTTGAAAACGCGTCTGTAAAGTTGAAATGTACATGAGAGCATAATGGCGTTCTACACATACGAGAGGTTTAAAGTTTGACTGTCTAAACCGTTAAGAAATTGATGACGTTAAATAAAGTGCATACAATTCAAACGCATAACTACCTAATGGCTAAGAATTTGGTAATGTTAATTATTATGCTAGACACTTTAAAATGTTGCGACTAGTTTCATAATTGACATTATTAATTGTGGGATGTTTAGTTTTTATGTAGAGGGCTTCGAGTATTTTTAATTTTTTGATATTGGTATCATGGTGTATTATTTTGGTATTGTTAACAAGGTTGCTTCTATATTGGGAGGGGGTGCAATTATGTTTTTTTAGGTGTTGGCATATAGAGCTAGTGTCGGAGAGATGTAGGGTGAGTCTTCGGGATAGTGTTGTGGAAGTGAAACCTATGTAAGAATTAGTTTTTTTATTGTTGTCGGAGATACATTCTCCCATAGGGCATTGGAACTGATATATTACATTGGTTCTTCCTAATGTATTTTGGGTTTGGGAAGTGTTATTTTTAACAACATAGTTTGATGTTTTCATTTTTTTATAATAAATGATAAATCGTATTTATATATATATATATATATATATATATATATATATATATATATATAAATTATATACACCAAATATACATAGACACTATATTAGAAAAAGGAGGGTAGCCAAAGAACATTATTTTAAACAGGGAATCACCCAGTTTCTAGGTGTATATTATTTTCATGGGTAATAATTTTAAATATGAAAGGGCGGGCATAATAGAAGCCCATTCTTTGCTTAATAATATTTTTAGAGTTGGCTATGAGAGATGATTCAATTAATCCGTTTGTGGATTTGTTTTGTATCGTGTATGCATGGCGTAATTATAGAACGTTATATGTTTCGTGGCCGTACAGAAGCTTACAGAAAAAATGATATCATATAAGTTCGTTACAGCTTCAATAATTAAGTAATAGTTTGCACATAATAATGTCTCTTTTCTTTTTAATACATTGAAGTAAAATTTACCATGAAACAACATTCAAGTAACATTTTCATACATATTTAAATAGTTCATTCAGTTACCGTGTATTTGTTTACTACTGCAAAAACGATACAAAAATGGATGAAAATGATTATTATTATTATTATTATTATTATTATGTGTTATGCTAATCAGAGAATCCTATCTATTCGTCTGATTATTTTTTACTATTTATTTTTATGGGCTAACGAGAGAGAAAAAAAAAGGTTCCTTGCCCTCTCCCCTTTCCTCTGGGCCATATATTAGTAGCATAAAGTGTGAAAAACAATAAGCATTAACTTATTTTTATGTACTAATAAGTCAACACTTATCAAGGCCTAAAGGCCACTCGAGGATAAGGGTTACCGAGTCTGTCAGGTGGACTGTGAAACAACACCTTGAGGGTTGAAATTGAGTAAAATTTGATTTCTTAAGAGGACGGCTCAACAAGAATTTGTTAACATTGGACTTGAAAACAACCATGTTGTAGTCAGCTGGGAAGCAGCTATGTGGTGTTGTGTTCCACAGACGAGTAGTTCTTGGAAAGAAACTTTGCTCATGGAAGTTCTGTTTAGTTTTAGGTCCAGAGAGGGAGACAGAAAATTATTTACAGTGGTTGTAACTAGACGAGTTTTTGTAATATTTTTTTCCTTTAAAAATTTGCCGACACAAAATCCAATATAATCCAAATTTAATTTAACTGATGAAGGAAAATACATCTTGAATTATGTTTTGATTAAGTTAATTCCTTCTCAAATAGTTGATGTTATCAGGGGAACAAAATAATATGTTTAAATCAAGAAAGAAGACGAAAACAGGAAAATTTATTCTCCTTTATAATGGGATTTTAACGTAATATGCAATGTTTTTCTCTTTCCATTTCAGGCTGCGTAATGGAATATTTTCAATGTTAAAGATAAAAAATCTGATTTGATTAGAAACATACATACATTGAGTATTTTTTCAATAGATTATTCTTATTGTTTGATTAGTAAATATCAAAACAGCGTCTGGTGCTTCCAGATCAAGCCGTGTGAAAAAAAATACACCAAAGATTATTGTTATTTTTCCCCCTTTCCCTTTGCAAAACCCAATCATGTTCTGCAAAGCCAAAAACAAAAACAACAATTTTCTTTGAAGCATAAAAACGTTTACTAAAATGATTGGATTCGGCATTAAATAACCTAAAAAGCGTTGATGTGCCGTAAAACAACCAAACGAAACCCTATGAATAAATATTTGAAGATATAAAGAACTTGAAGCATAAAAACTTTGACCAAAATGACCGGATTCGGCATTAAACAACCTGAAAAGGGTTGATATGCCGTAAAACAAAACAACCAACCCAAACTAAAAAAAGCCTAATATTATTGAATATCCGTCTCTGGTGTACCGGAAGTAAACCCTCGCTAGAAGAATAACATCCGGCTGATTAATGCAAAAACACCTCAGTTGGCCAGAATAATAACATCTGTCTGGTTGACGATCCACAGAAATTTATAAAGACACCTTCATACACACTAAACGAAATACATACATTTGCTAAATAAACGACATATAGCTGGAAGCCACGTCACATAAGGGGTGTGGCTACATTGAGTGAATAGGCGAAATCCGAGAATGGGCGTGGCAGTTTGAGAATGTGTGGGTGTCCAAAAATGTTATATTAACCAGCACGAATTGAGATCATTAGAAAAGCGGCTAGCGAATTTGAGAGATCAACTTTCGACACCTGCCATGCACTATCCAACCCTCACGATTCTCACTGACTTGACTCGTTCATCACAACCGAATAATTACGATATACCATTCTGTCATCATTCTTTTAAGAACAGCAGCAATATATGTATAACAGAAGGGAAAAGACAGATAATGGCAAACAAGTGTTCGAATGTTCAAGGAGGTATGAACTCTATACTAAGGAACTCAAACACAAGGAAGCCAATAGAAAGATGGAGGTAATTAGCTGAGCTAAGGGGGGAAGATTTAGTCGACAAATAAGTGCTATAAAATATTCACAGGACAGAACCGCTGTTAGTAAGATCTTCCCTACTCAACTGAAGATCAATAAAATTTTCACCTTTATATACGTTCGAGAGTCTCTGAATTGGATCACAAATGATAACTTGCTAATTTCATACAGACGCTCCTGATTGGCTAAAAAATATACATCTGCATTTATTGATCCAACCGGAAGTTTGTGCTGAGCCATATGTGCACAAACGATTTTAGGCATATTTATTTTGTCCCTGAAAGTGTAAACTTCAATTACTACAGATCAGTTTTCGGCAACTCCTGCACACTCTCCAACCTTCACGACTCTCACTGACTCTATTTGTTCACCACGACCGAACACAAACGATATGCAATTATATTTTTATACATAAAGGTTCGTCGTCATTCTTTTAAACAGAGTAGCAATTATACAGCTATATTATTCATTTCAATTAACTAATGGATTAACGTTTTTGTAAGGCTTCAATTATACAAGGAAATTCGGAGCAATACTTAAGTTCGTGAATATTCTGTAATTGTTTGAGTTTTGCATCCACTGAAGAGGTTATGTCTTTTTTTTGTCTTTTTTTTTAAACATACTTCATCCCAAACAAGGCACGCCGCCACTGTAGACGTAAGGGGCTACTGATAATTAGGGTGAAGGTTTTTGGTGTCGTCATCAGTTGAGAGCAATGAAGTGAGATGTCTGTTTACATTAGTTTTAAACCTCTACATGTCAATACAGTCGGGGAAACAGGGAGCAGGGAGGGAGTTCCAGAGGCCGGCAGCACGAAGAAAGAAGCTATTGAAGTAGAAGGCTCTCCGACATCTGGGGACCTCCACAGTGAATGGATGGGATTTATCTGATTGCCGAGTTGATCTAGTGTATTTACATTGAGGATGGTACCAGAGTAGCCAGTTCATTGAAGCACAATCCATTGAAGTATTGGTATAACAAGCACAAGGATGCAACATTGTGGCGATGGGGCAGGGGCAGGGGCTGGAGCTTGGTGGATAGTGAGGGACCTATTAAGTTAGTGACTCTTTTTTGGACCTTGTCTAGGAGGGAGAGACTAGTGGATGATGCACCAGCCCAGATGTGGCAACAATACTCCATGCATGGGCGGATGGTGGCTTTGTAGAGATACAGGATAATGTCAGGTTTGAGGAGTTTACTAGCACGGTAGAGGGAGCCCACCTTCTTTGCAGCAGCCTTGGCAATGTCTTCAATGTATTTGTTCCAATTCCTGTTACCTGTGAAGGTTAAGCCAAGGAGTTTTAACTTGAACTGACTTGTATATCTGTCTGTTAGCAACTTCATATAATTTATTATTAAATGTTGTCTCCGCTAGCTGCAGAATACGCACTAATGAGTGTACTTCAAGTCCTACGATCTTGGCCCAAAATGTTCGCTTGGTTTATGTTTATGTTTGTCCATTCACAAACGTTGTCTAGCCATCTTTTCTTTTGCCTACCTTTCGACCAGCTTCCTTGTATCATGCCTTCAACGCATATTTTGCATAGCCTTATGCTGGAACGCTTAACGTGACCAAACAATCTCAAGACTTTACATTTAATGACAGAGGACATTGATGGAATGCCAGTGAGGTTTTGCAACTCTGCGATACTGATGTGATCAGATAGTTTATGATCAGTAATGAAGCGCATGATGTGGCTTTGGAAGGTTTCTACTTTCTGACGTAATTTTACAGTCCAGTTGGCACATTCAAATCAGTATAAGACTACAGGAAGGACATATGCGTTATAGATTTTTGCTATGATTTTTGTATAGTATGCGTTTAGAAGTTAAGACGGTTTTGTTTTTTTGTGGAGGCGGCCCAACCTAAGCCGATTCTGTGATTTACAGTTGCTTGCCCATCGTTAGATGAAGACAGCTTCTGCCAAAGGTAAACAAACTCTGTAACTGGTTGGATTTGTTGGCCGTTGATGTTACTGTTCATCTTCTCAGCAACTTGGGTTGATTGAGGACCGGGATGGGGTAATACCAGTCATGGATTCGTTCTTGACAATCAGTCCGACAGGAACTGAGCCATTTCAGTGACGGTTTATACTGTCCTGGGTTGCCCTAGGAGGTGCAACTTCCCAGGCCTTGCCTCCTCTCTTTGGGATGGAGTAAGTTCATTGCTTACTACTTGAGGCGCCCTGACTGGGGAATGCTGACGGGGTTGCCCAGGCTATTTTTGCTAGGCCAGAGTGCTCCTTCTTTAGGGGCTCTGGCTTGACTCTTCCCCCACTTTCCGACCTTGTGTCACATATTGCTGCGGTGGGAAGCAATTAAATACCTTCTGTTAAGAGAAGTTTGGTTTTCATCAATGGTTATTGTTACACCGGCCGTTCTTACACAGGAGAAACTACACCGGTTGTCCCTATAAATAGTGCGAGTCACCAGAGACACAGAAGACAAAGCACAGTCTTGTAACTGTCTAGCCAAGAGCTAGTCAGTTTCTTACTTTGTTAATACACTTGTTAAACCAACCCTCGACTTGACTTCCTTTATTTATTATTTACTGTGGAACAACTTCACAACAGTTATGAATTTCGTCTCGAGCATGTTAATAGAAAGACACACTTCTTTCAAGTACTTCACAAAATTATCCAGAAATAACGGCAAATCAAAGCTGGAATTACCGGTTGCAGCTATGTCACCACCATAGCTCAGATTAGACTTCATAGAATAACTAGCAAAAATTTTACCAGAGTTCTATATTTGGATAAATCTAAAGTTTTTAATGGTACAACATTTAAGAAATTGTCGCCACTTATAGATTCATTCACATAAGTAAACGATGTATATTTTACAATAAAAATATTTTTTTCTTTTAAATAAGATATTTTTTTTAAAAGATTGTTCCATAACCATTTAAGCAAGCCCATCGGTAAATTGCGACTATATATATACACGTTCCATTCCGTCAATCGTAATTCAAATTTAGCAATCATCAATTATCGAACAGGCTTAGATCTGATGACCTCAGTAGAAAATTAAATCTGGAGATGCGTGCAGAACAGGAGACTTTGTTGATTTGGTCACATTAAAAGAATAAATGAGAGTGCTTGTGTTAGTAGATTTAGAACAGTTGAGGTAGCAGGGTCAGTTGGAAGAGTAAGGCCAAGGAAAACATGGGAGGAAGTGATAAGGATTGATCTGAGAACAAAAAAAGGAAAATGAAGACCTGGGTAGAAATAGGTTGGTTTGGAGTCGATTTCTAAAAGCCGCCCAACACATTCCAGTATGTAAAACTGACGTTAAACCGAACATGATGATGATGATGCTGATGATGATGATGATGATGATGATGATGATGATGCTTCCATCGCAGTGTCTAGCTTTGGATTTGTATCTAATATGGCAAGTTAAGTGAGACATCTTCAATCGAAACTACAAATAATTGCTTACCATTATTATAATATCTATATTATGAAAAATTTGTGATCACTTCTCGTGTCTGTGTGTTTCTTGCCTTTACGTGACTTACACATCATTATTTTTTATTTGATATTTATCACATATTTATCACATATGATATTTATCACATATTTATCACATATGATATTTATCACATATTTATCACATATTTATCACATATTTATCACATATGATATTTATCACATATGATATTTATCACATATGATATTTATCACATATTTATCACATATTTATCACATATTTACCGAAGTAAAAATGCAACTGTTTAAATTCCTAGTAAAAGAAATTATTTAATTACGAAATTAAATCTACCAGAATACATTTCATTTCTTTGCAAACAAATCTACTATTTACATCTTTGCCAACTAGGTGAGAGAAAAAAAAATCAATTTGTTCGTGAATTGTCGAAATTTGAACCGAATTTGGAAGCATTTAAACTGTCAAATACAAAGCAATTTTCTGGCTTTAAAATTCTGAACAAATGTCCATGTATTAAAAGCTTCAAAGTTTTGGAAGCGATTTACATCCAATTAGATAAGATTGAATACATTCAGAAAAAAGTGGTAGGAGGGAGAAATTGAGGGTGCACTTTTGGAAGTTGTCAAATGAAATATTTGACAGAATTTGATGTGGATATTGATACTGTACTAACAGTTTAATTTTTTTTTTTTAACAGTTGAATTGAGAAGATAGTTAAAGGGAAGATGCCCAAGGATGCATAACAAACAAATGAAAAATAATTTTATAAACAGATTAAAACAACATTTATACCTTCAAAAGAATAGGTTATAGTTAATAATCTAATGACAAAACGAAACCGCAATAATTGAATTTAACTTCAAAAATCCTATTTAAAAAAATTAATAATAGGAATAATTAAAAAAGAACAAAAAAACGAAACAAAAATGAAAGTAAAAAAGATTCCCGGACAGCTAGTTGAAAATAAACAGACTAATAGTAGTCGAATAGAGTAACTATATTGTGTATTCAAGATGGCCGCCATCAATTATGCAAATTAGACTGAACTGATTTGCATATTTTTAAAAGTATGTTGAATATGCAGCAATATGGATATGCATCAAAAGTGTCCATCATCAATGGTTCAACTGCTGTTATCATCCTTAATCTTTGTTCAGCTACGATATGAAAAAATATCCAGCGTCTCAAATGTTAATTGATTGCTATTTTCGCCTAACAACATTTCAATTAAATAACGTCTTAATAATACGAAAACCCTCGAAATATTCAGATCATGTCAAGTGATGTCAGCGTTTTCTGCTTGAAAAAGTACTCCCGTTTCGTTGAATACTCTCAACGCCAAAACATATTCCTTTTATTTTCGCAAGACTTGCTTTATATTTTTGAATGCAAATAGCTTTCCAAACCGTAATGCTGAATAGAATATCTGGAGATCTTAATGATTTTACAACAGAGAGAGATGAAGCACTCTTTAGCCTTCGTAGACAATCACCTAGTGATGGTGTCTCAATAAAATCACTGGTCCCCATAACCTCACTAGGTTGGCGTCAGAAAGGACATCCGGCCTATAAAAAAATCTTGCCTAACTAAGAAAATGACTTCCAAAGAAAATAGGTCGCATTTCAGGTTATGTAGCTTAAATAAATACCTGGACAGAGATGGGTTAGTTTGGAAGTCAATTTCTAAAAGCCGTCCAACACATGCCAGAAGCTAACAATCATAGTATACTCGGCATCAGTCTACATGAAAGAAAAAGAAACACCTGGATTCTCCCATGGATTACCTCCATGCTGGGCAAATGTAATGCTTTCAGCAAATGTTTTGACCCTCTGTCTTGGGTTTGGTCAGATTTCAGATCTCTATGCTGTCAGAGCAGAGGAACATCGTAGAAGAATACTTCCAACTTTGAATAGGGAAACATAATTTGTTCCAAACACATTTATTGTTGTTTGTTTTAGGGGGGGGGGTCATACTTTTACTGATATTGAAGATTATATGTTGTTATTTTAATGCTGTCCTACTATTTGTGTTTTAGTTTTCATCATTTATTTTTCTAAAGTGTGTGTTGCCACATATATGATCATGCGATCAGGGAGTAGTGTAGTGAAGCTGATAGACAAATTAATTGCCCACTGCCTCTTGCGGATACGACCACCCTGTGTATTGTGTCTGCGGTGGTAGTGGGACAGTGGATGTCCCAAAATGCTTAAATATAAACAAAGAGATCGTGAAGTAATCAATGCTGCTTGCCAAGCAAACCAATCATGTCGCTGGCCATGCAGATGAGTCGGTTTTGCTCCTTAGATCTTGGTTTTGAAATCTACATTGAAATTAACCTTTCAGATCGCAGAGAAATATTAAACAAATCTCCTATCGATAGTAAGAGTTCTATCTTTGGTAACCAGACTTTTTTGTTGTCTTTTATTACCGAAATGGGAATACTAATCAAGTAATTTAGAAAATGCATCTTAGCATTCCCCGTGTTTAGAGGAGTCGTTTGAATTCTCTGACCACACTCAAAAAAACTATTCAGCATTCATATTCTTTACCATTAATTATTTTGAAAGTTTCAATTGAGCATCTCTCATTCTTTTTTTTTGTTTGTTGTTTTTACTGATGGGCCAACACTGATCAAGGCCTTGGAGCCACTCGAGGATAATGGTTAAAGAGATGATCGCTGCCATGTGAGGACTGGAGACAATGGGTTAAAAAGCAGAAGATTACGGTTCAACGAGTATTTATATTACATTAGACTTAAAGACGACCATGGTGTAGTCGGTTGAGAAGCTGATTCATGGTATCTTCTTCCGCAAATATGATGTTCTAAAAAAAAAACTTTGTTCATTGAAGTTCTGTTTGTTTTTTTGGTAAAGAGAGAGAGAGAGAGAGAGAGAGAGAGAGAGAGAGAGAGAGAGAGAGAGAGGGGGGGAAGTCTTTGTTGTGGTGGTAGCTAGACGAGTTCTTGCTGTGAATGTTTTTCAGGCGGAAGGGAAGGTGGGGGGAGCAGGGATTTGAGCTCAGTTGAGCGCCTATCATGAACATAACGATACAGTAGAGAGAGGCTAGCAACCTCTCTTCTGTGTGAAAAAGGATGTAGGGACGAGAAGAGATCATCGCCCACTAGATTGTGAAGTCGGTTTTGTCAAGATAAGAAAGAGTGCTCTTAGCAGCACCTTCCTTGGTATGACAGCAGTACTCCATCGTTGGATTGATTTGGTTCTTATGCAGGTGGAAGATTGTGTCAGGAGTGAGGTACTTTCTTCTCTCTAGTAAAATAAGTAAAGTAAAATAGTCAGCCGTAGTCGAGGGCAACTTGAAAGCAAGGAGCCTTCAGGTTGCCCTCGACTATGGTTGTTAGCTATTACAACGAGGTGTAAGGGAGGGCGCCACCCCTTTCTCATGATTACTTTGCTTACCCTTGATAATACTGAGTGTTTAAGCAAGGTGAGAGGGCATCGCATATGATTTTTCTAGTCTTTTTTTATGACTCTATCACAGATTGAACCCCAATATCCCGGCCCATTAGTGAACACTCTAACCCTTATGCCAAATGGCTCGCCGTAGTAACGTAGTTAATCCTAATTTTTTCATCTTTTCCCCGCCTCTTTCTCTCTCTATCACTGTTTTTGTGTACCTCACAATTTCCTTATTATCGACAATAAATATGCTCTGGCTGTGACAAAACCATTCAAATAACCCTAGTTTTTTTTTACCACTGTTAATGTTGAGGAATTATTTATATATATATATATATATATATATATATATATATACACATTCTGAGTAATTATGTATATATATATATAGAATAAATATGAAACTAAAAGTAAACTTTTAGTAGAAAAGAACCTATAGTGAAATGGTAAAAGCTCAATATACGAGATAGAGCAATTATAAAGATAGATAGACGAAGAGTGATATCTACGACTTGAACTAAATTTTCACCATTGGATTTACTTCATTTTGAACGCCTTTCTGTGATGCCCCCACGAAACTTTTTCTTTTCCATCGAAAATTCCTTCCATTGGACACCTTATCGCCGGACATTTACCACCTGGACTAACCTAATATCTTTTTACACGAACTTTTTTTCACCCATCATTTTCTTAATATTTTTTCAAATGTTGAATTTTGGCTTTTCTATTGCCAACTTAGGAATCTGTATAATTCCTCTGATGATAAGATCTCGATCTTTGAAAAGCCTTGGCTTAAGGAAAGAATAATAAACATAATTTTATTACAGAATATACCTTGCATTGAACAATCGAAGTTTGAAATAAATTTGGACATTCTTGCTTGTTTATCACTCTTCGTCTATCTATCTTGTATATATATATATATATATATATATATATATATATATATAGGGTGGGCCAAAATAAGGGTCCTATCTTTAAATTTGAATAACTTGAATTTGAATAACTTCCACAAAATAAAAGTTAAACTCACCAAACTTTATGTGTGTGTAGACTGACCCTTCCGAGATTTTTTGAATTAAACAAAACAAATTTTAGCCGAAAAACACTTCTTAAAACTTACAAAAACTAAAGTATTGTTTTTTACACTGTTTTGAGTTTTTTAAGCAAAAATAATGTTTTCTAAATGAGGGTACGTTCCTTAGGGCTAATACGGCTCATGCTTGCTTTGGAAGGGGTCCTTTACTTATTCTAAAATAATTTTTTTTAAATAATCAATAAATAAAAAAGTTATGAATTTTTAAAAATAGGACCCTTATTTTTGCCCACCCTGTATATATATATATATATATATAATGTGTGTATGCATTCTGAAATCATGTTGTTTGGTATATAAATATAATTTATTTATATAAATAAATAGTTGCGTAGTCTGGCTGGGCACAATCTCATCACCAATTATTCCCTTGTCAATAATCTCATATGTCGACCACTTGGGAACGTTGTATGCATAACAAAAATACATCTTTGCTATGTTTTAAATTTGTGGCTTTTTGTTTTGGTCTGCAGAATAGCGGCCATATTTGTATTTGTGAAGAATATATACACTAACTAATAACAGAAAGCAACCGAAAACGAGAAGTGTGGGGGGGGGGGGGAGTGAAGCAGGAAGGATGATTTAATTTTCTAAGATATATAAAAAGATGAAGTGATTTTTTTTTCTTTAGTTTTGTAATTCGGTGCGTCGGATGACCGTTCTAGACGAATAGTAAAGTTGAATAGTTGCGTGACTTTGTTCGTCGTCTGCGGTGTGTGTGTGTGATTGTAGTGATGGTGGTGACGGTGGTGACGGTGGTGGTGACGGCTATGTTGACCATAAACCCAAAAAAAATTTGTTCTTCAGACAGAAAGGTAAAAACAAAAAGAGTTGCTAACCGACTTCCTTTTTCATTATAACGTGTTCATTTGCTTCCTTCGAGACAGGACGTTAGATAATGGTTTTCAAAGATCGATGAGTGCATTTTTGTGAATTAAAAAGAAGAAAATAAAAACTGCCGCTAAAATATTGGAACAAGTAAAGATAACAAGAAGATGCAGCTAAATAAACCTATTTAATGAATAATTCATTACTATCGAGTACATAGGTAAATGCTTTTCAGCATCATCCATCATCAACAACATATGCCATATTAGATACAAATCAAGAGCTAGACAATGCGATGGCATCATCATCATCATCATCATCATCATCATCATCATCATCATCATCAATCATCATCATCATCATCGGTTTAACGTTTGTCTTACATGCTGGCATGTGTTGGACGGCTTCTACACATTTACTTACAAAGTACCTTATCTCTGCCACGTCTTTATTTACCCCGCTTTCTCCCAAATCCATCCTTATCACTTCCTCCCGTGTTTACCTTGGCCTTCCTCTGTCATCTGACACTGCTACCTCAACTGTTCTACATGTAATAACCTAAGAACTCTCATCCATTTTTTCAATGTGATCAAACCATCGAAGTCTCAAGCATAAGTATCTGATCTTTATATAAAATACACATGTGTGGACAAATTAATAGATACACAAGTATATATATATAAACAAATATATATATATATGCACATATAAAAAAATAAAAAATTTATTGGGAAAGTTTTCCAAATTCACCTCACTCCTCTGTCTTCTTTGGTCTGAAGAGGTTGACTCTCTGTTAAGAGTACCACCGAAACATGTATGCACATATGTAACCAATCATGTTTGTATAAATAAAAATTTATACTATATATATATATATATATATATTCCGACAACGTTCGTTGAATACTCTCTAGACAGTCTTTCTGCCTCGCTTCGCATAGAACTTAAATTCCTTTTCTTGATGTGGTAATGTCTCGTGGTCATTTGGTTATGACGCTTGCTTGCGGAGTCTAGGGTGATTTTGTAACCACGTTCGAACCTTACAACCGTCTGAGATTATCATTCCTTACACTGATGAGAGCGAAAGATTGAAACGCTGGCGAATGTAGGAAAAAATAATTTGATATTATTTACTTAAAATTAATATTGTAAATATATATATATATATCTTTTTTGTTTCATTTTACTTCACTTGAATTTCTCAGAAAGCAAGGGGCCTTTTCCTGGGGCTAATACTTGTTCTCTATATGAGATACATAGATATTCGAATATTTTATTAAAGTTCTCCTTTATTTGTCAAACGTTGAATTAGTAAAGAAGTGAAGAACTTTATTTTTACTTTCCCCAATTGACCAGTTAACTATGTTATAGTATATCTTTCTTGTGGGTTCTTGGTCTTACCGGATTCCAGGACAAGAATTCATCTAGCCTGGTGAGTATCCAGCTAAGTGTGGTTACTTTAGGTAACATCACTAGGAGAAGGTGCACTATTTCTCGTATAAGCCAGTGTATATCTATACCGAAAATGTCTTATATGTGCTGCGAATACTATGTTATTTTGAATATTTGGTCAGGGTTTACTTGTATGGGGAAGTATCCTCATGTCAGGTTGTTCTGACAAACCCTTATACAGAGAGACTGAAGACACTCTAGGGTGGTGTTTAGTAGGTAATTCAAACTCTCCAGTAGATAATTCAAACTCTCCAGTAGATAATTCAAACTCTCCAGTAGGTAGTTCAAACTCTCCAGTAGGTCATTCAAACTCCCCAGTAGGTAATTCAAACTCTCCAGTAGGTCATTCAAACTCCCCAGTAGGTAATTCAAACTCCCCAGTAGGTAGTTCAAACTCTCCAGTAGGTCATTCAAACTTTCCAGTAGGTCATTCAAACACTCCAGTAGGTCATTCAAACTCTCCAGTAGGTCATTCAAACTCTCCAGTAGATAATTCAAACTCTCCAGTAGGTCATTCAAACTCTCCAGTAGGTAGTTCAAACTCTCCAGTAGGTCATTCAAACTCCCCAGTAGGTAATTCAAACTCTCCAGTAGGTCATTCAAACTCCCCAGTAGGTAATTCAAACTCTCCAGTAGGTAGTTCAAACTCTCCAGTAGGTCATTCAAACTCTCCAGTAGGTCATTCAAACACTCCAGTAGGTCATTCAAACTCTCCAGTAGGTCATTCAAACTCTCCAGTAGATAATTCAAACTCTCCAGTAGGTCATTCAAACTCCCCAGTAGGTAATTCAAACTCTCCAGTAGGTCATTCAAACTCCCCAGTAGGTAATTCAAACTCTCCAGTAGGTCATTCAAACTCCCCAGTAGGTAATTCAAACTCTCCAGTAGGTCATTCAAACTCCCCAGTAGGTAATTCAAACTCCCCACTAGGTAGTTCAAACTCTCCAGTAGGTCATTCAAACTTTCCAGTAGGTAATTCAAACTCCCCAGTAGGTAGTTCAAACTCTCCAGTAGATAATTCAAACTCTCCAGTTGATAATTCAAACTCCCCAGTAGGTAATTCAAACTCCCCAGTAGGTAATTCAAACTCTCCAGTAGATAATTCAAACTCTCCATATATATATATATATATAATGTGGGTGGGTGTGTGTGTGTAATGCTGCCACGCACATAAGTATGTATAAATACATAGCCAATGTGTTGACGCATCATACATATAACATAGAAATATATTGTCGTATGTGTGATAGTCAAAACTTCAAGTGTCATTGCAAGACTTTTTCGAACAGTGATTTCCGTGTCAATATGTCATTAGTAAAATATATTTGCACTGTTTTGTAGAGAAGTAAATTGCATGTTAAAATGACGAAAAGACAAAACGGGAAAACAAAAAAAAAACAAAAAAACTAATGAATTAAAGATGGACGAATTAAAGATTCCTACTTTCAGTTGAAACACACAGTAATGATAAACTTGAATTAATGAAGTATAATTGATTGAAATTTCATTCGCATGAAATGCCACTAATTGATGTGCTCACAATTCCTCACAAATGCCAGACATTTTGTCACACTTCCCACTTCATTAGGAGCAAACATTTCTGTCTGTACGTTCGATTCGTATAATTTATCAATCTCATATTACTTGCTGTAGATATAGGATGTCACTAACAAACGCACGGATATATGCGAACATGGAAGAACCGTTTCTATATTATATGTCGAAATTATTTAGAGGGAGATTGATGATTTATATTATTTGGACTATTTTGGACTACTGTTGTCATCTTGGATGTTATTCTCACAACGTTTCGGCCGATGTAACTTCCAACCTACTTCCGGTGCGTCTTGTCGAACTCGGGAATCTGTACGGAATTTTGAACTGAACCCTTTATTTAATCCACCAGAGTAGATTGTTCTCGTTCCGTCAGGTATGACCGGCTAGAAGTCTGAAATAATTTTTATTTTATTCTTAGTCAGTATCGCCTATAGCGAGAATTGAACCTTCAACCTCCAGAAGACTTTCACTTCAAACTGATTTTTTTTTTACTTAACACCATTATCCCTTACGTCCCGTGTCCTAGTTTGCCAAGATGCACCTGAAAAAGGACGGAAGTTACTTAAAACGTTGTGAGAATAATATCCGAGACGAGAAGAATAGTCCGGATAATCCGAGTAATCCAAACCATACCTATATTAGTCCGTTTCTTCAGATGTACAAAACTTGAGATAGACACTTTTAAAAAATTCCAACTGATTCAGAGTGCGCATCATTAACCTAGAGTTATTTATCTTCCTCCCATGAGATAAGATGTGACACAAGGTCGGGAAAGTGGGATTTGAAAAGCCAGCGCCCGAGAAGGTGAGCACTATGCCCTATTAAAAATTGCTTGGGCAGCCCTGTCGGCATTCCCCGGTAGGGGCGCCTCAGGCAATTAGCAATAAACTAACCCCCTCTCAAAAGGTGAGAAGGCAAAGCCTGGGAGGGTGGACCTCCTAGAACTGCACAGGACAGACCCATAGACCGGCGTAAATCAAGCCCCGAAGGGCAAAACAATACGGGTCTATGGGGTGCAGTATCCATCGGAACAGATACTACACTTTGATCGTGGCTATCATTAACATTTTTATACAAAGAAAGACATTTGAAAGATCGTAGTTAGCCTATATTATTATTATTGTTATTATTATCATTATTATTGTTATTATTATTATTATTATTATTATTATTATTGTTATTATTATTATTATTATTATTAATATTATTTACTCACGAGGAGTATTCAAACGAGTCATTATCAGTAATTGCTCACTGGCCATAACAAATGGTGTTCCTTGGAGTCTTAGAGACAACACATCTCTCCAGATTTCCAGCAATCTCCACCTCTTTTGCTAACCATTGCAAATCAGTTTGCATTATTGCAACAGTCGTTTACCATTGATCCTCAGCTGACCGTTGTCCTTTTCTGAAATTTGCATGGCAATAAGTCTCCCCAAGGTTCAAGTACTCTTCATGGCCGTCCATTGGACGTTCGGCTGGTCCTCTCTGTTCTTGGTTTTTCCATTCGCCTTGACCATTCACAGCCATTTTGTGTGGTCCAATGATTAAAATCAACATACAGTGGTACTAAACCTTATGTCTAGAATCCTTATTCCAAATTTCATCAAAATTCATTACATGATTTTGATTCTAGAAAATATCTAATATTTAGAGCTTAAGCTTAAGGGGCCTTAAGAAAAAATCGAAATTCAGGGAATCTTACTCAATTGGTGTTTAATGACTATGGATCAAATTTAATGCAAATCTGAAATATTTGAATTCTAAATCATTTTTAAAATACTCCAAAGAAACTGAAATTTGGGAAATATTTATTAATTGATTTTTGATATCTAAAGTGTTGCGAGTGTCCCGGACTTCAGGGTGGGCAACACCAGGCAACGTCTCACGCCTGCGTTCTATGTAGTCCAATCGAAAGGGTTGATTCCGGCCATCTTGCAAGTAATCAAGTCACTTCGTAGACACTGAAGCCAGGTCTTCCTTGGCCTTCCACGCACTATTGAGTTAATACGGGAGGTGGCATGTTGTACATGACAAACTACCTGAGACGCCAAGCACGTACAGCATCCAAAATCCCATCAATACCAAACTTCTGATGGAGCACGATTGAAGGAATTGTTTCTTCTAGTTTGATGCTGCACATCCACGTCATCATTGCACAGTTGTTACACATAAAACTTTTATCAAAATGGCCGTATTCAGCATTAAATAACCCGGAAAGAGTTGATATGCCATAAAACAAAACAACCAACCAACCTATCCCAAAATGAAATATTATAACATGTAACTAGTTAGAATAAAAAAAGGTAATTTGGTCTCATGTCTGGTGGTAGAAAAAACATAGGATTTCTCGCTCAATCCCAGACAATGCCGAGTCTTCTTGCTAGTGTTGACTAATATTTTGAAATATTCTTTTCGTAAACTCTTTTTATTTGCTATTTTTATATTTCTTCTGTTTTCTGGCACAATTAGTTGCTACTTTGGTATTTAAGTGCTTGACATTTTTGTCAGAGAAAATTCTTCATGTTCTTGTTCATGTGCACTGAATTTGATCTTGGAATGTAATAATGCCAGCACTGAACTTTGAGTATAAAACTGGGAAAATCTTAAGCTGATATTCTACGAAACCATTCTGCCATTTTTCTGCTGAACTCTTTCGTTGGGCCCTAAAGAAATGGTCCCCATTCTTATCTAGTAAGGGATCAGAGTTTCCTCCAACGAACAGGTTGAAGATTAACCTTACATTCTTTCAACTTGTTTTTGGTTTTGACTTTCAAACTCTTCGGGCAGATTCACTCAGATATTGATAATGTTCCTCTACTGTTGTAATGAAATTCCATACAATAGTAAAAAAAAATTTAAAAAAAAAAATGAATTAAAATAACTAAAGAAAAATCCTTTGAGAATTTGAAATCTTGGAGGAAAACTATTAAAACAAAACAAAAAAACAAAAGAATTATGCACACAAATACATTTGAATGAAATCTGATTTCAAACTCCCGTGGCTAAAGATTCAGATTGATAGCAGTGTGAAACACATCTCTTTCCAAATGAACCAACATTTAATATGATTTTTGTTAACTTAATATTAAACTTCACCTGAACTGTGGAATTTTCAGAGGCAAACATGTTGTTCATCATCATCATCATCATCATCATCATCATCATCTTTATCATCATCCTGCTACAGAAAGTACCTGACTCCAGATGAAATCTTCTATCAATACAAGAGTCAGATACGTCCAAAGATGGAATACTGTTGCCACATCTGGGGAGGTGCCGCACACAGCACGTTTTCCTGCTTTAGAATCGACTTTGAAATCTAGTTGAGGTGATCTCGTCTCTTCTCTAGAACCTCTTTCTCAGAAAAGAGACGCTGCTACTCTCTCTCTACTCTATCGTTATTTCCATGGAAAGTGCTCGATTGAGCTCCGATCGTTCATTCCTCCTTGTAAGACATTCACAGTAAGAACTTATATTGCTATCACAACGAAAAAAGACTTTCCTTTCTTCCTCCATGTGCTCAGTGTCAGACGGTATTTCAGTGACACACATTTGGTTCATCATCATCATCATCATCATCATCATCATCATCATCATCATCATCGGGTTTACATCTATTTTACATGTTTCTGAATTGTTTAGATAAGGATAGATACTTTGTATTATTTGGATTGTTCGGACTACTATTCTCATCTGGCATGCTATTCTCACAACGTTTCGGCTAATGTAACACCCAAAAGAGTCTGTTTGTAGATGACTATATATATATATATATAAATATATATATATATATATATATGAGTTTATATAAAAAATATAATTTTAGGTATATATCTCTTATAATATCATCCAAATTGTTTCAATTTACAAGCTCAATGAAGTTATGTTTCCGGTTTCAGAGCATATATACTGTTTGGTTGCATTCCAATGACCAAAGTAAATTCAGTTCACAATCATAATTTTTATTTATGGTTTTACTTTTTTTATTCTATTTTTTTATTTCGGTGAATGCCTATATTTTTTGAGGTAAAATATAGTCCACGAATTAGCTGGTCCCTAATTTTTGGAGAAATAAGTGAACTTTTTAAAAGTCTACCGATTTTCACAATCTATTTTGTATAGGTTCTCATACCTTTTGAAATATGAATGGAAGGTTTTATCCTCGTCTGGGGAATTAGTGAATTGTCAATTGCACTCCAAACGGCATTTTGAGAAAACGCATGTTCGTTTTCGGTATTTTGATCCTTATTCGACATTGTTTGTAATAATAAGTTTTTAAACCTTTGCTGTTTTTCTTCGATTTTTAAAGTGTTTTTCCAGTAGTCTTTATCGGTGTTTTGTAGTCTTTTTTTTTAGTTACAGTGGCATTTGGTATTTAACGAGTTCTACCATAGTTGATTTGAAATCTTACATGTTTAGATGTGTCTTTATAGAATACAGCTTTTAGAACTTTTTTTTCTTTTATATTACACTGCTAACATAATATTAGTTGTAAAAGAGAGAAAGAAAAAGTATAAAACCTTTTTGTTGACAAAAATAAATAAATTTAGTAAGTTTTTAACGTAACAGTAGTTTTTCCGGTTAGCACTTTAGTCACAAGTAAAAATAAGGGTTATAAGGGGCCCGGAAAGAAGACACAAACTCGGTATTAAGTGAAACAAAGTATATTGCAAAAAGTATAAATACGGCATTAAAGAGAGGGATTGAACGTCTGTCAGTATTAGAGTGGGGTAGTTCCATGTATTTAATTGCTTCTCACAGCAGCAATATGTGAAACAAGATTGGAAGGTGAGGGAAGAGTCAAGCCAGCGCCCCTAAAGGAGGAGTACTCTGGCCTAGCAAAAGTAGACTAGGCAGCCCCGTCGGCATTCCCCGGTCAGGGCGCCTCAGGAAGTAAGCAATGAACTTACTCCATCCCAAAGAGGAGAGGCAAGGCCTGGGAGGGTGGAGCTCCTAGGACAACCCAGGACAGTATACCTCAGCCTGGCAGATAAAAGGCCACCGAAATGGCCCAGTTCCTGCAGGACCGATTGTCGATAACGGATCCTCGACTGGTATTATCCTATCCCGAAGTCCTCTATCGACCAAAGTTAATGAGAGACTGAACGGGTTGGGTTGATCCAGATATTTAATTCCCTCCCACGCAGGAATATGTAACACAAGGTCGGAAAGTGGGGGAAGAGTCAAGCCAGCGCCCCTAAAGGAGGAGCACTCTGGCCTAGCAAAAATAGCCTGGGCAGGGCGCCTCAGGCAGTAAGCAATAAACTTACTCCTCCCCAAAGAGGAAAGGCAAGGCCTGGGAGGGTGCACCGAAATTAATGAGAGACTGAACGGGTTGGGTTAATCCAACACCGAGAGGTATGTGCTCTCGGTATTTATAGTGAAATGGAAGAGTTCATGTAGTCCATAAAGTAGGTACCATAACAATGTTCATCATATTTTTATGTTTTGTTTAAAGTGTTCATATTCGATTAATAATAGCCATATTTCAAAGTGTACATATAAAGAATAATGATGTAATTGTTCGTATTAAGAATATATATATATAGATATATATAATATATTTTTTTTTTTTTTTTTTTTTTTAACATAGTTCACTCCAAACAAGGCAGGCCGCCACTGTAGACGTAAGGGGCTACTGAGAAAAAGAAAAGGGGAGAAGGTAGGGGGTGGTCAATCTAGATTGGGATCAGCGCAGCGAGGTGTCTGTTTACATTAGATTTAAACTTCTGCATGTCTGTACTGTCGGGGAAACAGGGGGCAGGGAGGGAGTTCCAGAGGCTAGCAGTACGAGGAAAGAAGCTATTTGAGTAGAAGGCTCTCCGACATCTGGGGACCTCCACAGTGAATGAATGAGATTTAGTTGATTGTCGGGTTAGTCTAGTGAATTTCCGTCGAGGGGGCACCAGAGTAGCCAATTCATCGGAGCATAATCCATTGAAGTATTTGTAAAACAAGCACAAGGATGCTACATTGCAGCGATGGGACAGAGGCTGGAGCTTGGCTGACAGTGAGGGACCTATTAGGTTGGCGATTCTTTTTTGGACTTTGTCAAGGAGGGAGAGACTAGTAGATGATGCACCAGCCCAGATGTGACAACAATACTCCATGCATGGGCGGATGGTGGCTTTGTAGAGATACAGGATAATGTCAGGTGTGAGGAGTTTACTAGCACGGTAGAGGGAGCCAACCTTCTTTGCGGCAGCCTTGGCAATGTCTTCAATGTATTTGTTCCAATTCATGTTACCTGTGAAGGTTAGGCCGAGGAGTTTGAATGATGAACTCTCAGGTAGGGTGTTATTTGCCATGACAATCGGTGGTTGAAAAGGTTCCTTGTAGTTATTGAAGGAAAGGAGTTTTGTCTTTGCGGCATTAAAAGTTACCAACCATTTATGACCCCAATCCACTACAGCCTGGAGGTCATTTTCTAAAGATTCAGCCATTGCATCGGATATAATTGCGTCGGTTTTGCCAACATGGCGAGAGTAAAGGGTGGTGTCATCAGCAAATAAACCAATCTCAGACTCTATGCCATCAGGGAGATCGTTTATATAGATCAGGAACAACAAGGGTCCAAGGATAGAGCCCTGGGGTACACCAGCATTTATGTCATGTTGCTTAGATGAACGGCCATCAAGGACAACCTGGATTTTTCTTTTGGCGAGGAAGGATCTAATTATATTAAATAATTGCCCAGTAATACCGTATGATCGTATTTTCAGGAGGAGCCCTTTATGCCATACCTTGTCAAATTTTATATAAACATTTAATTTTTACCTACAGGCACATGTGTTTCATGCTTACACAATCTTCAGTGTAGGAGATGATAACTACTGCCGGCCAAAGGATTCGAACCCAGTCACAAAGTCACCTTTGACTCTGCAGCCTGGTATCGGCCATTATGAATTACCATGGGAAAACAGAGAATTAAATTCCATTATATGTCGAGTGGGCGGACACACACAGTAAGCTAGTCGTAACAGTGTTTGATGATGGAAGCCGGAACTTGCATTATGCTTAGATTGACAGCTTATTATTAATTCCCTTAAAGAGGAACAGTCCTTGCTGGAAAAGGGCTATAACAATATTTTTTATGTAAATAGTTTTTTTATTTTACCTACAGACACATGTGTTTCATGCTTACGCTATCTTCAGTTTAGGAAACATCCTATTTTCTTCTGTTGCTAGTATACAATAATTATGACGTAAATCATGCTTAGTTTACCTTTTGGGATAACTTTAAAAAATAGCTTGTACTTTCATACATCTAAAGAAATGTTTTCGTTCCGATACATCTATCAATGTGTGTTTCACTTCATCTTAGTTGCAAAGATCTTACAAAATATTGTGACATAGACAAGAATCAATTGTTATGCAGAATTTCTGCCAAATCGATATTGTTCCAGTTTAATTCCCATATTATGTTTCTTAGCCTTTCATCTTGATTACAATTGATATTCTATTCATAAATTGTCCTCTCTCTTCCATCAAGACAAATCTTGTAAAAGGCCCACTATCAAAACCTCTCATCACATTTTTCTAATGAGATATACATCAAATAATCATGTCAGAATGTTTTGTAAGCTTCATAAGAAATTAGAATGAATGAATCGATCCAACAAATTAAACGTCTCTGTGTGTAATATATATATACATATATATATATATATATATGTATATATATATGATATATAATATATATATGATATATATGATATATAATATATATATGATATATATGATATATAATATATATATATATGATATATATGATATATAATATATATATATGATATATATGATATATAATATATATATATGATATATATGATATATAATATATATATATGATATATATGATATATAATATATATATATGATATATATGATATATAATATATATATATGATATATATGATATATAATATATATATATGATATATAATATATATATATATGATATATATGATATATAATATATATATATGATATATATGATATATAATATATATATATGATATATATGATATATAATATATATATATGATATATATGATATATAATATATATATATGATATATAATATATATATATATGATATATAATATATATATATATATATATGATATATATGATATATAATATATATATATATATGATATATATATATATATGATATATAATATATATATATGATATATAATATATATATGATATATATAATATATATATATGATATATATATATCATATATATATATATATGATATATAATATATATATGATATATATATATATATATCATATATATATATATGATATATAATATATATATATATGTTATATATATATGATATATAATATATATATATATATGATATATATAATATATAATATATATATATGATATATATAATATATATATGATATATAATATATATATATGATATATATATATCATATATATATATATATGATATATAATATATATATATATGATATATATATATGATATATAATATATATATATAGTATATATATATATGATATATATATATATATATGATATATAATATATATATATGATATATATATATATATGATATATAATATATATATATGATATATGTATATATATGATATATATGATATATAATATATATATATATATGATATATATATGATGTATGATATATAATATATATATATGATATATATATATATATATATATATATGATGTATGATATATATATATATACATAGGATGTATGATATATATATGTATATATGATGTATGATATATATATACATATGATGTATGATATATATATACATATGATGTATGATATATATATACATATGATGTATGATATATATATATATATATATACGTATGATATATATATACATATGATGTATGATATATATAATATATGATGTATGATATATATATATATATGATATATATATATGATATATGATGTATGATATATGTATGATATATATATATATGATATATGATGTATGATATATATATATATGATATATGATATATATATGATATGTATATATATACATATGATATATATATACATATGATATATGATATATATAAGATATGTATACATATGATATATGATATATATAAGATATGTATACATATGATATATATATATACATATGATATATATAAGATATGTATACATATGATATATGATATATATAAGATATGTATACATATGATATATATATATACATATGATATATATATACATATGATATATATATGCATATGATATATGATATATACATATGATATATATGTATACATATGATATATATATATGATATGTATACATATGATATATATGTATACATATGATATATATATATACATATGATATATATATATATATGTATATGATATATATATATATATGATATATATATGTATATGATATATATATATATATGATATATGTATACATATAATATATATGTATATATATATGATATATGATATATATATATATATATGATATATATGTATACATATGATATATGATATATATATATATACATATGATATATGATATATATATATATATATGATATATGATATATATGTATACATATGATATATGATATATATATATATGATATATGATATATATATATATGATATATATATATATGATATATGATATGTATACATATGATATATGATATATATATATATATATGATATATGATACATATATATATGATATATATATATATATATATATGATATATGATATATATATACAACATTTCAAACTTTCAAGAGAGTTCTTACTTGTTTTCATTGATGTTTCTATATAGAAAAAATATATTATTTTACTCTTATTTATTAGCGATAAATGAAAGAAAGTATCAGTGTTAGTATTTATTATTATTAGATAAATTTGTTTCTGATCAGAAAAATTGCGTTCATTTTTATTTACATTTGTTGCTGATAACAAAGATGGCATCCATCTAAAACTATTCCTAGTCAGATAAAGTATTTTTTTTTAAGTAATTAAATCGAATTACATTCTAGTGTTCTAAAGAACATGGTGGCACGATCTACAAGAAGAACAGGTTATTCAGAATTAAATATTGATTTTGTTGGAGATGACTATCGAGAATCCGACTGACTTCACTTTATTATATAGATATACTACTATTTGCTGTTCATCGTATCTGATGATGACTTCCGGTGAATTAATTTTCAACTTTTTTTTCAGTTCGGGTAAATACTGCCAGCTGCCTATAGGACTGACAAGGAGATCCCTTAGGGGCCTTTTCATTATGACATTGTGTCATTGCTTTGGCATTCGAATACCATTGGCGTCTTCTCTAAATTACGGTCATAGGATCTGCTCAGATAGTCTACTGTTGTCAATTCTCTCTCTTCATATATATAAAGGTGTTTTTAATGGCAACTCTCACTAGAAAATGATACTAAATAATCGGAAATTCAAATGTAAACAAAAAAAACGAATCAAATGTCTTGAAAGCTTTTAATACTAGCTGCCTTTAATTATTTATTTTCATCATTATCACCTTTAGGGTCCTGGGTATGACCTTAAAAGACATCCAGTGGTGAGGCCTCCATTTGGGAGCTGTGGGGAATGTGGAGTTGCCCTGTAGTTGCCATTGCTCCCAAGTCCACTCTGGCCCGGAGTGGTAGTACCTGTAAGGGTCTCATCTATGGGTCAAATAGAACCTACTGGCGCTACCAGATGTACCTTCCTGACTCAAATGCACCAAATATTGATGTTTAATTGGTTTTTTTTTCCTTTGCAAAACTCAATCATGTTCTGCAAAATCCAAAACAAAAAATAACAATTTCCCTCCCTCCCCTCTTCGTCCCTCTTCCCTCTTCCCATTTCACTCAACCAAACACCATGAATAAATACTTAAACATATAAAGAACTTGAAGCATAAAAACCTTCACCAAAATGACCAGATTCGGCATTAAATAACCCGAAAAGGGTTGATATGTCATAAAACAAAATAACCAAACCAAAAACCATGATTAAACATTTGAAGATATCAAGAACTTGAAGAATAAAAACCTTCACCAAAATGACAACAATTCAAAATACCAAAGCTCTTAACTATAAATGACCCACTGACTTAAGACTCAAATGAAGGATATTTCCTTCTACATTCATGGCATGAAATGACCCGAAAAGGGTTGATGTGCCATTATGAAAATAAACTCTGTCACTCTAAAGAAAAAAAAAAAGCATTTGAACACAAATGCTAAATATTTGCCTAGGAAATAAAACAATATTGCGAAACAGAATTATTTGTTATATTAAAATCAAAACGATCATTGAATTTAAAAAAACAATAACCAATAATAGTTAATTAATAAAATGTCTTTTTAAAAACGAATATGCAAATTAGTTAACTGTTCAACTGATATCGCATATACATAAGCAGTATATAAAAAAGATAGTGTATCTGTTGTGTAAAGTTGAATCAACTTGAAATAGGACTTTTTCACTTTTCCCGTAGGTGCGAGAAATGGACCAAAATTTGTCATTTATTGATTTAGATAAATACTGAAAATTTCATTAAGATCAGTTAATTGTCTGATTTAAGTTAGTCATTGTTTTTTTTAATTAGGGGTATTCATCTTTTTATTAAAAAAAAAAATTCATTTTCTTTGCTCGTCTCTATAGTGTTATGCTCTGAGTGCAAAAATACGTTCAATTCCGGGCAGTACCGAATCATAGATATTTGAGTAAGCGTACATAAATCTACCAACGGTGTTGCCGTCTTGGTTTTGTAGGTCTTGCAAAATTATGGAATGCACGAGAATGAATTGTTATGCATAATTTAGATATTTGTTTTTACTCTTTCTTATATGTGAAAATTATTCGTATATTTCATTTTCATATTTCTTTGTTCTTTTTCCTTCTTTTCCCATCTTGATAACGCAATTCATATTCTATTCATAAATTGTCGCCACACCCCGCCCGTCCATCCATCCATCCATCACTTCAATCCGCATCCCTTCCGCATCAAGGCAAATCTTGTAAAAGACGTACTATCAAACGCTCTCATCTCATTTCTCTTATGAGAGATGCATCAAATAATTATGTCAGAATGTTTTGCGAGCTGAATAATATACGGCGGCGAGGCATCTTCATTATTCCCGTTTCTCCTTGTTTTGTCTTTCGATTCTTCGTCTTCTCATTAAAGATTCCTCAAAAAAAATACAAAGTTTTAAAAAGATGACCCAGAAATGGCTTTCACTAATACAATAACTAGCATGGTTACCCGGCGTTATCCGGGAGCATGGGCAACAGAATAGAAAGCTTAACAAGTGTGTGTAACATCTTCCTTTTAAAAAAGACTCTTTCTTTCTCTCTCTCCCTCTCTCCCATCCCTCTCTCTTCTCACCGTTTCTGTCAACCTCTCTCCTGCTTTTTCTGAAAACTGGGAAACAAACGTTAACGATTGACTACATAATAACATTAAAAAATCCTTCTAAATGTCGACTCCCCCCTCCGACTAATTTTGTATCTGTTGACTCCAAAAAAGAATGGATGTTTAAAAAAGAATGTGCCTATATTTTGTCCGAGGTAATGATGAAAGATATATATCAGCTTTGTGGGTGTGTCTTGTGTAGTTTTTACTTTTAGCTGGACACACGAACAGACAACTTTGCTTTATATAATAGGCTAGCTGAGATACCCGTCCCAAGAAAGAATTCATAATAATACAGCTAAATCATGTTGATATACCGGTTCCCATCAGATCACCAAAGTTAAACAACGTGGTACCTGGTCAATACTTAGATGGGTGACCATTTAGGAATACTAGATGCTGTATGTATTTACGTCCCTGCCCCACACTGCGGTCAGAAGTTTGGGACTGAAAAGCATAAGAGCCGTGTGCACTCTTGCTCACAAAAAAATGCCTGAGCAGCACCGTCGGTAGAGCTGCCTGAGACGATTAATAATAAACTAACTGATTCTCCAAGAGAGAAGGTAACACCTGGGGAGGTGGACTTCCTTGAACTGCACATCACCATACTTCAGCCCAACATTAGCAAGGTCATCACCTACTACAAACATGATTTAGACCCCGTCAGACTGATTGTCGAGGGCGTGTCTTCGACTAGTATAGACAACACCTACTCAGGCTTTACCAGGTAAGTATTCTGTAAGCAAAACACTCCACCCAGGTATATAAATAAATTATCCCTTATTTCATTCTTCCGTCCTCACATTTCATGAGCAGTGTTTCTGACAAAGGAGGAAGAAGTGCTGTTTTCTGGATCGGAATCTATCCATCTATCCATCTAACGTTTATAACGGTTAGTTTTTGACCTTGAAGTAGTATTTTTAGTTTTTTAGCTCCTAGCATCAAGTGGCTTGCCTTGTCTGGAGCGATTTCCATAAAAAAGTGTAACTGGCGACAGACTAGCATCCTGTTAAAGAGATGACTGGTTATAATTTTGCTAAGAAAACCTTAATCTGCCGTTGCTTTGAAGTTTATTATTATTTCTTGATTGTTTCTTCCGTATTAAAGATGCTTTTTTTTTGTTTTTTTTTAAATTTCCCATTTGTTTCTTCACAGGTCCTGGCTGTTCAGATGAAGCGGAACCAATAGCTGCTGTGAGCAAACATTTCAATATGATAATAGTTAGTTATAGTGCCGAGGCAGCAGCCTTGAACAATAGACAGAAATATCCCTTCTTCTTTCGGACAGTACCACATATCAACTATTACCGGTAAGTAATGCCATTTTTATTTTTAACATTTTTATTTTAGTATCTGTTCTACTACTCCACTCCATTTTTTCTGTCGTCGGTCAGTGAGGGAGAAATCCTTCCAAACTAAGGCAATTTTCATGTGTTCCGATGCAGATTGTAACAATTTCAATATGGCAAGTTTCATTCTTTGCTACTTTGGCCTTTTGGCTAAGATGAAAGTGTAGTATCTGTTCCGATGGATACTGCACCCCATAGACTGGTATTGTCTTGGCCTTTGGGACTTGATTTACGCCGATCTATGGGCCTGTCCTGTGCAGTTCTAGGAGGTCCACCCTCACAGGCTTCGCCTCCCCTCTTTGGGGAGGAGTAAGTTTATTGCTTACTGCCTGAGGCGCCCCTACCAGGGAATGCCGATGGGGCTGCCCAGGCAATTTTTAACCCCCACTTTCCCGACCCGACCTTGGGTCACATCTTACTCGTGGGAGTAAGATAAAAACTGGCCTTGTGCCTAACTCCTGGAGAGGAGTAAATCAATACTCTGCCATTTAAAAGAAGGCGAAAGCATAACTTTGTATGAATCAGTATTGTGTTTTTTTTTTTTTTTTTTTTTTTTTTACCAGCACGATTCTGTTGTTGGCATTGTTTTGACAATTTTTTCTACCATCAGATATTTGCAGGGGGGACTTTTGTTTCTATGTACTAACAAGTCACGACTTATCAAGGCCCATAGGCCACTCAAGGATAAGGGTTAATTAATTAGTCAGGAGGACAGTCAAACGACTACATAAGGATTGGTAACAATGGTTGAGACTAACCAGAAATGAGATTATTTAAAAGGACAGCTCAACAAGAATTTGTTAACATTAGACTTGAAAACGTCCATGCTATAGTCAGATGGTAAGCAGCCCCATGGTATTTTGTTCAACAGACGGATAGTTGTTGGAAAGAAACTTTGCTCATGGAAGTTCCGTTTAGTTTTAGGTACACAGTGGGAGAAAGGAGAATTATCTACAGGGGGTTCTAGCTAGACGAGTTCTTGTTGTAAATGTTTTACTGGGTGGAACCATAGATTGGATATCGGACGAGTACTTACCGTGAAAATAACGATAGAGTAGAGAAAGACTAGCAAGTCTCGCTTGTGAGAAAGGGGTCTACATGAAGGTCGCCAACATCCGCAAGTGAAAGTTAAATCCTGCTCAGAGATCTGGATGTCAACGAACCATTTGGTACTTATGCAGTTTACGGACCGGGCTGAAATCATAACGTTATAATTTAGAAACCCATTCTTAACATGAGGAGGCTGGGTGGAGGTGGGGTGGTATTGATTAGCTATCCTGTACTTTCACCTAATAATTTAATAAACAAATTTAACGTGAAAATTCTATCTAAAAAATAGCCCGGTCCGTAAACTGTATAAGCACCAACTATTTTATTAAACTGTACCGTCACTCAAAGCTGCCAATGCATATAGCAATGGCTGATCATCTGGTGCCATAATTGTTGTTTAAATGCGCTGTCAGCACAACCTATCTTGACAAATTCTAGATAGGTTTTAAGAGACCTTTTCCTTTTGAAGAACAACTCACTCTGAGTGTCTCTCTTTATAAAGTATGTGTATATGTTCATATATTTCTATGTACATGATTCACTTCTAAACTAATGAACCGATCATTATGAATTTTGGAACAGAGCTGCTAGGCGTAAGGGTGGGTAATGTGCGCTATATTTAATTTAAGTCTGTTTCAGGCAAAAGGAGCACAGAAGAAGCGGAAGCCCTTTGTGAAAATTCATATACCTCCGATGTTTGAGAAATTTTAACAATAGGTATTAGACATCAATTAATAAATATTCCACAAATTTCAGTTTCTTTGGAGTATTTTAAAGGTTTTTTAGGGGGCATAATATGCTCAAACCCACCCATTTGAAAAATCAAATATTTCAGATTTGCATTGAATGTTATCCTTAGTCCTTAGACACAAATTAAGCAAGATTCCCTAAATTTCAATTCCTTAAGACCCCTTAAGTTTAAGTGATCAATTTGAGATGTTAGCTAGCATCAAAATCATGTAATGGATTTTGATCAAAATTAGAATAAGGATTCTAGACATAAGAACTAGTATTATTATATGTTGATTTTTACATTCATCAAGGGATATAAATGTGGTATAAAACTGTTCTGTTTGGCGAATTCATTTTACCCGTCCTCAGGCGAGTATTCTTCTAGTGAATGTATATGTGGCCAACGGGGGAACGCTCTTGACTACGAATCAGTGGTGATTTGTGATCGGAGTTCGAGCCCGCCGACAGTCGAGAATTAACTTTCTGCACTGAAGATTGCGTTAGCATGAAACATCGATGTCTGTAGGTATAAATAATTAATATTTATTTATAAATATTATATATATATATATATATACATCGATGTCTGTAGGTAATAAATAATTAATATTCATTTATAAATATTATTATAAGCCCCCTTTACTAAAGGCCGGGCACTCTTAGTGAGTTTAATAACAAGCAGTACTAATAGCTTCATGCGAGATCCAACACAGTTTGTTGTTGTAAGATCACTTTCACTGCTCGTTGTAAAAATACCTGCCGACTCGGTATTTACAAAGTTAAATTCCTCCTTAATTATTAGCTAATTCGCTGTGGCCAACGGGGAAACGCTCTTGTGATCAGAGTTCGAGCCCGCTGACCGTCAAGAATTAACTTCCTGCACTGAAGATTGCGTTAGCATGAAACATCGATGTCTGTAGGTAATAAATAATTAATATTTATTTATAAATATTATATATATATATATATATATATATATATCTTAATGAGAGGGCTGTAAAAAAGCGTACACCTTTTCAAATTACAGATCGAGAGAATCAAAAGAACATTTTTATTATCTTTTAATTTCTAAAACTTAAATTGTTTCAGGGAAAATTGGAGACAAATCTCCTTTGAGGTTTACAAACAGCCATTAGTCGTTTGGGACCAGATCTTTAGAAATGGGTAGGTGCGGAAGCAATTTGAAGAGCAATTACAATCGATGTGTGACACGGTGCATTGTCTTGGTGGAAGAGCATTTTTTTCTTAATTTGTGGCTGTTTTGGGGCGATTTCTTCCTTGGACCACACCAATAATGCTATTGTGGACCTTGGGTTTACTTTCAGCAGCCTGGTAACTCTCGTTTCCCTTATTTTGTCCTTTAGTCCTCACATTCCATGTGTGATGTTTCTGACAAAGGGGGAAGAATTGCTGCTTTCTGGTTCAGAATCTATCCATCTAGCACTTATTGTTGGATATTTTTGACCTTGAAGTAGTAGAGTTTTTTTTAGCCCCTTACATCAAGTGGCTTCATGCTTTGTCTAGAGAAATTTCTATTTAAAAAAGAATGTAATATTCACCATTAATGGTTCTTCCTTTCTCAAGGTAACCAACGAAAAAAATACCTTGAGCATTCCAAAATATGGAGGCCAAAACCTTGGCTTCTCATGTTTGCGTCTTTGGTCCCTTTGGACGGATTTCACCTGCTGTTGTCCACTCAGCTGACTACCGATATGACTCCAGAGTTAAGTGGTGGATCCAATGTTTCCTCCATTGTCACATATTGATGCAAAAACTCCTTTTTGTTGTGTTGAAACAGTTGCAAACAACGCCCTGAATTGTCGACGCGTCGTTGTTTTTGATCGACTGTGAGCAAACGCAGCACCCACTTTGAACGCAGATTTTCTCATTGACAAATGTTCATGTAAAATGGTGAATACACTTCCGTCTGATATCTTCAACTCCTCTGCAATCTCAAACAACTTTAATTTACAATTGGCTAAAACTACTTTGTGTTTTCCAAGACAACTGCCAAATTTGGGCAACCTCAGCGTTCAGCATTATTTGTGTCTCTATGCCCGCGTTTAATGTCAGCATAGCACCTCTAACCTTTTGTTTCCGATGGAGCATGATCAGAATAACACTTATCAAGCCGTTGCTTGAACAGTATTTTTCCCCATCAGAATGCATTGCTTTATCAACACAGAAAATTCAGATTTTTCCATTGTTTTGATAATTTTCAGCAGCAGCTTCACTTAAATAACTGTAATTTGTAAACTAATAATCCGATTGGGCTCAAATTTTGACACTATAAATTATAAAATTCATATGGTGTTTTATTTTATTTATCTATCTCCCACAAGGTAAGATGTGACACAAGGTCGGGAAAGTGGGATTAGATAAGCCAGCGCTCGAGAGGTGAGTACTCTGGCCATTTAAAAATTGCCTGGGCAGCCCTGTCAGCATTCCCCGGTAGGGGCGCCTCAGGCAGTAAGCAATAAACTTAGTCCTCCCCAAAGAGGGGAGGCAAAGCCTGGGAGGGTGCACCTCCTAGAACTGCACAGGACCGGCAACCCCCAATAGACCGGCGTAAATCCAGACCCAAAGGCCCGGACAATTGTTTTATATTTGTGGTACCATCTATATGTCAGGCTCGGTACTTATTGAGTGACGTGTCATTTTCATAACGTTTCGACAGATGTAATCTTCGACCTTTTCAAGTGCATCTTTTTGAACTTGGAATTCTTTATGTTGAGGATTAAATAAAAAGGGTTCAATCCGAAATTCTGTATAGGTTCCCGAGTTCGACATAAAGATTCCTAACTTCGAAAAGATGTACCTGACGAAGGTCGGAGGTTACGTCGGCCGAAACGTTGTGAAAATAACAACGAAGATGAAAATAGTAGTCGAAATGGAAGGACTATTTATCAAATAGTACTTCCACGGAACGTGCTCTGATGAACTTGCTGCACTTGTACCTCCTCAACTAAAATATCTAAGATCAATAGCAGCAAAATCCCACCCCTTCACTGTAGAGATCCCTAGATGCCAGAACATTTTATGCTCTAATGGTGTATTTGCTCGGACCACCTGCCTTTGGAATTCTCTCCCTGCTCAATGTTTCCCCGATCGTACCAACATGCAGAAATTTAAACATAATGTGAACAAACATCTTACTTGCCCCTCCCCCTCTCTATAAATCTGGCCCTTGTCACAGTAGCCCTTTACGTTTCAGTGGCAATATGCTTTTAGAAGTAAACATAACAATAAATAACAAGCCGTGCGTGCGTGGTCCCCCTCTGTATGTGACTCGATGTGGCGAGTGTAAAATGCAATAAATTTGGGCAATTTGGGGCATTTTTGACCCCCCTTTGACCCCATGGGGGAGCGAACCAGAATGTTTCTGAGGTCAAGGATGCTCATTTTATATCCAGAACAATTGCCTCTACATTTTGGCAAAGTTTCAGAAAAATTGAATGGATGGATCAAACGTTATGGGAGAAAAGGGTCATTTTTTGCCATTTTGGGGCTTTTGACCTAGATTTTTTCCAAAAATCGGAGAATGTCACTTTCTAACCTGACCAAAGTTACAACTTCATGCAAAATTTTAGAGAAATTCAATGGATGGTTGCGGAGAAAAATCCGGACGGACGGATATGCCTCAAAACATAAGTCCCCGATTTTATAAATCGGGGGACCAATAATAATGATGATACAAATAATACAAACATTTTCATCGCTAAAAACGCACAGATTGAATGTATATATCTTGTTTTCTTTATTATATAGATACGTGTGTATGTGTGTGTGCACATCTGTGTGTATGTATGTGTGCGTATATATGGGTATGTATATATGTGTGTATATTTCTGTGTGTCTATATCTCTGTGTGTATATCTGTGTGCATATATGTATGTGTGTCTGTTTGTATATATATGCGTGTGTATATGTGTGTGCATCTATCTGTCTGTGTATATTTATCTGTCTGTGTATCTGTGTGCGTATGTCTCTCTGTATATCTGTGTGTGTGTATGTATATCTGTGTGTATTCATCTGTGCTGTATGTGTGTATGCATATATATATGTGTGTGTATGTGGTGAAAATGAATTCCTCCTATTTCGATTCAGCAACTCAAGCATAAAATAGAAAAACAAAATGTCTTGTCCAAAATTAATTCAATCTCATTTTATTATCCATAACAAAAACACATGACATGCATTCATGACTTGTAATCTATGTCCCTCTATTTAGAAAAAAAACAAAAAAAACAAAATGACTTAATAAACATTTATCGTGATAATTTATAATTATAAATAAGTGATTGCTAGTCCACTCCACTGGAATGCGAGTCATGTGCTTTTAATACTTGCAAAAGATGAGGGAGTACACATAAAGGCAATAAGTGCATTCAGTTTAACGTGCACTCTAAACGATGTCTATCTTCCATGCAATCTAATGGAGCGTGTACAAATATCGTTTTTGTTAATCGGAGATAGCGATCTTTCTACCATTATTAAAGTGGTTAGATATTCGATAATAAGAAAACAATGTTTCAACAACGACATAAACTTTCATTTCTTTTTCAAAGTAATTGTTATCATACGATGAAGAAAGCAAATAAAGTTATTTCATAATGTATTTTACCAGAATTCAAATGATTTCTCTATGTAAACAGCGCTATTTGGAGTCATCAAAAGTATAACACAAAATAAATTGTCTTGGAAACGATCGTACGCCAAATAATTGTTGTCTTTGAATTCTCGTAACTGATATAAATAATGTTTTAAATTTGTTTATCTCAACTTATAATATATATATATATATATATATATATATATATATATATATATATAAAAATATATATATATATAATAATCCAGGTAAAACATCCACAGGGTAGTAATCCAAAGAATTTCAACCGGGTTTATAAAAAGTGCTCAATATCAAATAGAGCTTTTATATATGATTATTTTTATTTACACGTGATTTATTGTTTTTATTTACACGTTATTTCCAAATATGATCTAAGGTTAAGATCGGATTCTAACTCTACCTGATGAGATCTCAGTTTATAATAACTGTTGATCGATAACATCGACATGCCAGTGTCGCAGATTTTGTACATGTCAGTGTAAATAAAAATAATCATATATATATATATATATATATATATATTATTACTTTATGTATACACGTATCATATTATAAGGTTATATTCATTCATTTCATATGAATCGGATGATTCTACCGTTGACATTGGTTTCCCCGATATCTTTCTAGTCAGAATTCTCTTTCAAAAGACATTGGGGACTTACTTACAAGAAGGACCATGTGAAGGTTGCCAACATCCTAAGTGAAAGTGTTTCTGTGGAAGGAACTGGATTCGAACTTGGCACACCCAGGTTATCAACCACTAAGCCACTGTCACCTCTCAGGTGATATAATATATTGTGTATACATTTTCAGTATTTACTTCAACATGAGTACAACTTAGTAGCAAAGTATGAAAATATAGTTTTGGCAATTACGTTACACAGAGGCGTCCACGTTTCATCCTCACAGGAAATTGTCAGCCTGACGATTCCCTGCAGGGATGAAACGTGGACGCCTCTGTGTAGCTAGCTGATTTGCTATAAATATATTTGAATACTTTACTATATGCTTACTAATGGGTCACCTCTTATTAAGGCTCGGGGGGAGGGGGTGCATTGAAAGATAAGGGTTAAAGAGATTTTCAGTTTGACGATGAACACTATCATGAGAGGATTGGAATCAGTGGGCAGAAGATTACTTAAGAAGAATTGATTATTATCGAAGAGGACGGTTCAACAAGTATTTGTTTATATTAGACTTGAAGACAACCATGTTGTCGTCCGATGCTAAGCAACCTCGTGGTGTTTTGCTGCACAGATGGGATGTTCTAGGAAAGAAACTTTGTTCATGGAAATTCCGTTTGGTTTTTGGTACAGAGGGAGAAAGGAAAGTGTATTGCTATCGTTGTAGTTAGGCGAGCGAGTTCTTGGTGGGGTTCAAGGATTGGAGCTCTGTCGAACACCTACCATGTAATGAAAATGAAGAATTATTATGTGAAAAGATATCCTCTCAAAATGACGTCACTTTCGAAAGGATGACTTTGCAATTTTAACAGTAAGTGCCATTGAAAGTATGGGTCAGAAAACACGCTGGTTCATGAAGAAAATGGCTTTAATTAGTTGTATGAATAATTTTTATTAATATCACCTTATCGGAAAATATTGTAAATACATATGTAAACTTGATAATAGCAGTTATAAGTGTATATTTGTAGATATGAATTTAATTGCAATATTAAAGGAATGTATTATTAAAATGACGAAACCCGTCTAGTGTCTGAACGACTTTTAATAACGGTATATAAGGCTGTAGAAATAGTATTAGTTTGTATAAGTTACTTGACCCGTTTTCCGTTCTAATCACAGTCTCGTCTTGAAATTTCGTTCTTCTTTGTTTATATGTAATCTGATAAGGTTATTTAATGTTATCTAATGTAAATTAATTGATTAATAATAGTTTCCTACTTCTAAAGGTATACAAATATTATGAACACTGACTTGAAAAGCTTAATTAATTAAATGGTAATTACTCTACAGCAGAGAGAGACTAACAACATATCTAAGGAAGGGAAGACATCAGCCCCTATTAGATTGCAAAGTTGCTTTTGTACTCTGTCAAGGCAAGAAAGAATGCTCCGAGCAGCACCTCCCCATATATGACAGCAGTACTCCATCAGAGTACGTATCTGGCTTTTATACAAGTAGAGGATTGCATCAGAAGTTAAGTAATTTCTGGAGCAGAAGAATGATCCAACCATTTTCTAGCAATCTTACCAACAGATTTGATATATATATATATATATATATATATATATATATATATATATATATATATATTGTGTTATAATGGAATAAATTCCAGGAGGAAATCCGGGTATGAGAGCTCAATGTAATAAACAGAGCAAGAATAAAATAAAATATAGTAACACGAAATTACATAATCATCGATGCAATAATTTATTTCAACCTTGTGGTATTGTCAAGCATACCCTCCCTGCCCCTTTTACAATGTACCAATTTCTCTGTATATATATATGGCTTTTTCTTCCCTCTCCATCATAAATCATGTAATTTCCCTCCCCCCCCCCATAAAATTATAGATTAAATATGCTTCAAATTTCCCCCTCTCTCTAAATATGTATTAAATAGGTTTTCACTCCTTCTCTCTCTCTCTCTAATTATATTTGAATTGTCGAGTGTGAATTTCCCTTTTTTCAGTTTCAAAAATGTAATCATCTAACTTGGATGCTTGACAATACCACAAGGTTGAAATAAATTATTGCATCGATGATTATGTAATTTCGTGTTACTATATTTTATTTTATATATATATATATATATATATGTGTGTAGAACAGGTGGCAGACAAACATAATTCTTTCAATTCATACTGCCTATGTGCAGATTATGATTTTGTGCTTTCGATGGATGAGAGATAGAGATAGAGAGAGAAAGAGAGATAGAGAAAGAGATCTGTACATCATTGAATTATAGTGACAAAGGATTGTACAATACGATATCCACTCCTTTTAAAAAAATTTTTTTTTTAACGTAGTTCACCCCAAACAAGGCAGGCCGCCACTGTAGAGGTAAGGGGCTACTGAAAAGAAAGAAGAGGGGAGAAGGTAGGGGGAGGGGGGTCAACCTAAACTGGGATCTGCGCAGCGAGATGTCTGTTTACATTAATTTTAAATTTCTGCATGTCAGTACTGTCGGGGAAACAGGGAGCAGGGAGGGAGTTCCAGAGGCCAGCAGCACGAGGAAAGAAGCTATTTGAGTAGAAAGCTCTCCGGCATCTGGGGACCGCCACAGTGAATGGATGGGATTTAGTTGATTGTCGAGTTGGTCTAGTGAATTTACGTCGAGAGGGCACCAGAGTAGCCAATTCATCGGAGCATAATCCATTGAAGTATTTGTAAAACAAGCACAAGGATGCCACATTGCGGCGATGGGACAGAGACTGGAGCTTGGTTGACAGTGAGGGACCTATTAGGTTGGCGACTCTTTTTTAAACCTTGTCAAGGAGGGAGAGACTAGTAGATGATGAACCAGCCCAGATGTGGCAACAATACTCCATGCATAGGCGGATGGTGGCTTTGTAGAGATACAGGATAATGTCAGGTGTGGGTTGTTTACTAGCACGGTAGAGGGAGCCAACCTTCTTTGCGGCAGCCTTGAGCTCTCATTAATATAACCCCATGACATGCAAAGGCAAGATGACCGATAATCACTTTGACCACAAGTTTTACATTGGAATTTCCTTCTCCTAGATTGGCTGCATATACCTGGCTGAGTTGGCCCATGTAATATATATATATATATATATATATATATGACTCACAACATGAAGTAAGGAATTTCCCTCAGCAGTTAATTTGGTCAAATTTTGAGAAATAATGAAAATTCAAGATCAAATAAACATAGAATGTTTATATTATTTTTATGAATTTTCAATTACCCAACTATCATTTGACAAACTGTATGTCTGAAGCACACACACACACACACACATATATATATATATATATATATATATATATATATATATATATACCTGAAACAGTTTGGGTAGGTCTTGTTCGTACCAGTCAAGGATACATCCGTGACAATCAGTCCAACAGTGACTTTGCTTTGTTGCCGTCTAGCTGAGGTATGGTTCTTTTCAGTTCTACCCTCTCCCAGGCTTTACCTTCTTCCTGAGAAGGGGTTAGTTTATTGCTAATCCCCTGAGGCACCCCTACCGGGAATGCCGACGGGGCTGCTCAGGCTTTCTTTGTACGCCAGAGTGCTTTTCAAAACCCACTCGACCCTGTGTCTAACCTCCTGCAGAGGAAGTAAATAAATACATAAATATACACTATATTATTTGTAATGATTCAATGATACAAATATTTATTTCGAATAGTGTTTGTAGAATGCGATATTACATATTATATGACACCATAAACTTAATTATTGGTGATAACTAAGATATTTCATTAAGATTTCTCTGTTTATCGACGTTATTGGAACATTTGATAATATTAATTGCGCTATCATTATTTACGAAATTAGTCTTAATATTATTGCAATTTTATATTCAGTCTCAGATTAATGGTTAGTGGTCTGGTAACGCAAGAGCTACTTAACGAATGAAAGACTTGCCTGTACATTGTTAAATTATTCTCTATGGAAGGTCACTGTAGAATTGGCCTTAATCACCGCCATATAAATTAGTTCTATGTGTGGAACATTGTAATACCATTTCAATATGTCAAGATTGAAATATAATTTAACTAGAAGAATACCCGTCCCAGGACAGATAAAATAAATTCTTCAAATAGAACAGTTTTGTACCTCTTTTATCTCCCTTTACGAAGATTAAAATCAAGATATAATGAGACTAAACCTTATATCTAGAACCCTTATTCCAATTTTGATCAAAATCCATTACATGATTTTGATTCTAGGTAATATCTAAAATGTAAGGCTTAAAGCTTAAGAGGTCTTAGAAAGAAATTGAAATTCAGAGAATCTTACTTAATTGGTGTCTAATGGATCAAATTCAATGCAAATCTGATTTTTTTTTTCATGGAAATCGCTCCTGACAAGGCATGAAGCCACTTAATGTAAGGAGCTAAAAACAAAAATACTACTTCAAGATCAAAAACTAGCAAGCAATAAATATTAAGTGGATAAATTCCGAACCAAAAAACAGCAATTCTTCCCCCTTTGTCAGAAACATCGCTCATAGAATGTGAGGACTAAAGGACAAAATAAGGGAAGCAAGAGTTATGAGGCTACCGAAAGTTCACTTTCTACTCTCCTTAAATATATTTAAATTTTCAAATTGAGGAGGGGGGGGGGGCTCATATTATGTCCCCTAAAAACTTTGTGAATATTTATTAATTAATGTTTAATACATATCAAAATTTCACAAAAATCGAAGGTATCTGAATTTTCATCAAGCGCTTCCACCCTCTTTTTACCATCTTTGTATGAAAATAAATTAAACTAAATATAGCCCACATTATGACCTCTTATGCCGAACAGCTGTGTTCCAAAATTCATAATTATCGCTAACCTAGTTTAGGAGTGAATCCTGTACATACAAATATATAAACATACCTAACTTTATATAAATAGAGATATTACTAAATTACCTCTCAAGTTGTATGTAAATGTATTCATAAAAACTATGTTCTCATCTAAGTGTATAATTTACATATATATATATACTAGCTGTCCCTACCCGACGTTGCCCGGGATGCAGTGAAGTCATTTTAGTTTGGTTTTGTTTGTCTGCACATTTAACTTATACAGAAAAAAAAATGAAATTTTAGCTTTAAGGGAAACAGCTCTTTTTATATTCTTCAATTAAAAGTTATTCCCCTTGATCATTTTGATTTTTCGGTCATAATTGAAAAAATATTTTTATTTTACCATCAAGCCAGAATAGAGTACATCATTTTAATAAAATAAACTGTAGCAAAGTACGTTATTATAGTGTGTATAACATTGTACAACAAACAATAAAAATTGTCTGTTCAGAATCAAAGTTTGATATGTCAGCTTAAATGCTATTTAGGTCTAACTTTTGAAATCTCACAAGATAACTTATATATATATATATATATATATATATATATATATATATATATATATATATTAAATATAATATATAAATAAATATTAAATCATATTTTACCTACAGACGACATTGTTTCGATCTTTTGCTCTCATCAGTGCAGGGAAGTGATAATTTCAAACGGTCATAAGGTGCGAACTCGGTTCACAGATCCACATTTGACTTTGCACACTTTTACTCTATCCTCATGGCCATAGGAAATTAGCACATGATATGGAGAAGTTCAATTATATTTATGCCGATTACAGCATAAACATCAAGACAGACTAAAGGACTCAACGAACTTACTCAGCCTTGCTTTGTAGCTTAAGTGAATGTCTATTCTGAGGATGGCACAGTGGCTTAGTCGGTATCGATGCGGACTGAGAACCTGGGTGTGCCAGGTTCAAATCCAAGTCATTCCACTGAAAACGTTCCATCAAACCCACATGACACTTGTGTATAATCTCCTGGAGGGGGATAAATAGAAATCACATTAACACTTGTCCACGGGTGGCCTCGGCCTTGATAAAGTGGTGGTTTCTGTTTTTGTTGTTGTTTTTTTTAAATTTAAAAAAGAAAAAAAAATGTCTATTTGTTAATATCTCCTAACAGTGCTCAACTGTAATTTTATTAAAGGGGCTTTTATATTAATATTCATAAGTAAATATTAAATTACATTTTACCTACAGACGACGTCGTTTCGAGCTTTTGCTCTCATCAGTGCAGGGAATATTAGGTATATATATATATATATATATATATATATATATCTTTCCATCTTCCTTGACTTATCACTAAAAACTGATGCTGATGCCACCGCGTTTATTTGGGGGGGGGGAGTAGGGATCAAATCATGGGATTTTTCTTAGATACTCAACAAAGCAGTTTCAGTTCTTTTGGATTCGTGCAATGTTCTTTCTGTACTTTTATCTATGTTATTCTTTTTCATGTTACCTATGGTTGATCAGTGGGTTGGCTTCCGCTCACAAGGATTTTATTTAATATGTCAGCGTTTTCGTCAATTTCGTGCTTTGCATGACATAAATCATCTTTTTGTTTGATTCCAATTTATCCCAGTTTCTTTTTTTTCAGGGTTTTCAAAATTGTTCCTAGTGTTCCTAGAATTATTGACATTACTGTAGTTTTCTTAATGTTACGTATTCCATTCAGCTCTCTGGTAATGTATATGCTTCGTCTTTCTATCTACTTGATCTTCACTCTATGAACTGCTGGGACGGTAACATCTACTATTTGGCAGGTTTATTATTATTATTACTACTATTATTATTAGTAGTAGTAGTAGTAATAGTTGTAGTATTATTCTATATACTAAATTCTTTAAAATATATAGCCAATCTTTTTATTACTTTATCTTGGAAAGAAATATATTATATATGTATGTATATATGTGCATATGTATATATGAATATACATGCATAAATGTATATATACATGCATACATATAATATGTATGTATATATATATAATATGCATATATATATATATATATATATATATATATATATATATATATATATATATATATGCATATAGGTTTTATTGGCTTATTGTTAGCCAGAAAGAAATATAAATCTGTCATTTTGCCTGTAAATAGAAACAAAATAATATGCAGTTTATTGGAGTTTCGAATATTTATTGTCTTATTCGAATTTCAAATGTTTTTCAACGAACAATATGAATAATGTGTCACCCACACATTTATCTACTATCTTTAAAAGAAAATTGGTCTCACAAATGTGTGCATATGTATATCTATATCTATATATATATATATATATATATATATATATATATATATATATATGTGTGTGTATGACTATATGTGTGTATCTGTGTGTTGATGACTACATATGTATATGTGTGTGTCTATGTGTGTGCATGACTATATATATGTGTGCACATGACTATATATATATATATACATATATATGACTATATATATATGTGTGTGTGTGGATGACTATATATATATATGTATGTATGTGTGGATGATTATATATATATATATATGTGTGTGTGTGTGTAAATGACTATATATGTATGTGTGTGCGTGTAAATGACTATATATGTGTGTGCAAGTGTTTAATGATTATATCTCATTTGATTCATGATTTTATGATGGTATCTGTGTATGTATTTATTTTATATGTGATGTGTGTGTTAGTTTATGGCTCTATCTGTGTGTGATTATTGTTGTATTTCTGCATGTGTTTATGAGTGTGTGTGTCATTATGTTTGTATTTGAGTGTGTGTATGTGTGTTTATGATAGCATCTCTGTGTATATGTTTATGAGTGTATGTGTGTAGATTTTTCTGCTTGCATCCATGTATTTGTGTGTGTATCTCTGTGTGTGTGTCTCTGATTTTATGTGTGTGTGCATTTGTATAACTGTATCCTCGTGTATCTGTGTGTGTGTGTGTGTGTTCATGTACAGAGCCTCTTCCATGAGAAATTGTAAATAAGCAATTTATGAGCCGACCGATATGCATCACAATTCTTTCGAAATGAATTTATCGCGTATAAGTCTATATAGGTATTTTTGTTTATTTACATAGCTTTTACAATGGATATGTTTTTGCATAACTAACATATATATATATATATATATATATATATTGCTGAGGAAGCAGATATTGCTATACACAATGAAATAAAATACAAAGTGGTATGTTTAAAACTTGCGAAAATGACAATCACGAGGAAAGAACGGAACAAAGCAAGGAAACAGTAAGATAAAGAAAATGATAGGTTTATTGTCATTATTAAATAGACCAGCATAAGAAAATAATATAAGGCCATATGAGCCCAAAGGAACTGAAACTGCAAGACATTTGATAAACTGCCCCCCCCCCCCAAAAAAAAACAAAAAAACAAACACACAATGTGATAACACCAGCCTCGGCTGATACCACACAAAATAGTCAGAGGATGGAAAGACCGAGGAGGGATAGCACTAACCAGACCTCCACTGGAAGAGTGCAGAGAGCACTGGGACATTAGGGAGGCTTATTGCCACCCGAATCCCAGAGCAGACCAAAGTTCGTTGCCAGCAAGAAATCGACTGTAAGTGTCTGTTGCGATAATGCAAAGTCATTTGCAATAGTTATCAAAAAAGGTGAAGAGTATTGGACATCTGGGGAGACTTGGTGTCACTCAGACTCCAAGGAACACTACAATTTATTGTCAGTGATCAATCACTGATGATGACCTGTGTGAGAACTCCTAGTGAGTACTGAATAATAATAAACGCCATTGAGTGTGTAAACCAACTTGCCTAGTCAGATAAACTGAAATTGAATCACACTGTGTAAACACAACTAGAAACACATTATCACGGGACTACTTCTTTACAGACTACAAAATGATCATCTTAAAATCCAATGTTAACAAATACCTGTCGTAAGCCGTTATCATAAGTCATCCAGTGTTATTCATTTCACACATCAGTTTCAATCCTCTCGTAATATTCTACATCATTAAACTGACAATCCATCCATTCCATTAACCTTTATCCTTGCGTGGCTGTTGGCTTTGATAGGCAGTGACTTCTTAGTAAACAAAGAAAGAACAACAAAAAGAGTGAAGCTAGACGGGTATTGATTTACTCCTCTCCAGGAGTTAGGCACAAGGCCAGTTTTTATCTTACTCCCACAAGTAAGATGTGACCCAAGGTCGGGTCGGGAAAGTGGGGTTTAAAAATTGCCTGGGCAGCCCCGTCGGCATTCCCCGGTAGGGCGCCTCAGGCAGTAAGCAATAAACTTACTCCTCCCCAAAGAGGGGAGGCTAAGCCTGGGAGGGTGGACCTCCTAGAACTGCACAGGACAGACCCATAGACCGGCGTAAATCAAGTCCCGAAGGCCAAGACAATACCAGTAGGCTTAACATGCCAGTAATCTATTTTTTGCTTTTACTTGTCTTGCCGAGTTTACTACAGGAGCACCAAAGTATTTTATTTGCCGGGCCTGACAGTCAATCAATCTCATTAACCCTTATCGTTGAGTGGCTTTTAGCCTTGATAAGCGGTGACTCCTTAGTAAATTAAAAAGTAACAAAAAGGAAAGAGTTCAGTTTGACGCGTAGAGATAGAAAGGCAGAGGCTTAACATGCCATTAACATATTTTCGGTTTTATCGTCTTGCCGAGCTCACTAAAGGAGCGTAATTTACTCCTCTCCAGGAGTTAGGCACAAGGCCAGTTTTTATCCTACTCCCACAAGTAAGATGTGACCCAAGCTCGGGTCGGAAAGTGGGGGTTGAAAAGCCAGCGCCCGAGAGGTGAGCACTCTGACCATCAAAAATTGCCTAGGCAACCCCGTCGGCATTCCCCGGTAGGGGCGCCTCAAGCAGTAAGCAATTAACTTACTCCTCCCCAAAGAGGGGAGGCAAAGCCTGGGAGGGTGGACCTCCTAGAACTGCACAGGACAATCCCATAGATCGGCGTAAATCAAGCCCCGAAGGCCAAGATAATACCAGTCTATAGGGTGCAGTATCCATCGGAACAGATACTACACGTTGATCTCAACCAAAAGGCAGCAAGCTTTTTATCCGCCGCCCCCCCACCCCCGCCCGACGTTTATTTGCCGTAAACATTCATTGATCAAAGAGGGTATTACTCTTTTTGACTGTAATCTTGAAAAGAACATTAATAAGTTAACATGCTTAATGTTTAAGTAATACATCATCTCAAGTGTTAAACATGTCTGTGAACGCGTGGATAATGTTTTGAACAGCTATGTGTTACTCTTGACATGGCTGATTTAATTCAATAACGATCGGGAAGATTTTGCTTATAATGAATTACCACCCAAATCTGCACCTACCGGATAGATTCAATTATATTAATTCACGGATAATGCACGTCTAGTGTTGAATTTAACAAATACATCTAAACAAATTGCACTAATAAGAATTTAGCTGAGATATTTTTCCTTGCTTGTTTTACACTCTGGTGTTTTTTGTTGTTTTGTTTTTTTTTTTTTTCAAGCATTTATAAAATGAATTGCAATTGTTTATTTCTGCATATTCGTCTCCTTTAGACAGTAAATGTTTTGCTGATTGATTCATTAATATCACCGGTTTTTTTTTATAGTAGTGTGCAGCAATTTCTTAGTTCCTTATTTATATTCTATTGGTTTTAAAAACCATTTTGGCATTGGTCCAAATTTGCAATCACAATAAATCAGAAAGATTTCTTCGGTTGTTATTTTGTTTTTGTTTTTCGAGGAAGATTGTTTTTTTTTTGTTTTTGTTTCATTGCCCAGAATTTTAGCTTCGTAAAGATGTTGTAATGGCGAATAATGAATTGTAATAGATTATTTTATTAATGACTTTTAGAGTTTTTGTGTTCTTTACAAATTGAAGCGTTCAGAGGTAACATTAGTTTTGTTTTGTTTGATTTGTCTGTCTTATGAAAAAAAACCCTATCTTTTTGGGGTTATTTAAGACAGAAGCACAATACTTATTGCAAACAATTCATCGTATACTCAATCATCATCCTCCTCCTCCTCTGTTGAACATTTATTTTTCATATTTTGAACTATTGAAAGCCATTGATAATTGTATATTCCTCCATTACACCGATATTCTCCCTCTAAATACACACACACACACACACACATATATATATATATATATATATATATATATATATATATATATATATATTCTTGGAAGTTTCTCAACCATTAAAACTATATTAAAAAAAAAACAAAAAAAAACTTAAGTCCCGAGTCGTTCAGTGGAAAATCACTCATGTAAGTCAATTTAAATTTTTCAGTTATTATATTAGTTTGCTTCTAACATTATTTAAGGGATCATCAGTGGTTTACCATGAAAAACTGTTTCGGGAATTTATATATATATATATATATTAAGAAGATGGGTCGTTCATATCAAAGCATTGGTGGGTCAGTATTATTAAAATTGAAAATAGGAGCCTTTATCAATGCAAGATTAATTTTTTTTTTTTTTTACTTTAATCTTGTTAATTTCGGAATAATATTCCATCATCAGAGTTGACCAGTATTGTGTCATTTTATTTTTTAAAAAACAAAAATAAACAAACTTTTTTTTTTTGTTTATGATAAAATGTCCTTGTTATGGGTGTATCCGCGGTGATGTTGTTGGCGGTTATGAATTCAAATCCTGGTTGTAGAACGAAGAAAGCAAGGAGTTGATATGCCGTAAAACTAATTAAACTAGCTTACATGCTGGCATGAGTTGGACGGTTTTTAGAAATTGGCTTCCAAATTAACTTATCTCTGACCAGGTCTTTATTTGCCCCTCTTTCTCTCAAATCCTTACTTATCACTATATTCCATGTTTACCTTGGCCTATTCCTTCTGACTAACCCTGCTATCCCAACTGTTCTACATCTATTAGCCCAAGAGCTCTCATCCACTCTATCAATGTGATCAAACCAACGAAGTCTCCTCTTCTGCACACACCTTTCTATACTGTCTAGATTTAATCGTCCTCTAGGGTCATTCGATCTAAGCCGGTTCTTAAGACTTGCATTACACATCCATCGTATCATTCTCATATCATTTCTTTCCATGCAACGCATATCCTCAACCCTTACTGGCCAGGTTTCACTTTCATACATCACTACACTGTGCACACATGCCTGATAGACTCTTCCTTTCGTCGACAGTGGTAACGCTCTGCTGGTTAGTAATGTCAGAAGTTCTTTGACCTTACTCTATCCATTCCTGACTCTTGCTATTACATCAGCACCAACTCCTCCCTGTGCTCCAAGAGCAACTTGTGTTTAATGGATCGTTTGCAAGGAATCGTTTTCCTTCCTAAACGTATTGTGGTTGGCCATTAAACTATGGTAGATCGAAATGCGATTCGAGCAAATGGCAAAAAGCGAATGGCTTAAATAGCTACCCTCCTCTTTCTCCGGTTCATTGGGATACGCTTTCCTCTTCACTTCCAAAAGCCAGTGATTTTTCACAGGAACGTTTTTGCTCAATATTTTTCAACCAATGAAAATCATTTTAAACCCAAAATCTAGCAAGCCTATGTCAAATTAACAAAACTTATAAAACAGTGACCTGTTCTCCAAATCAGATTTCTTCACAGATCCAACCCGGCGCACTTCGAAACCCCAAGAACGTATGCTCTCCTCATCTGGCGCCTTTGGCCGGGGGGGGGGGGTAGCGAAAAGAAATGAACACTTCAAAACTCACATACAAGTTCCCTCACCTCGCGCACATCTACACACACACTTACAGAATAAGGTAAACCTAAGCATACTTACACAGTGCCACATTGTCTAATACTCACGTAAGCATATTACTCACACACGCATATTCACACTAACAAATATATATAGACATACACATCCTTAGCCCTCGTGTCTGATATTCACTGAACATTTTCTTACCAAAAATACCAGTTGTATAAACTTTACTAAATGAACATTTCTTCACTAAAAAATGACTATTATTTTCTTGTAAACTTAGAGTTATATAAATTTTTTGTTATTTAATAATGTTTTCCTTGATTTTTCATTCACAAAACTATGCTCATGTTAAGTTAGCACTTGCTAGCTGGTGACCCCTATACCCTCTCAAATCTTATTCATGCACGCACGCCCATATATATCCCCATTTCTTTCCTTCGCTATTTACAGCACCTATTTTATAATTTGTATTAATTGTTAGCGTGGTTCTTGGTAAAATCCCAAAGATATCAACGTCGCCTAAAAATGGTCCTACCAAGACTAGGGACCACACCACCAAAATAACCCAAAAAGCGTTTTGAAAAGTAGCCCAAATCAGATCAATAAATACAGTCATCATTGCAAATAATGATTATACTCATCAGCTCTTGTATATAACTTGAATATCTATATTTATGGAAAGTAAATAATTAGAATAAGAAATAGTAATATTGGGTTCAGGTTTGGGAGCAGAGGTTTCTTGGGTTACTCAATTCTCCCTGGTCCCACTATTGTTCTATAAATCATGTTAATACAGTTTTCATGAAAATTTTAATTATTAATTGTAATAGGAGTATCAATGAATAAATGTATATGCGTGTATGGGTGGTGTAATGGATATCAACAAGGACTATGAGATTGGTTTAAATCTTGTCAAATCTTCTCTACCCACATGTTGTAATACACTTGATAAATATATGAATATCCCTCTCCAGCTATGTATAAAATTGCAACTTATGTTCAATAGATTATTTTTAGTAAATGGTTTCCTTTCCTGTATTATGTTATTGAATAGCTCCAAAACTGCATTGCAAAATAGCCAAATCAAACCCATAAACATCATTACAAAAACCCTGATCTTAAGGGTGGTGTTGTTTTTCATACCAATTTGAGGAACTATCCTCGGCAATCAGTCCGACAGAGTCTGGGTCATTTGAGTAAGGTGGCCTATTTTCTGTCGGGTTGAGGTATGGTTCTATGCAGTTGTAGCAAGTCCAGCTTTGGATTCTCTCTTTAAGAAAGAATAAGTTTATTGCTAATCGCCTGAGGCGCCCCTACTGGGGAATACCAACAAGGCTGCTCAGGCATTTTTTGTAGGCCAAAGTGCTCTACCTCTTAGGCGCTGGCTTTTCAATCCCCACCTTTCAGACCTTGTGTCACATCTTCCCACAGGGGTGAAGGGGGTAAATACTAACACTTCCTTGGCGTTTTGGCTAGGCTCAAAGTGTAGTATTTGTTCTGATACTACGCTTTATCTTTCTGTCCTCGGTCAGTAAAGAAGAACTCCTTCTAGACTGAAGCAATTTAAATTTTTGTTCCAATCCAGAGTGCCTCTTTTTGGGGAGCTGGATTTTCCTCACATTAAAAACCGACCTTATGTCTTACTCTGCCCTCGTGGGGAGTGAAGTAAATAGGAACACTTCTTTGTCCTTTTTGCTTGGAACGAAGTGTAGTATCTGTTCTGATGCCACACTTAGTCTATTCTGCCCTCGGTCAGTGAAAGAGGAGTCATTCTAGACTGAGGCAGTATTTATTTTTGTCCCAATCCAGAGTGCCTCTTTTTAGGGAGCTGTATTTTCTTCACAGTAACAACTGGCCTTGTGTCTAAATCTGCCCACGTGGGGAGGCAAGTAAATAAGAACATCATTGCAAATAATGATTCTATCCATCAACTTTTGTATAAATTCTCCAGAAAACTTTTCATAATTAAGTTTCACTTTTGTTCAGAAGTAGGATTAGTTCGCAATAATGAAATTATAACTGTTGATCTCTTGTACTTAGCAGGAAAGAGAAAGAAAGAAAGAGAGAGAGAGAGAGAGAGAGGGGAAGGGGGCGTTGTGAAATTATCCGAATACAAAGCCAGAATATTCTCACATGAAGACAGTGGTGATGGATATCACAATAATTGAGGTAATTATGGAGCAAAAAAAAAAAAAATAGAACAAAACCTGAAAAGGTCTCTGGGTTCTTCTTTCCCTAGCCTGTCTGGTCAGAAATGGCAAAAAATTGATACAATAGATTTACTCAGACGTTAAAACTTTTCATGAGTTAAAGAAACATTGCAGCAGACATTTTGACTTTGTAATAAAATAATAATTACTAATAATTAAAACCCAGACAGTGAATGATAAAAATATTCATACAATACAATACCTATTTTCTAAAGTAATTTGGGTGTATGTGCATATATATATATATATATATATATATATATATAAAAGTATGTGGGTATTTATGAAGGCTGATAGCAATGCAGAACACCGATCACTAAAATTTTTGGAACACAACTGATAGGCGTAATGGTGGGTAATGTGGGCTATATTTAGTGTAATGTAGTTTTATGCAAAAAGCGGCAAAGAGAGGTTGAAGCTCTTCATGAAAATACACACACATCTGATTTTCAACCAAAGGAAAAAGAAAGCTTTATCTTTTTGAATTGAATATAAAATCATGTTAGTTCGTTTTCTAAATAATTAAGGTGACTGAAATAGGAATTAACCGATAAAGAAAAGTAACTATTAAATAACTGAAAATGTATATATGCTGAGAAAACGTTGACAACTTCAGAAAAAATGAAATCTGGAATTATTTTCTTATTTTATGATGATGACATGAAGTGTAGCTTCTCCGAATGAAGTACCGACTTGTTTTTGTTGAGTATAGGAAAAAATTGAACATCGACTAATTCCTGTAGAATTGTTTTTTGTGTAAGTAATAATTTAAACAAAAAATTCTATTGACCTATCTTCTGTTTGGAAATAAATCAGACAACTTTAAAATATAGGGGAGTTAACTCTTAATTATTTTATAAATATTTATCTTCCTTGGCTTTGGAAAATAGTGGTATTTACCATGAAGTTTCTCCCTAATGAAGGATGTATGTGACCGGATATAATATGTAATCGATGAAATAGATTGAAATTCCTTTTCTATATCTGCATAAGACGGATTGAAAAATGTTGTACTTCACTTGCAAGACAGAATCAAATACCGCTTTGTCAGATGCGATGCTAGTTCGGTTTGTTGGAAAGCATTCCCTAAATTTAGATGTTAAATAAATAATAATTAAATGAATGCTTCCTTTCCGTTGACTACTACACTGAAATGTAGGGGACGACACTAATCTTTTCCCTTACTCCTGATCCTCCCTTTCTAGTGCAGCTTAGGAGGCACCAGATACCAGTTTTTGAGTCTTTCGTATGACTCGACCGAAGATGTACGTATGAAGGGAAAGAATATATTTCTTATGAAACTCTTTTTCTCCCACTTCATGTAATGCTTAAACCGAATGTTAAATTAAGGTCTCATCATATTATAATATTGAAGGGAGCAATGAAAATTGCTCAAGGCAGATGCACTGTCTTCGGGCTAAGATCCACTCTCCAAACTTCATCCCCCGTTTTCTTTTTTTCGCCCACTTAGATACCACTCCCATATAGAGATTGACATGCTTGTTTTCGGTTCTGAACAAACCGGAAAATAGTGGGCAGTCTATTTTTAAGAAAGGGTTGGGAGGGTCTTACTAACCATTTTTTTTGTCATTTGTTCTTTCGTCACTTCGCGTTTTATTCCAATTAATTTCTGTACATATAAACATATTTATGACAAATAAAAAATTTTCAAACCAATTGGGGATATGTATATAGGACGGCTTCTGGTGTAAATGTGGTATTGTGGTGATTGAAATGATTCTAGTTAAGAGTAGGATAGACATTTTTGATCATTTTTGACCAAGGATGACATACGACACCCAATTACCCCACATTTTTTATGGCCTTGTGTCTAACGGTTCTCGTGGGGATGAACAATCTAATAGCAACTTGATGCACCGAAATAGCGGATTTTAGTCACCAGTCTGTTTTTTTTTAGTATCTTTATTGCACTGCTTGGGGCCATTTGGTTTCGGACAATAAAATAGTTGCTTTCCGCTCAATTCCAAATGACCATTACTCTTGGACTTGCAGGATTCTCACTTTTGTCAGGTCGATTCTTCTTCACGATTTGTTAACTGTGGCCATTAATTTCAAACGAGTCAAATGAATTTCGCATAAATTCCAACGAATTTTCACAACTCTATTCAAAGACAAACATGATTAATTACAAGCCGCGTGTCCGACGCAAGTGTTAGGGTTAGAAATACTGATAACAGACGATATGATAATGACAAACAGTCGACACCTTCGTTACTCATCATCATCATCATCATCATCATCATCATCATCATCAGGTTAACATCCATTTTACATGCTCGCACACATTGGACGGCTTTAAGAAATTGACTTCCAAACTAATCTATTCCTGACCAGGTCTTTATTTATCCCTCTTTCTCTAAAGTCTATTTTTATCACTTTCTCTTATGTTTTCCGATGACTTCCACTATGAACTGAACCTGCTATCTCAACTGTTCTACATCTATTAACCCAAGAACTCTCATTTAAATACGATATAATTTCTCTCATTGTCACTAGCAGTTTCGTTCAGCTTGGCTAGTAGAGCATCAGATGCCAACCACTGGAGTCGAGGTTTTTAATCTTGCTAGGTCTAGCCACACTGATGAGTTGTAGAGACTACGAAATACGTGTCTGTTGGTACATACATACATATATATATATGCACACACACACACACACGTGTTTTTTCTTTATTTAAATATTTTAGTTTTAACTTTTAGCCGTACACCCAACAAACAGACAAATGGCTTTTTTTTTATACATATAGATAATGCTTCACTACTTTGAATTTCTATCTTTCCGAGACATTTTTTTTTTCCTGGAAACGAAAGAGAATGCTGGAGATTTCTGAAAATTATACCCCATATTTTCCAAGGTTATGGAACCTCATTTTAAACGACACTTTCAAACAACTTATTTACTGGCAAATGAAACCATTCTGAATTCTTACTTCTTAATCAAAGAGACTGTTTGATAGTCGAGGCATGCATTTCAAATGGTAACACGAATGTCACACTTACATATCTGGTTTATTTTTTCAATTTTCTTATTTTGCGTTTGCTGGGGATGGGGCCTCCTACCAGATGCCAGACATTCACCCGCTATTTCGGAGACTCTTTTTAAGATTCTAACCGTCTCTTTAAGCACAATTATTTGTATATCTATTGTGCTTGATTCACTGTGTATATTTGCCAGCTAGTTTTTGAAACTCCTTTTCATGAACCCGGTTGCTCCTATAATTACTGGAATGATGGAGATCTTCCTAAGATTCCAGTTTCTTTTCATGTCATACATAAGACCTTGGTATTTCGTTATCTTCTCCTACTCAGCTCTATTTAAGCCAGCATCATTAGGGACACTGACTTCAACTAGGGTTGTTACTTTCTCGCTCTTGTCCCATATCACTATGTCGGGTTTAATAGCTTCATTATCTGTAAGTATGCGTGCATGAATGTCTTTTAAGTGTGTATATTTTAATCTATATCTCATTGTGCGTGTTTACATATTTATGTATGTACATTTATGTATATCTCAGTATATGTGTGTATATATGTATAGCTTGATGTATGCGTTTGTATCTATGCATGTGTATCTTTGTATATTTTTGTTTCTGTACCTATGTATATCTTGGTGTGTGTGCATCTATGGATATTTCAGTGTAAGTATATCACAGTGTGTGTATTTATGTATATTTCGACATGTGTGTATGCATATTTCAGTTTGTGTGTATGTATATATATATATATATATACATTTTTTAATCTTTTCGGACAGGATTTCATTAAATATTTTGCTCCACTTTTCAAACTTTGAGTAATGGTAGCAAAACAATAGCACCTTCTTTTGTGCAACAGTCCAGGGTTGGGCTTTTAAGCCTCTTATGTTTCTTCTTTTTGTTACTGTATTTGATGGAGATAGGGGGCCAGCGCCTTTTGTCTCAAAGCCTGATAGCTGACCCTAGTTGGCCTCTGTCATGGCTGGAGCACCATTTCCAGAGGCAGGAAGGTTCACACCATTGCTTACATCTTCCTACCTGGTGTATGAACGGGTTGATGGGCCCTTTTTATCCTGGGTGCCGGCCTGCCAGTATTTATTTTTGTTTCCATTCATATTTTTTATTATTCATTTCCTCATTGTCAACGACTTCTAATTTTTTATTCGAAGCTGCCCTCTATTAATAGAGGGGGTGCCCCCGTTTGCAATTCGGGAGACGTGCTGGATGGCTTGAGGAGACAGCACACCATTTTTCTTTGAATATTTGGTCAGGGTTTACTTCAAGTAAAAAGTATCCTCATGTCAGAGTCTCTGACAAACCCCTGTACAGAGAGACTGAAGACACCCGAGGGTGGTCTCAGCGTATGCATATTCAAGTGTGTGTGTGTATATATATATATATATATATATATATATATGCTAACTTGTTTTTGTGCCAGAGAGTGTAAGACTCTGATGGGCTTGTAAAGCCATATTCAATATGCTCATGTGTGAATTGTTTGAACAAACAATGGCAATACTCGATATCTCTCTCTCTATATATATATATAAACTTCTTTGTAATATAGCAACAGAAGCCGAAGAGAGCCGGATGGCTAAGTCCTTCTGTGCTTGAAACCGACGGTACGAATGTTGTACTAATTTTTCTCTACTAAAATAAATAAATATATAGTCTTGGAAGTTTCTCAACCATTAAAACTATAGAAAGAAAAAAAAACAGAACAAAAAAAAACATTTTAGTCCCAAGTCGTTCGGTGGAAAATCACTTTTGTAAGTCAATTTATTTTTTGCAGTCACTATATTAGTTTGCTTCCAAGAATTTACGCTAGTCTTAACATTACATAAGGGATCATCAGTTGTTTACCATGAAAAACTGTTTCGGGAATTTAAAAACAAAACAGTATTTTATCTCATGGCTTCCCAGCAGAGTTGATCAGACCCCCACTTCCCTTAAAAGACAAGAACATAAACGTTCCGTATATTAGATCTAAGTTTTGTTCCAGATAAATGTTTAGCTAACTTATATTAGTTATTAAAAAATGCCCTCCTTACCTGTGTTGTTCGTATGTGTCTAATAAAATGTATCCGTTAATTACAAAAAAATTGCTGTATTTTAAAGTGTTCAGACGAATCCATTACACTACTATTTAGGTGAATTTATAGTTTAATGTATTTTTAGTTTTAGTTTTATATTAAAAATATTTAAAAATTATATATATATATATATATATATATATATATATGTATATATTTTTTAAATATAATTAGTATATGTGTTATATATATATACGTTTATACATATTCTACATTATTTTTATTTAGATAGTTTTGGATTTGCTCTATCAATTTATTTTGATTGATTTGATATGATTTAAAAGCGTCAGGATGGCGAGTAATTGCCTTATTTAATTGTCTAAGTATTTTATTATGATCGCCACCTTGTTTATTATCAGGTCAGAAAGTGGGGGTATAAAATCTACTAATTTTAAGGTAACATGAGCAATCCTCTTGAAACCGACGGTACGAATGTTGTGCTAAATTTTTCTGTACTAAAATATATATATATATATATATATATATATATATATATATATATATATATATATATATATCCATCCTTGGATGTGTGCATATTTCTGTATGCATGCCTCTGTGCACATATGATTGTATATATATATATATATATATATATATATATATATATATATATATATCTGTATACGTGTATTATATCTGTGCATCTATGTTTTTGATCATGTGTGAATAGATCTTTGTATTTATATGCATGCATCTTTATGATTATATATATATATATATATATATATATATAACGATAATAAATAAAAATGTGACCTATCTTTGCACTTTGCTTCAGTTTCATTGGTCGTCCAATCATCAGAAGTGTATTCATAAAATTGCTAAATCGTCTTTGTTAATCTATTCGAGTGATGCCCCCCTGAACACTCTCCCAGGATGGAGGCGGCTTCCGGCCGGAAGTGATGAGACCGCCATTATTGTTTTACCTATAATCTGTATGTATGTGTGTGAAAATATATGTATGTATGTATGTGTGTGAAAATATATGTATATATGTGTATGAAAATATATGTATATACGTGTGTATACATATGTATGGGTGTGTGAAAATATATGCATATATATGTGTATACATATGTATGTGTGTGTAAATATATGTGTATATACATATGTATGAGTGTGTATTGATTTACTCCTCTCCAGGAGTTAGGCACAAGGCCAGTTTTTATCTTACTCCCACAAGTAAGATGTGACCCAAGGTAGGGTCGGGAAAGTGGGGTTTAAAAATTGTCTGAGCAGCCCCGTCGGCATTCCCTGGTAGGGGCGCCTCAGACAGTAAGCAATAAACTTACTCCTCCCCAAATAGGGGAGGCGAAGCCTGGGAGGGTGGACCTCCTAGAACTGCACAGGACAGACCCATAGACCAGCGTAAATCAAGCCCCGAAGGCCAAGACAATACCAGTCTATGGGGTGCAGTATCAATCGGAACAGATACTACACTTTGATCTTAGCCAAAAGGCCAAGTAGGTTTCACCCATAGAGTGAATGCATATGTATGAGTGTGTATGTGTGTGGAAATATATGTGTATATACATATGCATGAGTGTGTATGTGTGTGGAAATATATGTGTATATACATATGTGTGAGTGTGTATATGTGTGAACGTGTTGTAGTGTAATAGTTACAAGCCTAGACTCTCGACTTAACGTGCTGGGTTCGAGTTCTATCGATACTACTTCATCACATTCACTGATACGCTTGGGGAAAGGTATGAGTCCATATATACCCTTTTAGCCTCAGATTAAATAGTAGAGTAGACTAGACTCAAAAGGCAACTAGTCTAGAAGAAGGAAAACTCTGAAATAACACTAGCCTTTCTCCGCTTATCCCGGCATTGTATTCAATCGTCCTGGACTTTATTTGCCATGTAATCAAGTAATTCTGGTTCAGGAAATGTGTGGGAGTATATTGTGCAACCCTTGCTTCACTATAGACTATCCGCGCATGCACCCTTACAGGACGTATCCATTGTCTCTTGGGAGTGAAAAAAGACCAAAATAAAATGTGTGTATATATATATATATATATATATATATATATATATATATATATATATATATATATATATATATATAATTCCTCTAGTCTTTTCCTCTCATATAATCATTTTTTACTTCTTCCTTCGTTTGTTACTTATTTTTTCTGTTTTTTTTTGTTTTTTGTTTCTCCCTTTTTAATATTTGTTTGTAAATTAGTAGGCATCCCAAATAATTTGTTTGTCGCACTCCCGGTGATATTTCCTTCATATCCTTTTACCTTCTGGGCTCTAATTATTCTCAGGAAAGTCTTTAATTGTGTCCTTCCGGCACATCTGTTTGAAGATTTCCATCATTCTTATACATCATCATCATGGGTTTAACGTCCGTTTTACATGCTCGCATATATGACAGAGAAAGAGGGGGTTGAGAATGTGCATTCCAGGTGGAATATTGTAGAATGAGCTGCTCTGATTAACTGTTTTATATATATATATATATATATATATATATATATATATATATAAAAGAGATAAATAGATAGATACAATTAGTTAATAGAATAGTTGATAAGCATTACAACAGACTAGTAGAAATAAGGACACAACACATCATTAAAGCTGAACTAAGGTATTTCTGTCGATTCATTCGACCATATTCATTTGATATAAATTTATACTTTAATGATGTATTTGTGTCCTTATTTTTACTGGTCTTTTGCCATACCTTATCCACTATAAACTAATTTTTCTATTTTGTCTGAAATTTTAATTTCATATTTACTCCCTCAACATATATATATATATATATATATATATATATATATATATATATATATATATATATATATATTTCCTAAGTTATCCCCCTTTGTTTGCACATATTATAATAATAACGGCCCACGCGTAAATTTAAATTTAGAATTGAATAAAGAAAAAGGGAAACAAAATTAATAAATCATATAAAATAAAATATAATAAAATTATAATAATTAGTATATAAATAAACAAATGTTAATAATATGTTAACTTTAATTGAATAATTATTTAATTTAATTTTGACATTTTCTGCGTTCCTACTGCCAATTGTCTGCTGCGGTGTTTCAATGGTTTGACACGCGTTTTTTCGACCCTCTCGGTCGTCTATTGTTGTCTTTTGAAAATGAAAGTTTTTGTTTCGAAAATTTAAGATTACCTTTTGCCGAACTTTTTATTTACCAGACAGCATTTACTATTCTGGTATTTAATCAGTTTTTCGTGAAATTATTAATAAATCGTTTTGAGTTTCGTTTTCTCTCATCGTTTATTTCTGTTCACTTTTTCCATCTTCCGGCAACTACATCGCATTGCTACAGCCTCGGACTACTAATCTGCACACACATATATATATATATATATATATATATATATATATATATATATACATACATTGGAAGAATACCCGTCCCAGGACAGGTAAAATTAATTCCCTGGACATACCAGTTTTGCATCACTTTTATGTCCCCTTACGAAGATTAAAATCAAGATATAATACATCTAAATATTACATCTAGAATATTTTTACCAAAGTCCATTACCTGGTTTTGATTCTAGAAAATGTCTGCAATTTAAGGGTCAAGCTTAAGGGGTGTTAAGAAAAAATTGAAATTCAGGGAATCTTCCTTCTAATGACTATGAATCAAGTCAAATATAAATCTGAAATATTTAAATTTTTAAATGTGAGGTTGTGCCAAGATTATGCCCCCTAAAAAACCCTTTAAAATATCACAAATTATTAGCACAAAATTAAATTAAACTAAATATAGCCCACATCTGGATCGTTTCAGCCTCGCAGCTGTGTTCTAAAATCTATAATGAGTCCTGTACATACAAATATATAAACATATACACATACTTAACTTCATATAAATAGAGGTTTACTATAAAGCTAAACAAAACCGCCTCTAACAGTCTATATGTTTTCATCATAGTACCGGTTATTTACTGGCAGCCTTCTCGAAATTAATTAAGACTGTAGATCATGGAACACAGATCTTTGCGTCCAGTCCCCCGATATTTGCTATATTGATAAGCTTCTGAGATCCTTTTGCAACCAAAGTATCTAAAAGAATAAAAGGAAGAACTTTGTTGTAATTAATTCTTCAGCCATGATAACGTAATCCGATAATTAATATTTCGGCAGGCTTATCTCTTTCTTCACGGCATGTTGGTTTGATGTCGAAATTATCTGTTAAAATAGGAGTCAGGAATAAAAGTGCAAGTCGCTTCCGTTCGTTCAGTAACATCCGGTTTTGTTATTAAACAGGAGTGGCGAAATGTGAAAGGCGGTCACGACAATATAAGGATCAAATTCGGAAAAGATATCAATTAAGATCCTTCGGGAATTGTAATTCCAGAGAAATTAGAAAAGCAAATAAAAAGGTTGAAAAAAAAAAACCAACAAAAAAACTGTACTGGTTGATGAGTTTTTGCATTAGATAAACAAAATATTTTTCTTTCGCTTTCACAATGTTTCGTATCCATCTTTCATTTCATTTAAAATCGTGAAGGAACAATTGAATGCTTGTGGCTTTAATCGGTGGTGAGACCTCAAAAATTGATTGAATAAAACATATTATGTAAGATTTCTTTGTTATCATAATCTGCAAAATACTTTTACAAAAAGAGGTAAGTAAAATAAATTAACAAAAACAACACTCTTAAGCTAGCCATAACAAATACATAGAAGATACTGCCAAGGCTGCTGCAAGGAAGGTAGGCTCCCTCTACCATGCTAGAAAACTTCTCACACCTGTCAGTATCCTATATCTTTACAAAGCCACCATTCGCCCATGCATGGAGTATTGTTGTCATATCTGGGCTGGTGCACCAACCACTCGTCTTTTAATCTTAGACAGGCTCTAAAAAAGAGCTTCTAATCTAATAGGTCTCACACTGTCTAACAAGCCCCAGCCCCTGTCCTATCGCAGCAATGCTGCATCCCTGTGCTTGTTTTACACGTAATTCAATGGAATGTGCTCCGACGAACTTGCTGCACTGGTGCCCTCTCAACGTAAATACCCCCGAAAATCAGCTAAATCCCATCCCTTCACTGTAGAGGCCTCCAGATGCCAGAAGGCTTTCTACTCTAGTAGCTTCTTTCCTCGAACTGCTAGCCTTTGGTATTCCCTCCCTGCTCCTTGTTTCCCTGACTGTACAAACATGCAGAAATTTAAATGTAATGTGAACAAAAATCTCGCTGCACAACTCCCCGATTTAGGATGCCCCTATAAATGTGGCCCCTAATTCACAGTAGCCCCTCACGTCTCAGTGGAAATGTGTCTTTTTTTTAGGTAAATTAAAGTTTTTGCCAATGCTACCGAACAAATTCTAAGCATCAAGAAGGTGAAGAGATAATGTTTAGTATCGCGTAAGGTAAAAAAAACTTAATTGAACATTTAAAAAAAAGTATATCTAGACCTAAAACATTACCATTACTCCTAGGTCCATTCTGCAGGACTTTTTACTGCAGGGATTAAATAGAAAATGTCCAACTATAAAACTGCATCTGGTGGTGCAGTCAAAATTTTTGAGACTCGAATATGTGGTGCCCATTTAATTGGTATTACTCACAGGGTTCATTCTGACCCCAAAATGGTATCTCTTGTCAGGATTCCATTTAATGGTTAAATATAAAATATCGTTTACAGTCTATGTATTTACAAAATATATATGTATCTTTGACGATTTAAATATTTTTCAAATTATGTTCCATATAAAGAAAATACACTAATGTATTAAAGGTGTTTACAGCTTTTTCAATTTAATGTTAATTTTAAATCATATAATGAAAACAATTCTTTTTCAAAATAACAAATCTCTTCAGAACAGAATTTCGTAAGTACCCAGAAAACCAATCGCAACATGCCTGTAAAATTTCAGTTTCCGCCAAAAAACAACGTAAAAATTACAATAGATCCATTGTCAAATACCTCGTTAAGATGTAAAATAAATTTTGCATCAAAGTGCATATTTTGTAACCCAGGGGAGAGAAATAAGAGACGAAATATTCTCTCTCTCTCTCTTTCTCTCTCTCTCTCTCTCTCTCTATATATATATATATATATATATATATATATATATATACTAAGGCAAATTCATGTTCGTATGTACATTATAACCTTCCACCTTTTTTTTTTAAATTGACTCACCCGATAACCACAGATGCAAGTATTTTTTAAAGATTTAATCTCATGTCCCCGCTGTGTCGAACGTGAAACTTGAACTAAAATATACTTTCTTGACATTTGGGCTAGACTCAAAGTGTAGTATCTTTCTTTGTCCAAAGATGGTAAAATAATATCCTGATGTTGGTGTTCGTGTCGGACATTAAGAGAATGGAAATATATCACAAACTCCTTCAAGGGTTTTAGAAAATAGCCCCGCCCCCTAAAGAAGATATATTTTGAAACTACATTAACTAGAATAGTTAGATAAGTATGTTTCAGTTTGGACAATAATACTGTGAGGTCTGTGGCCACACCAGACGACCATAGAATGAACAGCAGCAATATACAATAGTTTAACTGTAGAGTTCCCATGAGTCCCGCTAGCATATATATATATATATATATATATTCAATGATAAATGCCAGTATACTGAAATCATATATCCTTAATAGGGTTAAGATGAGAATTCATCTACACTAAATGTACAAAAACAAGGAAATTCCCAAATTTTAACACTTTTATTGTCATTAATTAAGGGTATGACTACATATAAACCAAACCATTTAATTATCACATCACTACAGTATAAATCTCTATGCATGAGTGGATGAAGTGTGTAGGGTGCGCTGAAGAAAAATTCCTACCAGTAAAATACATAGCCTTGTTGTGCTCGCATACCCTTAATGACAATAAAAGTGTAAAAATATGGGAATTTCCTTGCTTTTGTACATTTAGTGTATATGAATATTCATCTTAACCCTATTAAAGGCATATGATTTCAGTATACTGGCATTTATCATGGAATGTCACTACTTTTGTAAAGGCTATGCCTCAATACAATGGTCATTTTTAAGGTTTTTGGGAATTTTCTGGAAAACTAAGGTATATGGTAAACTGAAATTAAAATGCCATCAACTAGACCCTAGAACCTCTATCTCTGCCCAAAATCAGTTGAATCCATCAAATAGTTGATGAGATACAGGGTGTCACATACGTACGTACGTACACACAGATAACATGATTCATGATTGAACTTTCTGGATCTCTGGGTTGCCTTGACTAATGATGCTGAAATTCTACACACTTACAGAACCTATCAAATAAAACTTTTGTGCAAAGTTTTAACTAATTTGGTTTATTGGTTTTTAAGTTATGATTGATCAAAGAAATGAGATTTCCAGCATAGGCCATTCTTAAAGTCTCTTAAGGGATAGAGCGCTCTCGCGCCTCCCTTGATATATATGTACGGTAGAGAACTTTAGAAGAGTGCTCGATTAAGGAAACTCAAAAATTTTAAAGCGTAATATTTATTAATCGGTTTCAAATCCTAACAAAGGGAACCTATAATAAGGCCTCTTTAGCGGACTTTCTTCAGCCTCTCTTTATGTCTGTCTTCTCAGAAAATGGCGGCTCCGAGTTATGTGACTTTCTGACGATATTTCAATTCTCCATTTAATTTTAATTTTCATAATTTTTACCAATTCGGGATTTTTAACTGCAAATTCTTTTTCTTGATCTGTGAAATTTATGTCGATGTCATGCTAACCTCCGATCGCTTCTACTTTTTTTTTTGAAGAAGAAGAAAGTCCGGTAAAGAGGTTAGGGTTAGTCCCCTTTGTTAGAATTTAAAACCGACGGTACCGATGTTGCTCTGATCTTCTGTAATATATATATATATATATATATATATATATATATATATATATATGGGAAAAAGAGAAACAATGTTTCAGACAATATGTAAAAATAAAAATGGAATAAAGAATAAGCCATTCAACAACTAACAAAAATAAACTCAAAAACTCATGTTGTAAAGTTCTACCGAGATATTTCGGCCGTAGATACGACCATTTTCGATCAGTTAATAAACTTTATTTCAAAACGGAAAAGTTTTCAAATTCATACAGAGAATGCGATTGGAAGAAAATGTCACGTGCAGAGAACAACAAAACGGGGAGAAAAAGGAATGCAAGGAATGTTATGAAAAGAGAAAGAAAAAGAAGATGAAGAAGAGGAAGAAGAAGGAAAAGATACCAATCAACCAGTGTCTTTAGAACGTCAGTTGAAGAAGACGAAACGAAGAAGAAGAGAAAGCGAGAGCAAACGTGAGAAAGGGTAAATCGACATGTTGTTGTCGAAAACTATTAAAGAAGAAAAAGAGAGAGAGAGAATAAATCAGTGCTTAGATATCGCCTGCTGATTGAATTCGGGCTGAGAGCGTCAAAAGTTTATTAACTGATCGAAAATGGTCGTATCTACGGCCGAAATATCTCGGTGGAACTTTACAACATGAGTTTTTGAGTTTATTTTTGTTAGTTGTTGAATTGCTTATTCTTTATTCCATTTTTATTTTTACATATATATATATGTATAATGTGTGTGTGTGTTTGATTAAACAACTGACAATTGCTGTTTGTTTGTTTATCCATCTTTTCACGTCCAACGATCAAATGTTCTGTTCAAGTGTGAACAGGAACTTGCCAAAACTGCAACTGTTTTCGACTCCCATGTGTGTTCAGCATGCACGTGAAGAGTTGCAAAACCTTACTCATTCGGGCAAACAAACCCCATAAGAGGGGGGGGTAGATAATATACTAAAACAATTTTAATAAAAAATAAAATAAAAAATGGTTTTAAGCGCCTTTCTAAATAAATTCACCGATTTCAATTTTTGTAACGCCTCACATTCCTGATTAAAACTCATGGGAGTGGAAAACGTTTTCAGTTTTGGCAGGTTCCTGTTCACACCCCAACAGAACATTAGACCGTTGACCCGTCAACTTGAAAAGATGGATAAAAAAAAAAAAACAGCAATTGTCGCTGTTGTTTAATCAAACATGTATCAATGAAAGAAATGTTGCCTATATATATGTAACTGTCCTCCCTCTAATTTAAGACAAATTCTAGTTAAAAACACTAAAATAATCCATTCCGAAACCAATTTTTTTAAAACACAACAACCTAAAATTAACAACATCACATATGAAACTAGTGGTAACATTTTAAAATGCTTAACGTGATGCGATTTTGTTCTGTGATGACATCCAGCGTTTCTGAATTTAAATCGTCAACGATGGAACATTGCGAAAAACGTTCTCTGTGCGTTTCTCCGCCGTTTTTTTAAAATGTTCTTCTTTCTCCAGTTTTTTTTGTTAATTTGCTTTTGACACCCAAGGATGATTCGACAAAGAATCGAAAACATTCGTGAAACTTATGGAACATTTATTAATTTTTTTGATTTTAATATAAAAAAGACCATCAGAAAAATTGAAAAAATAAAAGAGGCATAAGTAAACAGACGAATTCTGTTATTTTTAACAATGTTTGCATATATATATATATATATATATATATATTTTGGTACAGAAAAATTAGTACAACATTCGTACCGTCGGTTTCAAGCACGTAAGGACTTAGCCATCCGGCTCTCTTCAGCTTCTGTTGTCATCTGTTTCGGAAATGTGAAGTCACGTGTTTTTATGTACCAAAATAAATAAATATTACGCTCTTAATTTTTAATTTTTAACTTTAATTCTTAATTAATTGAGCACTCTGCCAGGTTCATTTTATATTCCAATAACCATGTTTTTATTTTATTGTCTTATCTTTTTTTTCACATTTCCAAAAAACATAACATGGAGTATACAGCACATTGAGGTTGACTGAAAACTATATATATATATATATATATATATATATATATATATATATATATATATATAGAGAGAGAGAGAGAGAGAGAGAGAGAGAGAGAGAGAGAGTTTCCAGTCAACCTAAATGTGCCGTATACTCCATGGGGAATGTTAATTGAATTGCACTGTAATATAAGCAGACTGTCGAGTTTTGATGAAAAGTAATGCATATGTTCTGAAATCTCACTTCCCATTCAACATTAATGCATCGCCATTAGACAAGATTAAGAAGTTGATGCTCTGAATTGGTTTTATGTAAACTGGACGCTGCCATAGTTCATCAGTGCCAGCTTTTCACTGCATTTCAATTAAAGGATAAACCTCCGCAAACTATTTGTCCCGTTATGTGAATTGGCTTTATGCAAACACGGACATTCAAAGCGAAAGCAGATGTGTTCAGGGCACATCCGCCACAATTTACCTATTCATGTCAATTACGATACGAATTACTCTGAAATACGCATTCACGGGTCAGCAATATTCGATTAGAAAGCCTGAAGGCGGATGGGGGAGGACGTTTAATGGGTATAAAACTTTCGTAATACATTTTTTTAAAAATATATATTTTAAACGTATATAAGTGTAAAAGTGAATTAAATAAAAAAAATTAAGTCTTTCAAACAAAATGTTCTTCCTGATTCAAGCAATCTAACCCGAGTGCAATGAATGACCCAACAAGTTTTATCTATTCTAGTATCTATAAAATAAATGGTATTAGTTTGAATATTTATGTATCTGAATCAAAAATTAGAATATTTTGCTGAAGAAAATATATCTATATATTAATTCCGCATCTTCGTAACAAGGTTTTGTCGAAAAGTTTATATCTATGAATTTGATTTGATTTACTTCTCCAGCAGGTTAGACACAAGGTCAGCTGCTAAGTTGAAGAGTCATTGCACTAAGATTAGTGCACTCTGGACAACTAAAGATGCTTGAGCAGCCGTGTCGGTATTCCCTGGTAGGGGGCCTCAGGCGATTAGCGATAAACTAACCATTTTTCAAAGACAAGGTAAAGCCTAGAAGGGTCGACCTCCTCAAACTGAACAAGACCATACCTATGCCCGACAGCAACAAAATCACTGTCGGACTGATTGTCAAGGATGAATCCCCGACTGGTACGAACAAAATTAAGTTGTTCTTCTTAAATTTAATATGAGTAAATATATTTGCAAATACTGAAGTATTATAATAATAAAGATATTTGCAGATGAAAACATACCTATATAATAAAGTAAAATCGATTTTCCTCCTTTGCATAAAGACATTATAGCTCTGTAAATACAAGCGATATATAGAATTTGAAAATGCTCACGCTTTAGGTAGATTATTGTTCTGTGTTTTCGGAAAATATGTAACCGTTTCGTTCGCTTTCAATAATTTCTACAATTTTTCCGACTTTCCTAGTTCTCCTAAAATAGTTATAAATACAGGAAGTCGGAGTAACTTTTACTCCTACGCAAAAATCTGCTGCCACCATTACTTTACACTGTCTCAAAATTATGTATACACATTTAAATAAATTGTACAATGATAGATTTCTCTCTCATATAAAATTAAGTTGGCCGGATTTTCCAAATTAAACATAAATAGCAATGCATTTGCTAAATTGATATATTGTTCTGACTGCCCAGTACTTTTCTAACATCATCACTCCGTGTCATTTGCCAGAAAAACTTGAAATTCCAATCGATGTTATCGACTATCTGTCCTCACATTTTTTTCTGTAGTAAACAGACTTTTGAGAGGCCAGTGTGAGTCACCATGAAACGGTTTAGACTCCAAAACCATTATAAAAACTTCATGCAGTTTTACCTTTATTTATTTAAAATAAATAAAATATTTTATTTATTTAAAAGAAATAAAATATTTTATTTATTTAAAATAAATAAAATATTTTATTTATTCAAAATAAATGAAATATTTTATTTATTTAAAATAAATAAAATATTTTATTTATTTAAAAGAAATACAATATTTTATTTATTTAAAATAAATACAATATTTTATTTATTTAAAAGAAATAAAATATTTTATTTATTTAAAATAAATAAAATATATTATTTATTTAAAATAAATACAATATTTTATTTATTTAAAAGAAATAAAATATTTTATTTATTCAAAATAAATAAAAATATTTTATTTATTTAAAAGAAATAAAATATTTTATTTATCTAAAAAGAAATAAAATATTTTATTTATTTAAAAGAAATAAAATATTTTATTTATTTAAAAGAAATAAAATATTTTATTTATTTAAAAGAAATAAAATATTTTATTTATTTAAAAGAAATAAAATATTTTATTTATTTAAAAGAAATAAAATATTTTATTTATTTAAAAGAAATAAAATATATTATTTATTTAAAAGAAATAAAATATTTTATTTATTTATTTAAAAGAAATAAAATATTTTATTTATTTATTTAAAAGAAATAAAATATTTTATTTATTTATTTAAAAGAAATAAAATATTTTATTTATTTATTTAAAAGAAATAAAATATTTTATTTTTAGTGGCAAAATTTTAAACCTCGTTTTCATATTAGCAACACGACTTAACTAAGCAGTAATAGAATTGGAATGCGTGCAAATACCAAAGGAATTGTTTCGTTATGTATGCGATTCGATTGCCTCACATTATCAGCAGTGTCTCAATCAAAACGGACGTCATTTTGTGAACATGAAACGACAATATGATAATATAATGTTTGTAAGTTATAATACATTTTGAAAAATTAGATTAATTGCAACAAACATCAATTTACAATAATTCAAAGCGTGTATACTTTTTTCAGACACTCTTTATAATACATGTTAAATATATTTATTGAAATAAATAAAATTTCACACAATTTATTCTGAATTAGCCCGTTATTGGGTGAATGAATATTATTTATATTTTTTCTGTTAAGCGTTTTAATGTTAAGAATTAGTAACTTGTTATTAATAATCTGTATATAAAGCTAGGTATGTGTATATGTTTATATATTTTTATGTACAGGATTCACTCCTAAACTAATACACATTTCGAAAATAAAATTAATTTTAACAAACATCAATTTACAATAATTCAAAGCGGGTATACTTTTTTCAGACACTCTTTATAATACATGTTAAACATATTTATTGAAATAAATAAAATTTCACACAATTTATTCTGAATTAGCCCATTATTGGGTGAATGGGAAATATTTATATATTTTTCTGTTAAGCGTTTTAATATTAAGAATTAGTTACTTGTTATTAATAATCTCTATATAAAGTTAGGTATGTGTATATGTTTATATATTTTTGTGTACAGGATTTACTCCTAAACTAATTCACCGGTAATTCTGAAGTTTTAAAAGGTTTTACGGGGCATAATATGGGTGGAACCTCAGATTTGAAAATTCAAATGTTTCAGTTTTGCATTAAATTTAATCCATAGTAATTAGACACCAATTAAGCAGGATTACCCAAATTTCAATTACATTTTAAGACCCATTAGGTTTAACCTTAAATTGCATACATTTTCTAGAATCAAAATCATGTAATGGATTTTGATCAAGATTGGAATAAGGATTCTAGACATAAGGTTTAGTAGCATTATATCTTGATTTTAATCTTTGTAAGGAGACATAAAAGTGGTGCCAAACGATTTTGTTCGAGGAATTGATTTTACTCGCCTTTGGACTGGTATTCCTCTCATTCCTTATAGTATACTCGATCAGCCTTGAAAGAGATGACAATAAATATCTTTAAAATACTTAAATATAAGAAATATGTTTTAATAATTAAATAACAAAATGAA
>OY744532.1:87330381-87380381 GCA_963556195.1 Sepiola atlantica
TTTTTTTTTGGTTTTCTATATATTATTTTTATATATTATTTTTATACATTATTTTTATACATTATTTTTTATTTTTCATATATTTTTCTATTTTTCAAGTCATATTATCCAATGAGAGAAAGTCTGTTAACATCTAGTTCACATCTGAATGACATTTTCCCATTGAATAATATGACATGAAAAATAGGAAAATACATAAATAATAAAAATAATATATAGAAAAAGTAAATGAATACTGAATGAACTTAACTTCTTTCCGTTAGGGTATCCGCAGTAGATCATGCTTGCCTTAATCCATACTGATGGTCAGAAAGAAGCTTAGCATTAACTAGGTGGCGGCCTATTGCTAGATTGATTAAGGATTCAAAGATTTTAGCAAACAGCGAGAGTAGACTAATTGAGCGATAATTTTGAGGGTCAGTTCTATCACCAGAATTGTTGAAGGTTGGTATCACAGAGGCAATATTCCAGCTATTAGAGAAGCAAGATTTGGCAAGGCAGGGGCCAGCTCAGCAAAGCATTTTTAATTACTATAACTGGGATAAGATCGGACCCACATGCTTTGGAGGTGTCAAGGTTTTTTTTTTTTATATCTCGAATATGGGAAGGGGTGATGATCAGGTCATTGAGTGTGGCTTCAGTTTGCAATCGGAAATTTGGGAGGCAGGGGTTTGCGAAGTCCAAAGTAGAGTTCAAGGTGTACTGCTGAGCAAGTAGTTCAGTCTTATCAGTTGCCGTGCAAACGAAATCATTGTGATCGGATAGCAGGGGGGGGTGATTGTTGATTGCCCATTATTCACCACACTATTATAGATTTTTAAGCAATCGCGAGTTCTTAATTTCTGTCACTCAATGTGTTTTCTGCTCATTTCAGTATACCTTCTCTTAGCTGCGGCTATTAAAATCTAACAATGATTTCTGATGCTATAAATTTCTATTTGTGGTTGACTTATAGCGGTTGAATTGGAGAATGGTTGAATTGGAGAATGGTTGAATTGGAGAATGGTTGAATTGGAGAATGGTTGAATTGGAGAATGGTTGAATTGGAGAATGGTTGAATTGGAGAATGGTTGAATTGGAGAATGGTTGAATTGGAGAATGGTTGAATTGGAGAATGGTTGAATTGGAGAATGGTTGAATTGGAGAATGGTTGAATTGGAGAATGGTTGAATTGGAGAATGGTTGAATTGGAGAATGGTTGAATTGGAGAATGCTTGAATTGGAGAATGGTTGAATTGGAGAATGCTTGAATTGGAGAATGCTTGAATTGGAGAATGCTTGAATTGGAGAATGCTTGAATTGGAGAATGGTTGAATTGGAGAATGGTTGAATTGGAGAATGGTTGAATTGGAGAATGGTTGAATTGGAGAATGCTTGAATTGGAGAATGGTTGAATTGGAGAATGGTTGAATTGGAGAATGCTTGAATTGGAGAATGCTTGAATTGGAGAATGCTTGAATTGGAGAATGGTTGAATTGGAGAATGGTTGAATTGGAGAATGCTTGAATTGGAGAATGGTTGAATTGGAGAATGGTTGAATTGGAGAATGGTTGAATTGGAGAATGGTTGAATTGGAGAATGCTTGAATTGGAGAATGGTTGAATTGGAGAATGCTTGAATTGGAGAATGCTTGAATTGGAGAATGCTTGCTGCTTTTGAGCAATAGCAGCAGCACAGTTCGAGATGAACCATTGTGAAAAATGGGGCTGGCTATAGCAAGTTTTAATCGAGTTTCTCAATAAATTCACCAGTTTTAGTTTGCATAACTCCTCACGTACCTGAAGAAGACTCATTGGGAGTCGAAAACGTTAGCAGATTTGGCGAGTTCCTGTTCACACTCGAACAGAACATTAGATCATTAGTCCGTCAACATGAAAAGATGGATCAAAAAAGAAACAAACAGGAATTGTCCCTGTTGTTTAATCAAACATGCATCAATGAAGAAATGCTGCCTAAGTATACAAATATATATATATATAAATATATATATATAGAGAGAGAGAGAGAGGAAGAGAAATATATGGAAAGGATAATAACCTGCAAAGTATAAAAGACAGAATCAAATCAGAAACATATCAGTAGACTAATATTTTCTTTCTTTATACACAGAAACTTTGTCAAAGTGAATAGAGATGATCTTTGTTATACCTCTTGCACAGAAAATCAATATGAAGAAGAAGGAATACTATTCTGGCATGTGTTCTTCAGAATTAAGTGGTCTATTCCCAGCTTCTTTTGTTCCAGCTCGTTTGACTGGTTGGTCTAGTGGTCTCCATCAATTCGCTGTGTTGATACCTCATTGTAATACAGCTTCCTATTCCGGTAGCTTCTTTCCAAGCTTGTGGAACTCTCTTCCTGCTGACTGTTTTCCTCTTACCTGTAACCTTGGTCTTTTTAAAACTAAGGCCAATATGCATCTCCTGTCTTTGTGATAATCATATCTGTTCTTGTTAGCTCTTTACATCAAATGGCTTCATGCCTTGTCTGGAGCGATTTCCATAAAAAAATGAAGAGTGATAGACATGAAGGGGCAGATGAGGAGGGAGGAGGATTTAGTGGAATTTGGGGAGCATAATGTGGACATGATGATCGGTTAGTTAGTTGAGGAGTGAATCCTGTACATAGAAATATATGAACATTTACACTTACCTAACTTTATATAAATAAAGATATAGATATATACACTTTTTGCTTGTTAGGGATGTTGGGTTTCTGTGAAATATCAAAGTGTATCTATATTAAAGAAATGTGGGCAACCTATAAATATTTTGGTATGTAAAGAATAGGATTGATAATTGAATGGCTTGATGGGTAGATTGCTAGGTAAACAGACATGCACAACCTAGAAATAGAGATATGTATGATAAGTAAATGGAAATGGAGCCAGAGAGAGAGAGAGAGAGAGAGAGAGATCAATAGCCTCAGAGAGAGATAGAGATATTGATAAGAGAGAGAGACACTCACAAAGTGTTATTCAACTATTAAGTTCATAGCCTATTTCTTCTGAAATAGCTTTTAAGCTCGGCGGAAAAGGAGACATGCCTTTGTCTGTGGCTTTTATAACATATATATTTAAATTTCTGCGTGTGTGTGGTAAAGAGGTGGGTATGTCTCTCTCTCTCTCTCTCTCTATATATATATATATATATATATATATATATATATATATATATATATAAAAACTTGGACAAAGTAATACATTTACTTAATACACATGTTCAGTTCTCTGTATATGCACTTGTAGTTGTGTGTCTATTTATAAATGAATATGTTATTCCATAAAATATTTAAATTCGTTAAGCAGCTTTTGTAGAGTGGTGAGGAATTATTTCTCGGGGAGGGTAGAGTCTTGAATCTTATCAGCTAGGATCTCATTAGATGTTTTGCTCCACTTTTCAAACTTTGAGTCGTGGTAGCAAAACAATAGTAACTTCTTTTCTGCAACAGTTCGTGGTTTAGCTTTTAAGCCTCTTATGTTTCTTTTTTCATTGTCGCATTTGATAGAGATAGGGGGCCAGTACCTTTTGTCTCAAGGCCTGATGGCTGACCCTGGTTGGCCTCTGTCATGGCTGGAGCACCATTTCCAGAGGCAGGAAGATTCCCACCATTGCTTACAACTTCCCACCTGGTGTATGAATGGGTTGATGGGCCCTTTTTATCCTGGGTGCCGGCCTGCCAGTATTTATTATTATTTCTATTTTTATTCATATTTTTTTATCATTCATTTCTTCATTGTCAACGGCTTCTAATTTTTTATTCGAAGCTGCCCTCCATTAATAGAGGAGGTGCCCCCGTCCGCAATTCGGGAGACGTGCTGGATGGCTTGAGGAGACAACACACCATTTTAAAAAAAATATTTAGTCAGGGTTTACTTCAAGTAAAAAGTATCCTCATGTAAGAGTCTCTGACAAACCCCTGTACAGAGAGACCGAAGACACCCGAGGGTGGTGTCTAGTAGGCATTCAAATCCTCCCCAGTAGGCATTCAAGTCCTTTCCAGTAGGCATTCAAGTTCTCCTCAATGTGTGTGTGTATTGTGAGAAAACTTTGGTAAACTAATACATACACGCACATATATATTATTTATATAAACAGTAAGATTTTTGTTCTTTGCTTGTGCCAATAGCATAGTGGATAAAAGATCAGGCTGTTGAAAATACAACCGGGTTTCAATCTCAGCCTGAAGAACTTGCATGTTTAGAATAGCTGAGATACAGTGAAACAGTCCTCTGTGGATCACTATATATATCTTATTTTATTTAAAACCGGAAGTACACAGACACTTACAAAAAACGTGTTTGGGTTCTCTGACAATCGTTCAAGGTGTGAAATCATAGACCATGACCGATTCAAAACAATATTTATTCAATTATTATATATACTGCATGGGAGTCTTTTGGTTGACTAGAAACAATTAAAACATTGTTAACATTAACATCTGTTAATGACGAGCCAGACCGGGGACAATCGTAAATTAACTTTGCTTCACGAGTTCCTCTCTATCACCATTATTCGTGGAAACGCCTTGAACCTGCTCTCGGCCTGCCAATCCAGCCGTACACCCGATGAAACTTCCTGATGTGTGCATGTTGGTTTCGAAAAGGGACATTTTATCAATTAATTATTACTTGCCTCTCCATTTTCCTTCTCAATATTTTATTGTTTGTATTTCACAAATTATTTAATTTTCTTTAAAGAAAAAAACAACATTTTATTTTCAGTTAGGCTATGATTTAGGGGTTGATTAACTCTTAAAAATGCAATTATCATCATCGGCTGTGAACACTTTTTTCATAACCCTAGAATGAGTGTTGTTGCTTAGGACTTCTTCCAACATGAAGAATACTAAAACAATTATGGTTTCCTTTGAAAAAGTAAGTAAAAATCATAATAGAAAGATCAAAAAACGAGTGGCTAGTCGCATTCTTTTTTCTTCTTCTTCTCATTTTACCAAAAGTTTGAGTTGAATTCTTTTTCCATTCCTTTATTCTGTTGAATGGTAAATAGATCTTTCATTTATTGTATTTTGAAAATAAGATGTTGATTGTTTGCATAATTTTAATTATTCGGACTACATTTCTCATGTTGAGTGTTATCATCACAACGTTTCGGCCGCTGTAACCTCCGGCCTTCTTCAGGTGTATCTCTTCGAACTCGGGAATATTTCTGTCGAACTTGGGAATCTGGACGGAATTTTGAACAGCGCCCTTTAATTAATCCACGGAGGTAGCATGCTCATGTTCCGTCATGGAGAAGTCTTCAGTAATTTGCAATTCTTCGTATCGCCCACACCGAGGATTGAACCTTCAACCTTCTGATGACTTTCACTTGGAACTGAATTTAACTTAGTATTATATCCATTGCACCCTGGGTCCTTGCCACTCAAGATGAGAAATGTAGTTCGAATAACCAAAATTCTGTAACTTATCATTCCTCATCTAAAAAAATTCAGAAATATAAGATGTTGATTGTTATCACCTATTCACTCCTTTTCAAATCCATTTTATAAAGAAATAGCAATTTGGAACCAATGTGCAATTTTCACTTGACTAAAAGACCATTTTATAATAAGTTCTTGTATATTCATATGCTTCTTATGATATACCCGGAATTTCGATAAATAACTTTTAATATGCCAATCAGGAGAATTCTTTAACTATATATATATATATATATATATATATATATATATATACTGGGCGTTAGAGATAGGATTGCGCTCCTTTTTGCTGCAGCCAAGGGGAGAAGGGCTCAATTTTTATCCAGCAGAGGGGAAGCAAGTAAACAGAGACTTATTTGAAAATAATGTTGGAAATGTGTTGATCTTTTCAACAGGTTATTTCAAGGTGCAGATGAGGCTGGGAAAAGAGCGGTTCTATTTTTATTTTTTTATTAGTTATTTGTAGTAACATAAATGTGTATGGCAAGCCTATGGGAAAGGTTAGTGGTCGTAAAACCAATGTAGTTATTAGCCTTATTATGATTATAGGCATTACATTCTCCCAAAGGGAATTTGAACTTATAAATATCATTGGTTCTTTCTAATGTTTTAGTTGCTTGTACTAACAAATAACTCCTCCCCAGACCCCCAAAATATTAAAAAGAGTCAATGTAATTTGTGAGTTCAAATGCCCTTTGTGGGAATGCAACTCCTATAATAATAATAATAATAATGATAATAATAATAACAATAACAACAAATAAATAAATAAATTTTTAAAAAAATAGTAGTAGTAGTTACATTGTTCTACAATCAGCACCTTTCCTGTAGGCTTACAATGCACCTTGGAAACTCTATCTCAATTTACCAACATTTAAAAAACCATAACTGCTCCCCCGTCTGATATGAGACAAATTCTAGTTAACAATACAGAAATATTACATTCTGAAACTAATTTTTTAAAAATAAAAATACTTGAAGCTATTTTTTTTAAACCAAGCAATCCACAATAAATAACATTATGTATGAAACGAGTAACAATATTTTGAATGTTTAACGTAAATACAATTTATCTTGTGATGCTAATTCTGCCGTCCCGGAATTTAAATTGTAAACGTCCTTCTGGAACTGCACTTATTTGTTGTTTTGACGTCTAACGACTTCACATACGACATTCTCAGCTGTTTTTTTAATTCTCTTCTTTTCTCCAGTTTTTAGTTAATTTGGTTATTATCATCTGAAGATGATTTCATGAAGAGTTGAACGTGCTAGTCACTAGCATGTTCAATTCTTCGTGGAACATTCATTAATTTTGTTTTTATTTTGATACAAAACTTAACTAACGACCACTCCTGCCCTGATCGGAATTCAGAAACTGTTAGGAGAAAATACAAAAATCTTAGAATTTAGTACTAACAAACAAAAACTCCATATATTAGAAACCCTATATATAAAAACCAAAAAAAAAATCTAATTAAGAGAATTAACTTTAATATCAGTAATAATATTCTGAACTGTTTATAGCTCCAAATATAGTTCCGTACTTAGTACATAATTCCCGCCAAAAACCTTCTATGAATACTAACACATGATCTATACCTGATTAACGTCATTCCTCCGAAAATGGACCCAGATGGGTCCGAAAGTACTTGGGAGACAAATGCAAATTATGGCAAATTAGTCAGTCAATTCCCCTCCGAAACTAAGATCCTGATTCGGACTATTGAAAGGATCTACGAAAGGATATCTAAACATGAGTTGTCTCTTATATTCAACAATACCTGCCTGCAAGAGAAGATGCTGCCTAGATATACATATATGTATATATGTATGTGCATTTATATACATATGTATACATGTATATATATATATGTGTACATATGTATGTATACATATGTATATGTATATGTATGTATACATATGTATGTGTATATACATATATGTATATGTATGTATACATATGTATGTGTATATACATATATGTATATGTATGTATACATATGTATGTGTATATACATATATGTATATGTATGTATACATATGTATGTGTATATACATATATGTATATGTATGTATACATATGTATGTATACATATGTATGTGTATATACATATATGTATGTGTATATACATATATGTATATGTATGTATACATATGTATGTGTATATACATATATGTATATGTATGTATACATATATGTATATGTATGTATACATATGTATGTGTATATACATATATGTATATGTATGTATACGTATGTATGTGTATATACATATATGTATATGTATGTATACATATATGTATATGTATGTATACATATGTATGTGTATATACATATATGTATATGTATGTATACATATATGTATATGTATGTATACATATATGTGTGTATATATACCTATGTATACATGTATGTGTATATACATATATGCATATATATACATATATGCATATGTATACATGTATGTGTATATGCATATATGCATATGTATACATGTATGTGTATTTGAAGAGTTCGAACGTAAAACGCGATAAATCCAATTCGTTTAAATTGAGACCTTAAACAATAAAAACACGAATATATTAAATCTAGACTTCGAATTAAATTAAATTTAAATTGAAATCAAAAATAAAACATTTCGGTATCATATCATGTAACACATAGTTTTGGGGTGTCGTCGAGTGTTGAAATGCAACATTTTTTGTAGGGACAGTTTCGTGATATTGAAAATGGCGTTTATCACTATTTGTATTCGAACTCTTCATTTACATGTATGTGTATATACATATATGCATATGTATTCATGTATGTGTATATACATATATGTGTATTTACATATATGCATATGTATACATGTATGTGTATTTACATATATGCATGTGTATACATGTATGTGTATTTACATATATGCATATGTATACATGTATGTGTATTTACATATATATGTGTATATACATATGTATAACTGTATGTATGTGTGCGTGTGTATGTATATATATATATATATATATATATATATATATATATATATATATATATATATAGCAAGAATGCAATTGCCCAATTGTCGGTTTTCCCGCTACTCTTATCTGATGACAAAATGCATTAGCCGAGGAAAAGCCGGTCAAAATTGGACAACCTCTGTGTGTGTCCATTTTTTGGAATGTCTGTGGAATGATCTTTTGGTAGAATGCTGCCGGCTATTTCAGCACTTGTTTCTACAAGAATACACTCGACACACATAATTGATGTTCTGAATCTACGAGTTTTTCTGCACTCTCTTACCATTATTATTATTATTATTATTATTATTATTATTATTATTATTATTATTATTATTATTATTATTTGTACTCACTAGGAGTTCTCATACAGATCATCGTCAGTGATTGCTCACCGACAACAACCAGTGGTATTTCCTGGAGTCTGAGTGACAACAAGCCTCCCCAGATTTCCAGTATTCTTCACCTCTTTTCGATAACGATGCAGTATCGCAACAACCTCTTACCATTGATTTCTCGCTGGTAAGGACAATTGGTCTTCGGGTGGCAATAAGCCTCCCCAAGGTCCCAGCATTCTCTGCACTTTTCCAGTGGAGGTCTGGTTTGTGCTGTCCCTCCTCGGTCTTCTCATCCTCCTCGACTCTCTACAAATATTTTGTCTGGTGTCAGCCTAGGCCGGCACCAGTTAAACAATTAAAAAATATAAATAAATAAATAAAATAATTTTTTTTTAATTAACAACCTGTGGTATTCCCTGGAGTCTGAGTGACAACAAGTCTCCTCAGACTTCCAGTATGCTCCACCTCTTTTCGTTCATCACCGCTGATGACCTTGCGGTATCGCAACAGCCACCTACCACCGATTTCCCGCTGGTAAGGGCCATTGGTCCCCTCTGGGGCCCGAGTGGCAACAAGCCTCCCCAAGGTCCCAGAGCTGTCCGCGCTCTTCCAGTGGAGGTCTGTTTTGCGCTTTCCCTCCTCGACCCTCTGTCCATAATTTTCGTGGCGTCAGCCTTTGCTTGCGCCTCTCTCGTGCGGTTGTATTTTCCCCGGTTCTGTTGTCTTGTGCTTCCATGTGTGTGTTCTCCATTCGTTGCTTATGTGGGTTGGTTTCCGCATTCGAGGACATTTCTCAGGATTGTAGCTGTTTTGATCATTACTGTCCTTTGTATGGTCTCAGTTATCCCTTTGATTCCTATTTCTCCTAGTCTTTTCTCCATGTTTTTGGGGACTGTTCCTAGTGCTCCTATGATTATTGGTGTTATACTGACTTTCTTCATGTTCCATATTCCTTTCAATTCTCTGGCAAGTTCAGTATATTTGCTTCTTTTTTCCGTCTCTTTGGTCTTCACTCTGTGGTCTGCTGGAACGGCAAAGTCTACGATTTTGCAGGTTTTTTCTTTCTTGTTGATTATTATCATATCCGGTCTCCTTGCTGTTATGGGTTTGTCTGTTTGTACATTCATATCCCATATGATTTTGTGTTTTTCGTTTTCTAGTACAGTTTCTGGTTTGTGTTTGTACCGTTTTTTTGCATATTCGAAATTCAGTTGTTTGCACATTTCCCGGTGTACTTCTTTCCCCATGCTATCATGTCTGTTCTTGTATTCCTTTTGTGCTAGCTTGCTGCATTCACTTATTATATGATTTATCGTTTCGTCTCTTTGTCCACACAGTCGGCATTTGCTGTTTTCCTGGGTTTTATCTATCTTTGCTTTAATAAAGTTTGTCCTAATCGCATTGTTCTGTGCGGCCGTCAGCAGAGATTCCGTTTCTCTGTTCAGGTGTCCTTTTCTTAGCCATGCCCAGCTGTTTTCACTGGCTTCATCGCTTGTGAGTCTTATGAAGCGTCCATGTAGTTGTTTTTCTTCCCACTTTTCCTTTCTTGTCTTTTTGTTTCTGGGTTCAGTACTTCCGGGGTTGTTTGTTGGGCTGGTGTCTCTTACTGTGGTGATCAGTCTTTCCGTGTTCTGGGTTACATATTTCTCCAGCTCTTTTTTGGTGTCTTCCACACAGTCTTCTATACTTACCAGTCCTCTACCTCCTTCATTTCTTTTCACGTAGAGTCTGTCCGTGTCGTCTTTTGGGTGCAAAGCATTGTGCATAGTCATTAGTTTTCTTTATTATTATTATTATTATTATTATTATTATTATTATTATTATTATTATTATGATGATGATGATGTTTTTATTTTATTTTTTTATTTTTTTTTTTGTCTCATGTTTATGATCATTATATAGCACCAGTCTCAAATGCCTCTTTCTATTTTGTGCATGCAAAATTCACGTCAATCATGACTTAAAGGTGTATATTTAAATGTAGACTAATCTATTATTGTATATATATATTACTGTACCATGTATATACACATATAATTTTATAAGATGATAGCATATATTGTTTATATATTTTTAGTATTTACTTCAACACTGCTCAATACGTGAATAGAGCTTAGTAGTATGAAAATATATCTATGACAAGTAAGCTACACAGAGGTGTCCATGTTCATTCCCACAGGAAATCATCAGGCTAAATGCACGAATCTGTTTATATCTAAGTAGTGTTTGCTCTAACTTGCTAACTAATCAGATTCTTCGTGGGTTAATGTTTTCATTGGCCAATGGCCGAATTCCTCTCAAACCAACACATGGTTGCTTGTGGTTGACGTCCTCTTTTATTGTTTGGGGGTCGGCTGGGCGCACCTCGATTTTAAGTGTGTCAAATTAAAAGGTGCTTTTATTTTAAAGTATATATAATGAAAAATGAAAGAAAACTGAAAACCGGAAATTGTTTATATGTGCATCGACGTTTCCTCTTTATTGTTTAAAAACTTTCCCAAGATGCTGATTCGAAGAAAACATAGAAGCTACAATTTGAAATACATGATGCGTTTGTTTTGAAATGGGCCGAAACAATTGTATGAATAAAGGTGGGTTTTTTTTAAGTAAATTCGCAATATTTATTAAATTATTATTGTATATATTGCACCCTTGTAATATAAACACTATTGAGCTATTCAACTATTTTTGGTTTTGATTTAAAGGATTGTAAATAAAACTATATATATATATATATATATATATATATATATATATATAAATTTTAATTTTGCTAGGGATGGGGTATCCTACCGGATGCCAGACATTCACCCGCTATTTCAAACACTCCAGCCGAGAGATCTTTTTAAGAGTCTAACCGTCCCTTTAAGTGCAATTGTTTGTATCTCTTTTGCATTTGGTTCACCGGGTATACTCGCCAGGTAGTTTTTTAAATTATTTTTCATTAATCCGGTTGCTCCTACAATTACTGGGATGATGATAATCTTCCTAAGATTCCAGTTTCTTTTCATGTCGTACATAAGACTGTGGTATTTCGTAATCTTTTCCCTTTCAGCTCTGTTTAAGCGAGCATCATTAGGGACACTGACTTCAACTAGGATTGCTACTTTCTCCCTTTTGCCCCATATCACGATGTCAGGTTTAACAGCTCCGTTTTCTATATGTGTAGCTGTAGGGATTGCATAGTCATAGTGGATGGTGTATAACTTATTTTCAACTTTTCTGGTATATGCTCCCAGTACTTACTGCTATACTGGGTATTCCACTTTTTACATATAGTTCAGCGGAGATATTTGCACTCTCTGTTGTGTCGCATTGTATAGTAGCCATCACCCAGCAGAACCTTACAACTGGATGTCAGGTGGCTACCACTCTCCACTTCTGTGGGGCAGAACCTGCACTTGTTATTGTTGCTGAGACCACTCATCTTTTTTAAGGCATTGGTCATCAAGCCTTGACCTTGGGCAGCCATTATCATTCTCTCCTGATCATAGTGGAACGATCCTTTATATATATATATATATATATATATATATTAAAATAAACATAGTTGGAGTATCCGACAACTGTTTCAGAACCGGTCGGCTCTTCTTCAGGGAAGTAACTGGTGTATTAAAATGATATCCGCCCCTACACAATCATATATATATATGTGTGTGTGTGGAAATATATGTTTTAGTATATACTTTCAATACTTTATGTTTACCAACATCTTTCAATTTAAGTGTGATGGTTGTCAACCAGTAACAACAGAGCATATATAAGTAAGCAAAGTTCATTTATATTTAAAAAAATTATACAACATAGTTTGACATGATAGACAAACGTTCAAAAGTTTCCTTTTGAACGTTTGTCTACCATGTCCCACTACGTTGTATAATTTTTTCAAATTAAGAACATTTTATGTACTTTCTGTCGAGCTTGAGGTGAAGAGATCTAATATTGACATAATAATGTTGGTTGGTTTACTTTAAGCGAAACAATTCTTAAAATAATTTGCACTAAAATGTATCTGTTTTGAAAATGTTTTGTAAGAAAAATAAAATCTTGGCTTTTGGAATATACATGAACTTTGTTTACCGGTACTTTCTTCAAAAGGGACACTTCCTCAAGACACCGGCTAACGGTGAATCCAAGCGTCATTTTTACCTGTGTTCACATTTCGGAATGCTGACGAGTCCTTATGGGCGATAGATGTTTTTTTTTTTTAAATGAAAAGCCAGTCTATCTGGATGAAACCGCACTACGACTCTGAAATAAGTAATGTATAGTTGTTTAAATAAATTATTTGTGTTTAGCTCTCACTTTTTTGCAATCGAGTACTCTTTATTGATTTCTTTTCGCCATAACTTGACATACTATATATATATATATATATATATATATATATATATATATATATATATATATATATATATATATTAATTATTTTGGTTTAATACTATGTATTACTGTGTCCGTTGGGGATACTCTGGTTTCGGCTTGTTTCTATTCTAGAAATATTCGCCGGTCCCATTGGGCACTAATCACTGCAAGATCGAGGTTCAAGGTCTATTTTCACCTTAATTCAGAATGACCAGGTAGATGAAATCCGGGTACCTCCAACAGACAGAGTAATGTATAGTATTTAAATAAAATAATTAATATTGACTCTTATAAAACCTACAATCGAGCACTTTGATGTTTTCTACTTACATATATATATTATACTAAAGTTTAGTCAATCAACTTTTGCTTACCTACACCTTTTTTCTATATATTTTAATTACACAAAATACAAGTTAAAATATACCTCAGTTCTGGAATTGAGTAATGTTTGAAAAGAAAATCCATTTTAATTTCTCCAGTTAGTTGTAATTTGCAATTAACTCACCAGCTGACCAATTTTCACGATTTTCTTTAAAAGCTCGCTTTAAGTAAATAAATAAAAGTGATAAATTCCCATAGATTTTTATAAGAGACATTTTAAAATTAGCAACCATTTGTTAATATTGAGATTGTAGCTTTATTCTTTCTTCCTACAAGTTATTCATCGAATGTAAATGAAGCAGAAACTCTATGGAATTCAAGTAAAAATAGTCAAATATGGTTATTCAGATAAATTAAATACTAACATGTTGTTGTTATTATTATTATTATTATTATTATTATTATTAAATACTACAAGAATACTCGTTTAAATCATCTCGGTGTATCAGCCAATGAAAAGGGAGCCTTCTGGTTGCCCTCAACCGTGGCCACCGAGAGTTACTCCAGGCCGGTTGGCTAGAAAATGACGTCACTGCATTGCGTGTCAAAACAATGGCCGTCATAATAACAATAAGAAGGCATTTCGACTTCTCCATTCACTAAATAAACCATCAAAATTCAGGAAATCAACCAATTTTAATGAAATTTTCAGTATTTATTAATTAATGATCACGGAATATAATAAATTCATTACTTTATTATAAAGCTTGATGCAAATGTATTATTTCTTGTAAACAAAAAACACCTTTACTAAAGTTATCCAAAATATCAAAACATGTTGACCATACGATATTGTAATATTTTAAACATATACAGATCTTAATTTCATTAAAATTGGTTGATTTCCTGAATTTTGATGGATTATTTAGTGAATGGAGAAGTCGAAATGCCTTCTTATTGTTATTACGACGGCCATTGTTTTGACACGCAATGCAGTGACGTCAGAGGAGGGCAAGAAGTTAGTTGCTTGACCTTGTCAACTCTCGGTGGCCATGGTCAATCTGTTTATATTTATTTTATTTCATGTTAAAAAAAATGATTTAACTTGTGTATATTAACGAGATGTGTGAAAAAAAGAAGAAGATATTATCATCTGCGTTTCAAGTCCCCATGCATACATTACCCCATCCCCGCTATTGACAGCTTCCTACTTTAGCCCCTAAATGATCCCTATACACTTTTTAAGAGATTGAAACGCCACTGGCACTGTTTACATTAAATTGGTAAGTTGTTTTTTTATTGTTGTTTTGTTTTGTAAAGACGAATTCACAAAATGATAAAACGTTCTCTTCAAACTCTTACCGTTTTTTTTTTTTAAACTTAGCATTTCTTTCAGAGTCAAGTGTGACTTAATGGTTTAGCAGTTTAACTTAATTGAATTATTAGATAAATGCACTTACTTAGCAAGTTGCTGTAATGTCTCCGGACTTATAGGGTAGGAGGGAACCACTTGTAATGCTGGCAGTTGAATTAATCTAATCGCAAATCTAAGACACCGCTTGTTATCCTTCAAAGTGAAATATTGTACACATATTAGATTAGGCCGAATGCCATAAACAATCAAGTGTAAAGATATTTCTTCAAGTATAATGCCCTCAGCTGTATACACTGGGGCGGTTGTTAGGGTTAGGGTGGGTTCAATTATGAAGTGAATCACATGGGAAGCCAACTGCATGAGAATATGCCTAGTTGGATATTGGTGTGGCATGGAAAGCAGGATCAATTGAGAAAGAGAACCATTCTTTTCAGGATTTGGTAGGTGTGTTGGAATCTGTGTTCAACCTGAGATTAAATTCTCCTGATTCTTATAAACTATGGCCATAATTGCTTTTCTATAAACATTGTTTTTGAGGCTTTGACAGAATCTGTGAGTGGACGAGAGAAAACCTGTGTTGGCTTCAAGGATTGTCTCCAAAACTAGCTAAATAGCCGTTTTACGGACAGTTTTATCTTATTAATACAAGAATTGATTTATTGATTCAAATGATTTAGTAATCGCTATTAATATAAAGTTTAGGCATGTGTATATGCGTATGTAATGGATTCACTCCTAAACTATTATGGATTTTAGAAACACAGCTGCTAGGCATAATAGTCGTAATTTGGGCTATATTTAGTTTTATTTAATTCCATGCGGAAATGGTAAAAAAAGAATGGAAGCCTTCCGGGAAAATTCAAATACTCCGATTTTTTGTGAAATTTTAACTATAGGTATTAGACATCAGTTAATACATGATCCTCAAACTTCAGTCAGGGTTTTGAGGGTGCATAATATGGGCAAAACCTTCTATTTGAAAATTCATTTTTTTTAGATTTGCATTGAATTTCATCCATAGTCATTAGAAATCAATTAAACAACATTCCCTGAATTTCGATTTCTTTATAAGACCCCTTAAGCTTAAATCTTTAGAAACTTTCTAGAATCAAAATTATGTAATGGATTTTGATCAAAATTGAGATGAGGATTTTAGTCACAAGGTTTAGTATCATTATATCTTGATTTTAATCTTTGTAAGGGGGGGCATAAAATTGTGTAAAACTGTTTTGTTTGTGGAATTAATTTGTACCCTCCTGGGATTGGATATTTTTTCTAATATAAATATATAAACAGATTCTGGCTTCAATTATCAAATTTAACAGCTGATTTTTTAATTTTTTTTTAGTTATTTTTGTTTCTCCGTCAAAATTCTTCAACAGGATTAGTAGACATTCTCTTTTCTTCGGTCCTTCGTCTTGCACAAGTACATTAAAAAAGAGAAGGGCAACACACATTTATATAATCACCAAACAAAATGGCCCCTTTGTTACGGGTTTTTCAGCTTTTGTCCGTAGCTTTGTCTATATTTCCCTTTCCATCATCCCACCTACTCATTCTCACTACAGCTTTTGAAGATGCCATCCACTTTTTGCACATCTCTTTTCCCATTTTCTACGCACTCTATTTGTTGCACCATTCATCCATCTGACCTTGTAGCCATGTTTACCCCACTCAACCATGAAAGATGATGCACAAAATCAGCAAAAATAGAAATTGCTTCATAGTTTTACCGCAGCGTGCTTTTAAACATCTACATCAGTGGCTCTCAACTTCTTTTTGTCCCTCTCATTCACTTTATTTCAGAATCTCATTAATCACAGCTAAGATTATCTTATACAATAAGTGTATTCATAATAATCTATCTATCTATCTATCTATCTATCTATCTATAATTGTTTATTTTATAAATATTGCATTTTTTACAATTTTTTCTCATCTCCTATCTACTTATACAGTTGCTCTATTTCGTATATCGAGCAAGGAAATTATTCAAAAAAAGAATAAAAAGTAAAAAATGGAAAAAAATCATATAAAAAAAAATTATAGAATTATAATAAATAATAAAGTATGTTAATTAACAAATATTAATAAGATGACAAGCTTTAAGATGAATAATTATACAATTTAATTATGATAGGAGTAATTAATATTGATGTCCAATTAGCTTATCTAAACTCATTGTCTGTGTACTTACCATCAATTCTCTGCGGTATTTCGTCAACAGCTGTTTCCATCTCGTTTCTTTCGACCACTCAGTCATATTTTTGATCTTTTGATAATGAGAGGTCCCGCTCTCGAAAATTCACGTTTAACTTTTGTCCGGAACTTTTTAATTGCTTGACAGTAAACTTTTTTCTATTTACTGTTCTGGTATTTAATCTGTTTTACGTGAAATATTAATAAATTGATTTGAGATTCCATTCTTATTTTCTCTTCTCATTTATTTTTGTTCATCTGTTCCACCTTCCGGTACCTATATCACATTGCTCCTGCCTCGGATTACGAACTTACATTTATATATATATATATATCATCCTCGAGTGCTTCGGTCTCTCTGTACAATGGTTTGTCAGGATAACCTGACATTAGGATACTCACCCTACAAGTAAACCCTGACCAAATATTTAAAAAAAAATTAGTATTCGAAACCCAAATAAGATCCCCTCGACACGGCTATATACTGGCTCATACGAGGAATGTTGCACCTTCTCCAAGTAATGTTACCTTCAAGTAACAGCACTTAGATGGATACTCTACCAGACTATCTGAATTCCTGTCCTGGAATCCGGTAAGACCAAGAGACCACAAGAAAGATATACTATAACATAGTTAACTGGTCAATTGGGAAGAGGAAAATTAAAATTCTTAACTTCTTTACTAACTCAACGTTTGACAGGTAAAGGAGAAAATTAAAATTAATGGAATATTTGAATATCTATGTATTTCATATAGAGATCAAGTGTTAGCCTCAGGAAGAGGCTCCCTTGATTTCTAAGAACTTCGACTGAAGAAAAATAAAACATATATATATATGTAAAAATAAAAATGGAATAACGGATAAGCAATTCAACAACTAGCAAAAATAAACTCAAAAACACATATTGAATAGTTCTACCGAAATATTTCGATTGTCAACATACAATCATCATCGATCGGAAGCAGAACTTTAATTAAAAACAGAAAAGAAAAAAAAACTTACTCTCCAAACACTTAAACAAAATAAATTTCTCTTGTTCTCTCCCAATTAAAAGTATTATAGATATCATTAGCAACATAACTTCTCTTGCTTTCTTTAAATATAGCAATAACTATTATAGACAGAAATGTGGCCTACCTATGGGGAGCCCCCTTAGTCCCGTATTAGCTTGCTTGTTTTTAGAATTCCTCGAAATCGGTACTTTTTCATACCGTATCCCTAAAACTGCTACTTATTTTAGATATATTGACGATATTTTAATTTTTCTACCCGTTAGTCATAAAATAGAAACATTAGCACAAGCACTCAACAAAGTTGAACCTTCCATCAATTTTACTTTCGAGAGTGAACAAAACAAATCTTTAGCTTTCCTCGACATTCTAATCCTCACAAACAATAATAGTCTCTCATTTCAAGTCCACCGTAAACTAACCAACAAAAATGATTACTTGCACTATTACTCACATCATAATAACTCCATAAAAATAGTATGATAATAAACTTTTATCTTAGAGCTTTGCGTATTTGTAGCCCTGAATATCTCTCTCAGGAATATAGTAAAATAGAATCCTCTCTCACAACTTTAAAATATCCCAAACATGTCATTCTTTCCGCTAAAAAGAAAGCGATCAAAATACATCTCAAAAATACCAAAAATACAAAAAAACTCCTAATACTACACAACCCATACCAAGAAATGTTTTCCTCCCTACTAATTCTTGCAATAAACATCTCTTCTCTTTTCTCTTTCCCAACATGGTTTCAGAATTATCCAAGCTATCTCACTCACTATTAAAGCATTTAAAAAAAACATAAAAACAAAAATAAAGTCCTTACATCTCCCACTTCAGCTGGAATTTATACTATACCATGCGCCGATTGTGGAAAAATATATTTTAGCGAGACACAACGTCCGTTAAAGAAACGCATCTATGAACACAATCGTGCTATAAAAAAGTGTGACACCTCAAATGCGTTATGCACCCACGTGATTTCTTTTGGTCATCACTTCAATACAGAGAGGGCGATTTTAATAAAACATATCCACGACACTAAACTTCGTCGTCTCATAGAATCATGCTTAATCCTACCTCATAATAACACAATTATTCAAAGACCAGGATTCTATAACATTGTTACATCTTCTGCTAGATCGATTCTAATCGAAATGAACCTAAATCAATATGATAACGGATAACTTATTCACTTTTTAGTCATTTTTCCTCCTCCTCCTCCTTTGTTGTTTAATTCCTTGTTGTCATTAATTTTAAATTACTACTTGCCCACTGTATTAACTTACAGCGTTTCCAATCGGCGTTCATTCACCAACTGCCGTTTTTTTCTTTTCTTCTTCTTCTTCTTCTTCTTCTTCTTCTTCTTCTTCTTCTTCTTCTTCTCTTTTTTTAACATTTCTTTCTTTCTTTCTCCCTTTCTACTGTTTATTACACATACTATTTTTTTCCAAATTGCGTTCTTTGTATAAATTTGAAAACTTTTCTGTTTTTAATTAAAGTTCTGCTTCCGATCGATGATGATTGTATTTTAACAATTGAAATATTTTAGTAGAACTATTCAATATGTGTTTTTGAGTTTATTTTTGCTAGTTGTTGATTTGCTTATCCGTTATTCCATTTTTATTTTTACATTTTGTCTGAAACATTGTTTCTTTTTTCCTCATATATATATATATGAGAGAGAGAGATAATATAATAAAGTCTGAAAATATATTTATTTATATACATAAATATATTTTCATATTTTACAACTAAGCTCTACTCACGTATTGAGCACTGTTGAAATAAATACTGAAAATCTGAAAGTCAGGTATGTGCATATATATATATATATATATATATATAAGTTAATCTCTTAAACTAATGAACCGATCATTATGAATTTTGGAATATGTATTCTAGGTAACATAGGCACATTACTTTCTTGTAAATGTTGATGTTTAGGGGATAAATATATATAATAATAATAACATTTTTAATTTTAATTATTTTGATGAACCGATCATTATGAAATTTTGAATATATATTCTCGGCAACCCGGTGATTAACATGGGCACATTACTGGTTTGTAAACTTAACCATTTAGGGAGTAAGCTTCCCCAAACTTGCACTTTCTCACAAAAAACTTTTAAAATAAGTAAGATACAAAAAAAAATTTAATAGAGAAAAGAATTGCTCTACATCAAATTTTGAGTTATATTAAGTAATACATTTTTTTAAGGATCGGTGCGCACATGTGAGCGTTAATAATATGTATGTACTTGGTAAAATCCTAATCTATTGAACTTATCTTTATGAATGATGGAATATGTATTCTAGGCAACAGGGTGAGTAACGTGGGCACATTATTTAATTTTGTAAACTTTACCATTTAGTTGGGGGTGGGGGCACCGAAACTGTACCATACCTCCTAAAGAAAGAAAAAAAAACAATGAAATTTAAAACTAATGCAATATTTATTGCTTATACCCGTCCTGAGACAGGTATTCTACTCGTATGCTTGCTTGCATGCCCTCATGCACGCTTTGTCATATTTACTTTTGACACTGCAGAAAGATGCGGCACAAAACCGGAAGGTGAGGATTGAAAATGTAGTGCACTTTGCGAAATATTTATTACTTGCTGTCTAATATTGTAAAAATTTCACAAAAGTCAGAGGTATATGAATTTTCATAAAGGACCTCCACCCATTTTTTTTACCCTCTTTGCATAAAACTAAACTAAATATAGTCCACATTACCAACCCTTATGCCTAGCAGCAGTGTTCCAAAATTCATAATAATCATACCCCCTTCCCCAAAAAAACACATTAAAATTTAAAACTAATGCAATATTTATTGCTTATACCCGTCCTAGGACGGATATCCTACTAATATATATATATATATATATATATATATATATATATATATATATATATATATATACGTGTGTGTGTGTGTATACTTTTAAGCAATTCTCCATCATAAAAACAGAAAGTTATGCACTGAAAATAGCTGATCAAACTTCTGATTCCTTGAGTTAGCAGAAATCTTGAGAACAAATCAACTTCACTTTCTTTTATTTTCAATTCACTCCAGACAGTTTGAGCAACGAAGCTAAAGTCAATTGTAGAGACGTGGTAAGAGGGGTATAAACGCCAATGACAAAATTAGCAATTCTGAATTGGAATAAATTTGCTGCAGTTCGCATTCAAATGCAGGATGAGTTATGGATGGGCTATTTTGATTGGACTTATCTGAATATGGATTCATTAATTTTAGTGCCCTCGGATTTTCTTAAAGTGAATACTTCCTGTCATTTTGAATTTGGTCACTTTGACTATCCAACATTTCCAAGATGGCTGCTCAAAATAAATACTTTTGGCGTCCATCTTGAAAATTTTGAATAGTCAAAAATGAATGCTGAGAATAAACAGAACTGGCAGCCAAGAATAGAAGCTTTAAATATTTATACCATTTGAGCATCTCTGACTGTTTAAATCAAAAACTGGTCATTAGGGAAGAACTAATAGGTACTTTTCCACCCGAAGATGTTCTACAAATTGTTTTAAATGACAAACATATTTATTTTTAATTTAAGATTTGCATTAGACTTTTAGACTGTGTTATAATGTGGGTTTTGATTACTTATGACAAGGTAAATGTCGCTCCCTCCGAAACCTGTCAAAACACTTCCTTCTACTAACCAGTGTATTATTGAAGCCAACCCGTGACTAACTCATTGTATTTTAAGAAAATACTGATGTAAGTAAAGTAGAATTTAATGCTGGTGCAGTCGCGTGCAGAGGTTTGGTGATGCTCAAGGACAACTCCTTGATTGTATGACCCAAAAATTTAAGTATCAGTCCTAGTACTGAGAAATATTATGCTAAAAGGGAGATAGTTTGAATATGATTTGATACGCCCCTCCATTCGGATGTCAAGGTCAACCGTCCGTCGTTCGCCCCTTCCTCCTCGGCATGCTCTGTGCTGGTGTTATATAGTCAGGCAACTCAGGAGACTCCCCAATCCCCACGTTACCAGTTATTTATAATAGCCTTTAGCAATTAAGTGTTCCCTTAGCAATTAACAGTTCCCAACCCATAAAAAATTAGAAAGAAACAATGTTATTTATAAGTTTTAATGCCCTTTCAAAGAATGCAACTCTCATCATAATAATAAAACTAATAGCTACATTGGTTTTACAATCACTACCCTATCCCGCCGCCTCACCATGCATCTTATAAACTCTAGCTCAATTTAATAGCATCTACAAAAACATAACTGCCCCCCCCCCTCTGATTTAAGACACATTTTAGTTAATAACATGAAAACAACACATTCTGAAACCAATTAAAAAAAAAAAACATACTTGAGGCTATCTTTATTTGAACCCAGCAACCTACAATTAATAACATTACGTATGAAACTAGTAACAACATTTTAAAATGCTTAACGTAATACAATTCATCCTGTGACGTTAATTCTGGCATCCCGGAATTTAAATTGTTAACGTCTTTTCTGGCATTGCCCTGGTTCGTTCTTTTGATGTTGAACTGACTTCACGTGCACATTCTCTGCTGCTTTTTAAAATTATTTTCTTCTCTCCAGCTTTTTTTCGTTTATTTGTTTTTGTTACTTGAAGATGATTCGACGAAGAATCGAAAACGTCCGTGATACATATGGAACATATATTAATTTATTTTTATTTTCTTGACACAAAAAAGATCATTAGAAAAAATTAAAAAAGGTATAATCAAGCAAAAGAATTCTGTTATGTTTAACAATGTTTGCTTAAATGTGATATATATATATATATATATATATATATATATATATATATATATATATATATATATATATATATTCCTCTGAAGATGGACCCGGATTGGTCTGAAAGTACTTGGGAGTCAATTCTAAACTATGGCAAATTCATCAGCCAATTCTCCTTCGAAACTAAGATCCTGATTCAGACTATTGAAAGGATCTACCAAAAGATATCTAGACATGAGTTGTCTCTTATATTCAACAATACTTGCCTGCAAGAGAAGATGTTGCCTATATATATATATATATATATATATATATATATATATATATATATAATGGACAGATAATAAAGATAAAATTTTATCTTGAATCAACAATGCTCACTATACAAAATAGAGCAATAATAAAATGAAATAACTGATGAAAATAGAAAGTGGGAAAAGAATAATATTTATTGAATCATAAAGTAGTTTAAACAAGGAATATATGAACTTTTTTCCTTTCTTTAACCCATGGATTTTCAAAAATGCAAGTTTTTATCATCTGATGTTTTAGCATTGGTTGCATCATGGGTTAAGGAAAGGAAAAAAAGTTATTTATATATTCCTTGTTTAAACCGTTAGTTGGCAACCCGTGTCAGTTCGAATTGCCTTGTCGCCAGTTTGTTGTGACCCTGTTAGGGGACGAAATAAAGACACAGAAACACGGGGTTACAGGAACAAAGATATATTATTGAAGAAAAAGAATATATATTCAAGAAGTGGTATTCTGGACTGCCAGTATAGAACTGGGGGGAGAAGACTGTGAGTTGAAATGCTTCTCGTATTTTATTATGGATGGATAAGTCCATTTGTTCTTCGTACAAATACGGCACCATAACAATATATATATATATATATATTCCCATTTCACTGAGGAAAATCGTTTTTGCTTCATTTGTCAATATTGGTCTTCATTCTTTCAAACAATTTTTCACATTGAAAAACAAGCATTTTAATTCCCTCAGCAGAGAAATATTTAAACTGAGATTTGAGCCATTTTCTTACTTCACTTCATATTGGAAACCCAATGACAACTGACCTTATAAAAATGAAGGCCATCATTTTGTGTGCTGTATCCATAGAAATTCCCAGTGTTTTTCAAATGTCTCCAATAGTAACAATTATGTCAGCGAAAATTCAGTGAATCCACCATTTTAGGTGTGCTTGCCATTGTCCGCCTGTCTGGCCTGTCCACTTCTTCAATACCTATAGTGACCTTCTTTACAAAAATATGTTTACTAAATCATGTTTTCCTTCACGCTACCCATTCTTCTGTCCAAGCACTAAGTTTGATTAGCTCAGATTTTGAATAGCTTAAAAAATATGTCTGTGAAATTCAAATAATTTTTGCTATCAAACAATTCAAAATAATGCAAATTCTGAACAAAAAATATATTTTGCTTTTTATAAAAATTAAATTCTCCTTTTATTATTTGATAATAGAACAGTAGAAAAGAGGTTTAGTTTGTTGATAGTACACATCAAATTCAATAGAAACGACACACACATCACATATGTATATATATATATATATATATATATATATATAGTAAAAAGTAAATATATAAAGTAAAAAGAGAGAACAACCCCTGCCTCCCCCATTTCACACACACACGCTTGCACGCTCTTACACATATACCAATTACAACTTATTTGAGAACACACACATACGTCTGAACACTCATACACATATAGCCTGCTACGAATTACAGCTGATTTGAGAATATGTGGTTCGCCCAAGTTGAAGAAACTGTTCAACGATTTTTTGACACATTCTGTTGCATGTATGTTCCCTTTCCACTTTCTGAATCAACAGACGATTTCATTTTTTCTATCTATCTACCTATCTATCTTTCTATTTATCTATCTATCTTTATTCTACCATTTTTATTATATCTATCTCTTTTTACTTTATTTTATTTTATTTTTTTATGTTTTATATTTTTTATATTTTTATTTTAACTTTTTGATTCTTAACGGTCCCAAAATTTGGAAATTTTAAATTTCTTTTCTTCTTCTTCTTTGTTTTCTCCATTTCATTCTTTCCAAAATATGATCTAAGGTTAAGATCGGATTCTAACTCTGCCTGATGAGATCTCAGTTTATAATAAATGTTGATCGATGACATCGACATGCCAGTGTCGCAGATTTTGTACATGTCTGTGTAAATAAAAATAATCATATATAAAAGCTCTATTTGATATTGAGCACTTTTTATAAACCCGGTGGAAATTCTTTGGATTACTACCCTGTGGATGTTTTACCTGGATTATTATTATAATTATATATATATATATATATATATATATATATATATATATATATATATATAAATTTATATATATATATATATATATATATATATATATATATATATTTAGAAAGCTTTTCATTTTTTACACTCACCCATCCTTTTAGTATATAGGTGTTTTTAATTCCTATATTTTTTTTACTTCATACCCTTTTACTTGGACCTCCCTCTTGTTCTCTGTTTACAATTTTTGTATATTTTGGGCGTTTGCGTGCTTGTCTTTGTGTGTTGAATGCTGGTCGGGGTGGTAAGAAAATAGAAAAGAAGTTAATTGCATGTTTCTTTTCTGATTATGGGTTTCTGATAAATTTGTAGTAAAAGAGAGAAAGAAATATTGTATCTTTTAATTTCAGACCTGAAAGAGACCAGTTAAGGTCGAAACTAAATTAGTTTCTGGTATTTAAGTTTTGTTACAACAAAATGAACACCGTGCACCATCAAAGCGAAACTTCAAGCAAAAATCTTGAAGTGACCATGAAAAAAACACCTTTCAAAAAAGCTTTCAACTCACAGAAAACTTAGATTCGAATGTTCAGAAAAAATTGTTTCCACATCTAAACGGCTTATTGGGTAGATTTTTAAAAGTCAATAAAACACCGTTAGGATAACTGTGAAAATATATGAAAAATAAAGTCTTACATTCAGCATCTAACAAGCAATATTTTCTCCATTCAGTAGAGTTTGAAACTGGATTCACATTAGAATCGATCTGAACTATATACAATAATTGTGTTTATATATATATATATATATATATATATATATATATTAAGATCTTCATAATTATGTATTATTGTTATATAGTTACACCTGAAAGAATATCGGGTCCTGTGTGTGTGTGCAAGATCTGTTGTCTTGATTCGGCTCTGTTCCAAGAAGTTGATTTTTTAATGTTTTATATATATATATATATATATATATATATATTTATTTATTCTGGTACAGAAAAATTAGTACAACATTCGTACCGTCGGTTTCAAGCACGGAAGGTCTTACCCATCCGGCTCTTGAAACCGACGGTACGAATGTTGTACTAATTTTTCTGTACCAGAATAAATAAATATTATGCTCTTAATTTTTAACTTTAATTCTTAATTAATCGAGCACTCTGCTGGGATTTTTCCTACCATTTTACAAAGAAGTTATATATATATATATGGCATAATCACGTTGACATACTGGTTCCGATTGGATCACCGAAGTTGGCCAGTACTAAATAGGTGACCATTTGGGAACACCAGATGCTGTATGTGGCGATGAGAGGATATGGGCACCACCAGGTTCTATCATGCCCACAGAAAAGTTAGGACAAATAGAGTATCTGCCTGACTCCCCGGCGATGTCCCCGGACGTTATGGGAAAACAACAAACAACAACAATATGTATATATATTTATAAAGTTAGGTATGTGTATATGTTTGTATGTACAGGATTCACTCCTAAACTAATTAACCGATCATTATTAATTTTGGAACACAGCTGTTAGATGCAAAGAATCAAAATGTGGGCTATATTTAGTTTAATCAAGTTTTATGCAACGGGGGTAAAAAGGGGGTGGGGAAACTTTCATGAAAATTCAGATACTTCCGACTTTTGTGAAATTTGAACAATAGGTATTAGGTATCAATTAATTTATTTTTCTCGTAAAGTCGGTTCTCTCTATCGCTCCAAACACTTTCTCACACCTGAGGCCATTCTCTATCTCTACAAATCTACAATCACACCATGTATGGATTTCTGTTGTCATATTTGGGCTGGTGAATCTCTGTCCTATTTGAGGGTTCTTGATAAGGTGCAGAAATTTGTCTGTAATTTGATTGGCCACACCCTTTCTTCTTCTCTGCACACTCTCTCTCATTGAGGTGATGTTGCTAGTCTCAGTCTTTTCTATAAATACTATTATAGCATGTGTTCTTCAGAATTATGTGATCTATTCCCTGCTTCTTTTGTTCCAACTCGTTTTACTCGTTGGTCTAGCGGTCTTCATCAATTCACTGTTTTGATACCTCATTGTAATACAGTTTCCTATTCCAGTAGCTTCTTTCCAAGAACCACAGGCTTGTGGAAATCTCTTCCTGCTGACTGTTTTCCTCTTACCTATAATCTTTGTCTTTTAAAAACTAAGGCCAATACGCATCTCCTGTCTTTGCGATGATCATATTTGTTATTGTTAACTCCTTACATCAAATGGCTTTATGCCTTGTCTGGAGCGATTTCCATAAAAAAAATAAAAAAGTAAGTTATTCCCTAAATTCCAGTTTCTTTGGAGTACTTTAAAGGCGTTTTAATGGGCATTATATGGGCACCATTTGAAAATTCAAATATATGTATACATTTGCATTGAATTTAATCCATAGTTATTAGACATCAATAAAGCAAGATTCCCTGAATTTTAACATTTTTTTACGACCCCTGCATCTTAAGCTCCCCCCCCCCCTTTTTACCGCATTTGTGTGAAACTAAATTAAACTATGTGCTCCAAAATTCATAATGATCGGTTAATTAGCTTAGGAGTAAATCGTTAGATGCCAATATGTAAACATATACACATACCTAACTTTATATGAATAGAGAAATATACTAATATTAGAATGATGTGTTTCTGTTTAAGTAACCCTAACTTCTTTGAAGCTACACGTTTTAAATTTGATACGTTGATCACCTGCCTCCGTATATTTTTGTAAAGCGATTTTGTCTATTATGGAAGCGATCCAGAGTATTGTTCAGAACGGGCATCCCAAAAAATACTGGTGAAAAGGTTTGACTGTTGTTTGCCAAATCAGCTGCGTTCTTGCTGGACATTGACTGACTGAGGTCTGAATTTCCTGAGTCCTCTTATCGAGATTCATAAATATATAGGTATGTTAACGCAAGCGGATCAATAAAAACTGAATTTACTGTAGAGACAAAGTGAATAAGAATTTATTGATTTAGCGGAGGGGGGGGGGGTTAAACAATATTTGATTCTTGGAAACACCAGAGTTATTACCTTTCTAAATATATTTGGAGCAGAGCAGAGTAGAGCAGGTGTTAGCATGATTGCAAGAATTAAAAGTGGATGGAGTAAGTTCAGAGAAATTCTGCCATTACTAACCAGAAAAGTGTTACCACTGTCGACCAAGGGAAGATTCAATCAGGCATGGGTATGCAGTGTGATGATGTATGGAAGTGAAACCTGATCAGTGAGATTTGAGGACATGCATTGCATGGAGTGAAATGATATGAGAATGATACGATGGATGTGTAATGTGAGTCTTAAGGACCGACTTAGTTTTGATGACTTCAGATGAAGATTAAATCTGGACAGTATAGGAAGATGTGTGCAGAACAGGGGACTTTGATAGTATGACTTCGTTGAAAGAATGGGTGAGAGTGTTGTAGGTTAGTAAGTGTAGAAGAGTTTAGGTAGCAGGTTCTGTTCACAAGGGAAGGCCAAGGAAAACATGGGAGGTGATAAAATATGACCTGAGAGAAAGAGGGATAACTAAATACCTGGGCAGAGATAGGTTAGTGTGGAAGTTAATTTCTTAAAGCCGTCCAATGCATGTCAGCATGTAAAATGGACATTAAACTGAATATGATGATGATGATGATGATGATGATGATGATGATGATGATTCACAACAGATTGATCACAATGTTACATGGGGTATATGCAGGGAGAAGTGCTCCAGATTGGTAACCTTGTGCCAGACTAGGTGAAGGATTGTGAGCTTGTTACTGTGCAACGACACATAAAAGGTTGTGGCTGATGGATAAAATGACTCTGGTGATCTAAGTTAGACAAGGGCAAGTCAGCAGCAGCTGATGATATGATGAATGATATGAGAATGATACGATGGATGTGTAATGTGATTCTTGAAGACAGGCTTAGATCTGATGACCAAAGAGGAAGAGTAAATCTGGAGAATATAAGGAGATATGTGCAGCACAGGAGACTTTGATGGTATAGTCACATTGAAAGAATAGATAATAGTTATTGGGTTAGTAGATGTAGAATAGTCAAGTCATCCGGGTCAATTGGCAAGGGAAGGCCATGAAAAACGATGAAGGAAGTAATAAGTATGGAATTGAGAGAAAGAGAGATAAATAAAGATCTGGTCAGAAATAGGTTAGCTTGGAACTCAATTTTTAAAAGCTGTCCAACACATGCCAGCATGTAGGACGGACGTTAAACCGAATGTGATGATAAAAGAATGTATTAGAGTGCTTGGGTTAGTAGATGTGTAATGTGAATTTTAAAGTCGGGCTTAGATCTGATGACTTCAGAGAAAGATTAAATCTGGACGGCATAGGGAGATGTGTGCAAAACAGGAGACTTCAATGGTTTGGCCACGTTGAAAGAATGGATGATGGTTCTTGGGTTAGGAGATGTAGAACAGTTGAGGTAGCAGGGTTAGTCGGCAAAGGTAGCCCAAGGAAAACAAGGGAAAAGTGATAAGGATGAACTTAAGAGAAATAGGAAGAGACAAAGACCTAGTCAGAGATAGTTGAGTTTGAAAGTCATTTTCTAAAAGCTGTCCACCACATGCCAGCATGCAAAATGACTGTTAAACCGAATATGATGATAATGGAATATCAGGGAGGAGGAATGAACAAAGCATGCATGCATTAGAACAGTAGCGGGCCACATCCGGCCTGCGAAGGCTTAGCGTCCGGCCCACCACCCTGCTATGCTTTATTATTGCAATCCGGCCCGCGGACCTCCCAGTAAAACTCATATCATTTTGTGACATAGACGTAAAATACTTTCAATTAAGATTTACAGTGGGATAAAAATGTATATATATCAGCGAACGATGATGCATGTATATTTCATTTTTCATTAACTATTGAGAGATAAAAATAGAAAAAGAGAAAGAGAGAGGCAAAGAGGAAATGTGAGGCGAGGAAAGGGCATGAAACAGAGAACTTATGTGAGGTGTGTCAAAACGAATGCTGGATCAACTTGCTACTTCCCCGTCATTATTTTTTATGATTCCAAAATGGCTCTTCGTCAGCGCCTTTTATAACATTACATACAGAAGTCTCTTGAGAAAAAAATATCAGATCTGTAGAGTGTTCAATGCAATTTTTGTACAATTTATTCATGTAAACAAAATATAGTAATTCTGAGATTTTGTTTTTCACTCCGGCCCGCGATCTCCTTCCAAAAGTCTCATCTGGCCCTCACTCTGAAAAGGTTGCCCGCCCCTGGTCTAGAACATTATTTTTAATTTATATCACCAATGAGATCAGTTGCACATCGTGGTTGCTCTTGAATGCACCTGCTGAGAAGGGTATCAGCGTAATAACTGTGACAACAATAAGCAATAGTAGATAAGATCAGAACTATTATTTTTGCACCAATTGCTGACATGTTGTTTTGTTATAGAGCTTAAAAGCATTATTATGTTTCAAAAGGACCCGTGGCGCAATGGATAAAAGTGCTAAGTGATAATCAGTTCCAAATGACAATCTTCTGGAGGTTGAAAGTTCAAACTTCAGTACAGGCAATGCTAAGACATCTACCCGGAATAATGTAATACTATCGCCTGCCGGGGGAGGTCTCCTTACCGTTCTGTGGATTTCTCAGTTGGTCGTGTGTTTGTCATGAGTTCAATGTGATACTATCCTTGGGATTACCAGCTCCCCGGTGACAAACGATAGATCCATCACAGTTAATGAAGGAGTTAATCCTGTTCGTAGGCTTGACGGGTGTTTGGTCGGGTCTTAGGTGTCACTAACTCGCTTCAGAGAATTAGTTATCTGGGCTGAGGGAAGCGGCGTCTTGTTGAAATTGAACGCTTGTACAAAAGAACCGAACACTCATACTTTATGTATAGAAAATAAATTATTTATTTATTTTTACATTCCGAAGAAACTTACAACATTCGAATGTCGGTTTAACTGGGCCACGTACGACCGACCCGCACAAAATCAAAAATCCAACTGAAAATCTCCCTTGCTGTGATAAAAAAACGAGAGAGAGAAAGAGAGAGATAGAGATAGATAGATTCGTCTGGAAGAGAAGAAAAGAGACACAATTTGCATAAAAAAAAAAGTGTCAGAGAGATTGTGTGAGAGAACAAGTCACTCATGACGTTGTTATTATTTAACCGGCAGTTCCGATTTTTAACCTTTTGCAAAGCTGGTGTCAGCTAAAATTGATTTAACCTTTAACCCGACGGCCGTCACCCCAGCCTTTTGTTAACAAGCTATCAACTCCGAGCTGAGCAAAACGTTAACAGCTCTTGCAATGTTTTAATGCCAAAATAACACTGTTTCGATTTTACGTGTCTCCCTGCTCGTACAAAGAAAGCCAGGCACAAGGCTTTCAAATATGAGGAATACCTGTTTCCCAAAAGGGTGTACATCGTTGTAACACAATAAGAGCAAGTTGCCCCTGTGGATTGAATAAAGGGTTTCGTTCGAAATTCCGTATAGATTCCTAAGTCCGATACAATGCACCTGAAAAATGGCGGAGAGGTTGCATCGACCGAAACGTTGTGAGAATAACATCCAAGATGAAAACAGTAGTCCGAATAATCCAAAGCTTAAAAGCAGTATTGGATATTAAGGGTTGAGAGTAATTTATTTCCTTTTCCCAGGTGAGTTGCTTTTTTTTTTTTAATTAAAGGCTGTTGTATAAGCTTAAGATTGAAGCTGCCAGATTGTGGTTTGTATTCGAAAATGTACTCCCTTCTCCCAAATCCAGATTTGTGAAGCTATCACTAAGCTCTACGAACGTCAGCATAAATCAATCTGACAAGGAACATGGTGGCCATTGAAGTTTGTCGTTTTTCAGATTCCTGACCTTGTACCAATCATTTAAGATTCTTTTCTTGGCCACAGCTCTAAACCGATTTAGCACGCTTTCTTGAAGGCTGGCAGCCATGCGTACATATACTTATTCCGTTCGCGGTTGCCCCATCAACTCTGCCTCGATTTAAGGAGATTTCACTCTTGCCCCTTGCATGCACTGACAACTCTCTCTCTTTCTCTCTCTCTCTCTCTCTTGTTCGTGTCCCCTTTCACCTGCACTTCTCTTTCTTTTTTCCCTTTCTTTCGAAACCTGTAATGGAACGAGGCTCCCGCTATTTTTCCCCACTCCATCATACACGTTTCGGTTGACCCGTGAGATGTCAAGGTCAATTTTCACTGCTTAGAACATCTCAAAGCAAGCATTTCGCTACATGCGAAATCGTTCTGGGTCTGAAGCAAAACGACGTTTCTCTGCGCAACACACACTATTTTAGTGTTACGATACATAATCGATTTAGATTCACTAATACTGATTCAGTACTTTTATTACGATAATCTTAAAACTTACATTTATTATTATACTAAATATGAGTTAATCAAAGTTGTTTCCTGGGGATTTTTTCCTATATAACTATATAGGAATACAAAAAAACAACAAAAAAACACAACATACATTCTAAAATATACTTTAGTTCTGGGATTGAGTTATACTTTCAAAACAATTCTCTTTTATTTGTTCTTATTAGATGTAATTTATAATTTATGCAAACAAGTCACCCGTCTCTCTCTTTACTATCTATTTCTCTCGCACTCATTCACTCACTCTATATTGATTTACCCATTCTCTAATATTTCTCAATGGCTCTGTGAGCGTTTAGAAAGAGAATGGGTACTCTTATAGTTGACGCACCATGTTTTTGTGACTTCGCGTCGTCAATGTTCGGACAGGTTACAGAAACGCCCGAGAGTTAACTCGGCAGAAACTGCCAAACGCTTAAATTAAGACTGTCAGACGATAAATTACGACGAAGAAAACCAAACTAAAATACATATATAAAAATAACGAACGAGCAAACCATAGCTAAACAACTGTTATTAATTAGATGTTTATTTTTGTTTTTGTTTTTTGTCATATATATATATATACAAATACTGAACAAACAAACCATAGCTAAACAACCGTTGTTTATTTTTGTTTTCTTTTTGTCAAATGAACCATTGTTAATCAAATGTTTTTAAACAAAATGTTATTTTGTTTGTGCACCGGAAAGTTTCAAAAGATGATTTTGTTTGCTTTGTTAAACAAATGTTTTTGTTTTTTAATTTTTTTTTAATGTATTTAAAAAAAATTTTTTTCAAAAAACTCAATTAGTCCTTCGGGAGATACAACGAGCTGAAAGTGATTATAGAAATTCATTTTTTTGTTATTAAAGGCGATTAATTTCTTCCAAAAGTTATCGGCTGCTTGGTTAATAGTTTCGTCAATGTCCGGCGCTTCCGAGACCTGCCCGGACATTGCCGACGCAAAGTCACGGAAACATGGTGCGTCAGCTAGAAGATACCAAAGAATGATACTCTTTTTTTTTCAGCGTGGCCATCTAATTTACATACGTGTGTTTGTACACACTACAAACACGTATGTAAATTAGATGGCAAAATTATAAGTCTCTTTACTTCTATATATGTATAATAAAGAATAATAATACTTCTAAAAAAATAATAAGAAGAATAATATAGAAAGTAAAGGGACGTATTAGTTATATTTATGCAAGAAGAATGTCTTTACCCTAACTCTAACCCTAACCCTAGCTTCTTTCAAAGAATTGCAGGCTTGTGGAACTCTCTTCCTGTTGATTGTTTTTCTCCTACCTATATCCTTGGTCTTTTCAAGACTAAGGCCAATAGGCATCTCCTGTCTTAGCGATAATGATCTTTCATACTTGTTAGCTCTTTACATCAAGTGGCTTCGTGCCTTGTCTGGAGCGATTTTCCATAATAAAAACAAAGTATGTCACATTCATAAATTTTTGACCGCTTTTAAATTTAATCGTTCCTAAAAATTTGAAGGAAGCCAGCTCAACTTCGGGCGTCGTCAGGCGGTTGCAAAATGAAATAAATTGGTGAATCTATCAAGAGGGTTGCAGTGTTCGCCTCCCCATAATTGAAGCATTGTTTATACGCATTAATAAACCAAACATCAACCATTCCTGTTATGAGGGGGGGGGGGGTGAAGGTGTATTGAAGTGCTGTTGAAATAATTTAAAAGAGCGCCCTCTTGATAGATTCACCAATTTATTTCATTTTGCAACTGCCTGACGACGACCGATGTTGGTCGAAAACGTTCGCACAAAATACAGAGATTTTTTACACTCCTTGGATTATAACATCAAATCCGTCGTACGAAGACTAGAAAAAACGGATCAAAAGCTGAATAAGCAGAAGTTGGCACTCCTGTTTAATCAAACATATATATATATATATATATATATATATATATATATATATATATATATATATATATATATATTATATAAGGGGACTATAATAATCCCCCCTATTTGTAATCTTCTCTAAATTAAGGTCTTATCTATGGGAGAATTGTTTATTGATTGTCTGTCATTGGTTGATTAGACCGACAGCAATTCATGAGCCAATTAACAAGTATCATTTGGTGATGCCAAATTGAAAAGATTAATGCTCTTAAGATTAAATATTTTGACATGATGTTAAGATAACTTAAGATGTTATTAAAAGTTTAAGGGCCAAATTGTTTCTCTCTTTTCAATGTTTCCATCTTGACTATGTTTTTAATTAATCCATTCAGAAATATACGATGTGGGGATGCAGGATTGGCCTAATGGGCATTGTCACATCTAATGTGGGCATTTAAGCACTAATACTGTTGGGAACACGGCATAATTACATCGACACACCGGTTCTCATTAGATCATTGAAGTTAAGCAACATTGAGCCTGGCCAGTGCCAAATGGGTGACCATTCAAGCATACCAGGTGCTGCATTTCCGCATCTTGTAAAGATAAGAATGAATATTAGTGCGAACACCGGCAAAGCATATTTTTTTTCCTGTAAGTTTTGACAAAGAGTTTACACTAGTAAATAATAAAAATTTGAAATTTCCTCCAAAAAATAAAATGAACCAAAATTTGTTTCATTTTCGAAAAGTCAAATATATAAATCAAGGGACATAACCCATCATATAATGACGTGCCCAAAACGAAAAAAGAAGGATCTAGATTTATTTATAAATATTTATGAATTTAAGTGATAAACAACAACAAAAGATTCGAAAGTATTTATAAGATTTCAATTTCGATATTTCATAAGAGTAAGAAATTTCACCAATTTTATTGCAAAACCAATTCGTTTTAATGACATAAGGTCATAATGAATGACCTTTTAATGACATAAGGTCATAATGAATGACCTTTTAATGACATATATATTCCGTCATTGAATTATCTTTCGAAATTTGTTCACAACAAAAACTCGTCTAGCTACAACCACTGTAAATAATTTTTCTTTCTTCCTCTGTGTACCAAATACTAAACGAAACTTCCATGAGCAAAGTTTCTTTCCAAGAACTGCCTGTTTGTGGAACACAGTACCACAGGGCTGCTTTCCAGCTGACAACAACATGGTCGTTTTCAAGTCTTATTTTATCAAATATTTTGTTGAACTGCCCTCTTAAATAATCAAATTCCAATCCTCATGGTGTTGTCTCACAGTCCACCTAAGAAACTCATTAACCCATATCCTCGAGTGTTTACATTCAAAGGGTACAAGGCGTGAAAGCGTGATCATCGTGCTGGCCGAATGGTTATGAGACCAGGGTTCATAATAGTTGGATCCAGGGTTCGAATTCTCGGACCATACAGGGAATAAGGACCCCAAAACAATTTCTAGAAGTGACATAAAAAAATCTATAAAATTTCTAGAAGTGACATAAAAAAATTTATAAAATTTCTAGAAGTGACATAAAAAATCTATAAAATTTCTAGAAGTGACATAAAAAAAATCTATAAAATTTCTAGAAGTGACATAAAAAAAATCTATAAAATTTCTAGAAGTGACATAAAAAAATCTATAAAATTTCTAGAAGTGACATAAAAAACTATGAAAGTCCAGAAGTGACATAAAAAACTATGAAAGTCCAGAAGTGACATAAAAAAATCTATAAAAGTTCTAGAAGTGACATAAAAAAAATCTATAAAAGTCCAGACGTGGCATAAAAAAAAACTGTTGAGATCTCTTGGTAATAGTTTATTTCCCAGAACCTGATGGGTTTTGATGGATAAAGTATTTACTGACAGTAACTTTTAAACTCTACTTCTACAGATGTACAATAACAGAGAATGTATGAAACAGTAAAACCAAAAATAAATAGCTAGATTGCATATAAATAGGAAGCATCTGTCATCTTCACGACTCTGGCTGATAAAATTATTTTGACCCGACAAATATAAATAGATTTCAAAGGAGCCATAATCTATCTCGGTCTTAGGTCAATTGTAAGGGTCCCATGCTGCACAAATAGGCCTATTATCATACAATTGAGTCTTGATCTGTGTTATAATACAAAAGAACATTTCAGCTGCTGAATATTTCAACAATTATTCCCCCCCCCCCAAAAAAAAGAACGAGTTTTGCTAAGGTTTTGCAAGGCAGAAGAAAATAACGCACTTAAGGAGTTTTTAATAACCTTAAAAATATCCGTTTTGCTCACAGATGTACGGAATTATATGCTATTCTAGTTGTGAATATTTTTTAAATATTCTTTCTTTTTTTTTTTTTTGCCCGCAGTTTAATTTACTTTCGCAATGTCTGTGTTATTGTCTGCTTTCTTCAAACCTCTTAGCAATGAAGGCTGGTTCCAGTGCAATGCCCGCTAACACTTTTACTATCACTTGTCAAAATGCCACTTAATGGACGGCTTTTAGTCTCACCCATATGGTGTGAGCTATTCAGGCTCAATTTGGTGGAATATTGTTCAATAATTTTTGGTACATATGTGTTTATTATTATTGTTACTCACTAGGAGTTTTCAAAAAGGTCATCATCAGAGATTACTCACTGATAATAGCCGTTAGTTCTTCATGACTTTGCGTTATCGCAGCAGCTGCATGCCATTGATTTCTTGGTGGCAACGATCATTGGATTTCTCTGGGATTGTGTGGCAATAAGCCTCCCCAAGGTCCCAGTACTCTCTGCACCCTTCCAGTTGGGGTCTGGGTCGTGCTCTCCCTCCTCGGCTTTTCCATCCTCCTTGACCCTTCACGACTATTTCCTGCGGTATCAGCCGAGTTTGGTGCCATCACTTTTTTCAGGGGCGAGGGAGGGGAGTAGTTTATGAAATTTCTTAAAGTTACAGTCTCCTTGGGTTCATGTGGTGATGTTCTTTCTATGTCTTTGCTTTATTCCTATTGCAACTTCTATGTGGCTGGTTAGCATTCGCACCTTTTTTGGTTTGGTTTCTGCATTCAAGGATTTTTCTTAAAATTACAACTGTTTTCATCATTGCTGCCCATTATTATTATTATTTATTTACTGACTCGAAGTTCTCATACAAGCCATTATCAGTAATTGCTAACTAGGAATAACAAGTGATATTTTCCGGGGTTAGAGTTAGGATAATAAGTCTCTTCAGATTTCCAGCACTCTCTGCCTCTTTTGATAACCATTGCAAATCACTTTGACTTATCGCAACATCCGTTTTTCATGCATTTCTCGCTGATAATGACTGTCTGGAATTCAAGTGGCAATAAGCCTCCCCAAGATTCCAGTACTCTATGCATCCTTCAAGTGGAGGTTTGGATGCTGCTCTCCCTCCTTGGTCTCTCCATCCTCCTTGGCCCTTCATGAAAATTTTGTGGCGTACCAACCGAGGCTGATGCAACTATATTTCTTTTTTATTGGAGGAGAAGAGATGTCAAATTATGGGATTTCTGACAGTGTTATTATTATTATTATCATTATTATTATTAGTAGTAGTAGTAGTAGTAGTATTAGTATTATTATTATGATTATCATTATTAGTATTATTATGATTATTATTATTAGTATTATTATGATTATTATTATTAGTATTATTATGATTATTATTATTAGTATTATTATGATTATCATTATTAGTATTATTATGATTATTATTATTAGTATTATTATTATTAGTAGTAATATTAGTAGTATTATTAGTATTATTATTAGTAGTAGTATTATTATGATTATTAGTATTATTATTATTAGTAGTAGTATTAGAAGTATTATTATTATTAGTATTAGTAGTAGTATTAGTAGTATTAGTAGTATTATTAGTATTAGTAGTATTATTATGATTATTATTAGTAGTAGTATTATTATGATTATTATTAGTAGTAGTATTATTATTAGTAGTAGTAATATTAGTAGTATTATTATTAGCAGTAGTAATATTAGTAGTATTATTATTATTAGTAGTAATATTATGATTATTAGTAGTATTATTATGATTATTATTAGTAGTATTATTATGATTATTATTATTAGTAGTATTATTATGATTATTATTATTAGTAGTATTATTATTTGTAGTAGTAATATTAGTAGTATTATTATTAGTAGTAATATTATGATTATTAGTATTATTATTAGTAGTTGTAGTATTATTATTATAATTATTAGTATTATTATTAGTAGTATTAGATTAATAGTAGTAGTATCAGTTGTTATATTTACATTTGACCCTTCTTTTGCAAACCTTTTATGTGTCATGCCAAATTTGGTGGAATTTTGTACAACAGTTTTTAATCCATAAATGCTTATTATTATCAGTAATAGTAATAACTAGCGGGAACCCGTGAAAATTCCACAGTTGCTTTCTTCCTCTAAATTCGTATGGATCAGCATGGTATGACTTTTTGACTGGCTGCATTTTGTTGTTGGCATTGCTTTTCCTGATTCTTTTTTATTTATTTATAATAATATACTTAGAGGAGGGACTAAGTGAAGGTTGCCAACATCCATAAGTGAAAGTGACGCTATCGAACCGACTTAGTTTGAACTTTGCACACACAGGTCGTCGAGTCGCCACCTACCATTTACCAGTATAATTTACTGTTTATCCTAATACATCTCTTAAAATAATACATGTATTTAAAATTTTATAATATACAGAAAAATATTCTATCTTTCTTCTTCTCTAAAAGTAGAAATCAGCTCTGAAACTTCTTGGTCTTTCTCATTTATCAAATCTTTCTTGGAGTTCATACATTAGATCCATTGCTTTTTCTGCTTCTCGTAAAGTCGGTTCTCTCTATCGCTCCAAACACTTTCATCACACCTGAGGCCATTCTCTATCTACAAATCTACTATCAGACCATGTATGGAGTACTGTTGTCCCATTTAAGGGTTCTTGATTAGGTGCAGAAACGTGTCTGTAATTTGATTGGCCCTACCCTTTCTTCTTCTCTGCACCCTCTCTCTCACTGACGTGATGTTGCTAGTCTCAGTCTTTTCTATAAATACTATTATGGCATGTTTTCTTCAGAATTATGTGATCTATTCCCTGTTTTTTTTTGTTCCAGCTCGTTTGACTCGTTGGTCTAGTGGTCTTCATCAATTCGCTATTTTGATACTTTATTGTAATTCAGCTTCCTATTCCAGTAGCTTCTTGCGGAACTCTCTTCCTGCTGACTGTTTCCTCCTACCTATAATCTTGATCTTTTCAAGACTAAGGCCAATAGGCATCTCCTGTCTTTGCGATAATCATATTTCGTTCTTATTAGCTCTTTACATCAAGTGGCTTCACGCCTTGTCTGGAGCGATTTCCATAAAAAAAAATTGTCATTGGTAGCTCAAATTTAAATGAATAAAACAAATACGCCTCTCCTTTCTTTATTTATTTGAAATTAAAACACTGAGATGTGTATGAAAATAGCATTAAAGTAAAAAGAATGCAAATAGTAGGTTTTAAAGTTAAAATCGAATAACAGAATTCGATTTGGGAACAATTCATTTTAAAATGGGTAGTCAGAATTTTTATTTTTACAACACTAGTACTTTTTCAATTACTTCTTTTTCATTGCATTTTATCTTTGGCAATGGGACAATCTCATTAACACAAATGGGTGTGGAAGGTGATAACGTACGTACGAACCAGAAATGCCTTAACATATTATTATATAGACAATAATAATAATAATAATAATAATAATAATAATAATAATAATAATAATAACAACCAAGAAATGTCAACGTTAGTTTAAATAGAACAAAAACTATGGAAAGAACATTACACAAATCAAAGGGAATTGAAACTGTCAGAAATCACATAATCTAACATCCCCTTCTCTTAAAAAAAAGTGGTCGTGAAGGGTCAAGATTTAGAAGGGAGAGCACTAAACAGACCTCGACTAGAAAGGTGCGGAGAGTGCCGGAATCTTTTTGCAGCTTATTGCCACTCAAATTCCAGAAAACGCCAACGGTCATTATCGGCGAGAAATCAATGGTAAAGAACTATTACGATAAAGCAAAAATGATTTGCAACAGTTATCAAAAGAGCCAGGGAGTGCTGAAAATCTGGGGAGACTTATTGTCTCTCAGATTCCAGGAAATACCACTCATTATTGCCAGTAATTAATCACTGATAATGACTTGTGTGAAAACGCCTTGTGAGTAAATAATAATAATAATAATAATAATAATAATAGCATCAGCAGTAGGAGTATTAGCATTTTGACTCTCCTATTAAACGCCTTTCATGTCAAGTCTGCTTCAAGCCAAATTTGCTGGAATTTGGCCCACCAGTTTATAACCAATAAATATTCATTATTATTATTATTATTTGTACTCACTAGGAGTTCTCACACAGATAATCGTCAGTGATTGCTCACCGACAACAACCAGTGGTATTTCCTGGAGTCTGAGTGACAACAAGTCTCCCCAGACTTCCAGTGTTCTTCACCTCTTTTCGATAACGATGCGGTATCGCAACAATCTCTTAGCATTGATTTCTCGCCGGTAAGGACACTTGGTCTTCTCTGGGATTTGGGTGGCAACAAGCCTCCCCAAGATCTCAGCACTCTCTTCACTTTTCCAGTGGAAGTCTGGTTTGTGCTGTCCCTCCTCGGTCTTCTCATCCTCCTCGACCCTCTACAAATATGTTGTCTGGTGTCAGCCTAGGCCGGCACCAGTTAAAAAAAAAAAAAAATGAATAAAATAATATTTTTTCAAATTTTTTAATTTTTTCCCTTCAATTCATTTTTTTTTTTTCCCTTCCTTTTCTCTTCCATTATGGTAAAAAAAAAAAAAAAAAAATAAATTAAAAAAAAAAAAAAAATTATTATTATTATTATTATTATTATTATTATTATTATTATTATTATTATTATTATTATTATTATAACAGATCTTTTTTTATAATTATGGATTATTTTAAGATTGACGATCGTCTTAATGCCAAAATATATAATGTTCTGCTGAGCATGACGACTTTGCAGGCCGATATTTTGAATATTGACTTATTTTACGAATCATAAGGTTTCCAGTTTCGTTATGCATTTTTCTGGTATGAATCTGAACCTTTGTGACAAATTTAGTCATTTTTCGATTGGAAATTATGATGTTGTTTCAAATCAAGAAATCAGTTGTTTATGTTTTCCATAATAGAAAATGAAATTAAATCATTAAAAATATTTTATCCCCCCCGCCCCTAAAAATGTCTAGCAATTTCTCAGTAATTATATCACTTAATGTTCTAAGAGATACAATCTGCTAACTGCATAAGAGTCAGATTCGACCCAAGATAGAATATTGCTGCCACATGTGGGGAGGTGCCGCAAAGAGCACCCTTTCTTGCCTTGACAGAGTACAAAGTCGACTTCGCAATCTAGTGGGAGATGATCTCTCCTCTTCCCTGCAGCAAGAGATGTTACTAGTCTTTCTCTACTCTATCGGTATTAGGTAATGTAGGTACTCGATTGCGCTACACGTTCTGCCCATCCCCTCCCCTGTAAAACCTCCTCAGCAAGAACTTGTTTTTCTACCTCTATGTACCTAAAATCGAATGGAACTTCCACGAACAGGTGTCTCTTCCAAGAACTTCCCATCTGTTGAACACGTTACGATGGGAATGTTTCCCTACAGACTAAAACATGGTTGTTTTCAAATCGAATGTCAACAAATATCTGTCGAGTCATCCTGCAAATTAATCATAGTTCTTAATCCTTTCATAGTGCTGTTACCTCATCCAAATGAAAATCTCACTAACCCTTATCCTCGAGTGGCTTTTGGCCGTGACAAGTGATGATTCATTGCTATAGAAAAGGTTGCAACGATTTTTTAATATATTTTTTTAATTATTACAAAATCAAACAAAATAGTCACTGAGTGTTGTCTTTTGAATGCCACTTCTTCAAGGCTATTTTAAAGATACGTTTTGCTGGTAATAAAACAACACACAAAAAAAACACAATTTTTACCCATGCCATTGCAAATCTCGGCCAATTTTAAGAGATTAACCTTGCCATTAGCATTTAGAAAACATAAAACAAACAAAAAACGTTTTTTTTTCCCTCTGAATTGTTTCTGTTTGGTTTAACGGATCGTAAAATTACTTTCAAAATGCAGTAATGCCAAGAAAAAGGACCAAAGGAAGAAATCCTTTGAAATTCCTGAAACAAATAATAAATAAATAAATAAAAATTAATTAAAAAGAAAAGATATGATATTTTACAGAATTTTATTTTGACAAACGAACCAAAGAATTTCCCCTTGCTCAAGGTGTTTTTGATTTCTTCTTTATTTTCACCCTTTTAAAATTATTCCAGGCGTCCTTGTAAAATCTTCAATTCATCAAATTAATATTAAAGCTCTCTCTTCCCCATCGCTTGGTCTAATCGATTGATTAGTTTTTTTTTTTGTTTTTTTTTTATTCGTCTTTTCTTGTTTCACACTTCCTACTTCTGTTGTTTGAGAAAATAAAGCAATTAATTCAATTTATTTCAAAGCTATTACGGTGATTGCCACATTTAAAAAAATCATCATAAGCATGACAAAACTAAGTGCATACGTATGTGCATATAGCCTTATTATAATACAATTGCTTCTAAATCTGTGTCATACCACAAAAGAACATCTCAGCTGTTGAAGTTATAAACCTGAACACTTAAAAGAATAATTTTCAATAAAAAAAAGAACAAGTTATTCAAAAGTTCTAGAAGACTGAATAAGATAACGCTCTTAAAGGCTTTACAAAATAACCTTAAACATATCTGTATGAATGACAGATCTATTGAATTATATGCTATTCTAGTTTTGAATATTAAAAAATATTCTTTTCTCCAAGTTTCATCTATTTTCATAATGTCTGTTGTTGTCTTAATACTTAGCACTATCCATATATATAAACGGAGTTAAAGGGGAGTTTGAATTACCTACTAGACACTATTCTCGAGTGTCTTCGGTCTCTCTGTACAAGGGTTTGTTAGGACAACCTGACATGAGGATACTTAACCCTACAAGTAAACCATGACCAAATGTTCAAAATTACATAGTATCCGCAGCACAAATAAGATCCCCTCAGCATGGCTATACACTTGCTCATACGAGGAATAGTGCATCTTCTCCTAGTGATGTTACCTCAAGTAACACCACATAGCTGGATACTCCACCAGACTAGATGAATTCTTGTCCTGGAATCCGGTAAGACCAACAGACAACAATAAAGATATACTATGACATACTTGACTGGTCAGTTGGGGAGAGAATACATTTATTATTCTTAAATTTTTTACTAACTCAATGTTTGAGAAGTAAAGGAGAATTTAAATAGAATATTCGGATATCTACGTATCTCATATAGAGATCAAGTGTTAGCCCCAGGAAGGGGCCCCTTGATTTCTGAGAACTTCGACTGAAGTAAAATTAAACATTCGGGATAAACGGAAATTATTTATACACCATCCACTATTACTATGCAATCCCTGCAGTTAAGTATATAGAAAACAGAGCTGTTAAACCTGACATCGTAATATGGGTTATAAGGAAGAAAGTAGCAACCCTAGTTGAAGTCAGTGTCCCTAATGATGCAGGATTAAACAGAGCTGAAAGGGAAAAGATTATGAAATACCAAGGTGTTATGTACGACATGAAATGAAACTGGAATCTTAGGAAAATCTCAATCATCCCAGTAATTATAGGAGCAACAGGGCTAATGGAAAAGAATTTCAAAAGCTATCTGGCGAGTTTACCCGGTGAACCGAGTGCAAGAGAAATATAAACAATTGCACTTAAAGGGACGGTTAGAATCTTAAAAAGATCTCTCGGCTGGAGTGTCTGAAATAGCAGGTGAATGTCTGGCATCCGGTAGGATGCCCCATCTCCAGCAAAACGAAAAGATAAGAAAAAAAAAAGAAAAAAAAGAGATAAATATTACGAAATACCAAGGTCTTATGTACGACATGAAAAGAAAATGGAATCTCCATAATCCCAGTCATTGTAGGAGCAACCGGACTAATGAAAAAAAATTTCAAAAACTACCTGGCGAATATACCCGGTGAACCGAGTGCAAGTGAAATACAAACAATTGCACTTAAAGGGACGGTTAGAATCTTAAAAAGTGTCTAAAATAGCGGGTGAATGTCTAGCATCCGGTAGAATGCCCCATCCCTAGCAAAAACAAAGAGATAAGAAAATAAAAAAATAAATAAAGGAAGTTTGAATTACCTACTAGACACGATCCGCGATTGTCTTAGGTCTCTCTTTAAAAAGGGTTTGTCAGGACAATCTGACATGAGGATACTTTACCCTACAATTAAACCCTGACAAACTATTCGAAATAACATAGTATTCGAAGCCCAAATAAGATCTCCTCGGGTTGGCTACACACCAGCTTATACGAGGAATGATGCACCTTCTCCTAGTGAGATTACCTTAAGTAACAGAACTTGGCTGGATACTCCACCAGACTAGATGAATTCTTGTCCTTAATCCGGTAAGACCAAGAGGCCACAAGAAAGATATATTATAACATAGTCAACTGGTCAATTTGTGTCTAATCAAGGCGATCCATAATACAGGCTTGGCAAATATGCGACTGGGGTATACGACTGGGAGTGGGCATGTGCTCACCAAAATTACTACTAAATAATAATTACTGAGAAAAGTTTTAAACAAATTGACTCATGACTTTTGAAATATCAAAAATGTGTCTAATTGATGATGAATAGAGTTATTTTATTGTGAATTTAGTTTTTATATTTTTGTACTTTTTACATTTGATTTGATGGAAACAAATCAAAAATTGTAAGCTGCTTTCTAATAATATGTCTAGTTGCTAATTACTGGACATTACTAAGAAATTTCTAGATTAAAACTTTTATTTTAATTATTATCTAGTAGTAATTTTGGTGTTCACATGTCTGCCCACCCCATTCGCATGTTTGCCAGGCCTGTATTATGGATCGCCTTGTGTCTAATGGATTGAATTTAATGCAAATCTGAAATATTTGAATTTTTAAATGAGAGTTTGTGTCCATATAATACTTCCTAAAAATCCTTTAAAAAACTGAAATTTAGTGAATATTTATGAATTGATGTCTAATACCTATTGTTGAAATTTCACAAAAATCGGAGGTACCTGAATTTTCATGAAGAGCTTTTTCATCCTTTTTGCCCTCTTTACAGTAAACTAAATGAAATATAACCCATATTACACACCCACACACCTAGCAGCTGTGTTTCAAAATTCCTAATTAACGGTTAATTAGTTTAGGAGTGAATCCTGTATATAGAAATATATGAACATGAACGCATACCTAACTTTATATGAGGAGAGATTTGTGGTTTTTATTTGTACTAAACTTTCAATGTTAAATATTTGCACATCATTCCAGTTTTGATGTGAAAATGCATGGATTTTCAAAGATTTCGAGCGTTATGCCCCAACTGAATAGAATCTGGTTGCGGCCACATTTAATTCATATTTTCAGCTCATTTCTTTTTTTCTTTTTCTTTTTCTTTTTGCAGTGGATTATTGAAATCATTTTGCTTTTTCCATATTCGTAAATCTGTTAAAAGCCCATTTTTCATGTTCAGACAAGAAGCTAGAAAAAAATGAAAAAATAAAAAATTTAAAAAAACACAGGAAAAATATTACTTAATGATAAATTATTTTATTCAAAACTATTACTTTTTTTTTGTTTTAATTTTTTATTTTTATGGAAATCGCTCCAGACAAGGCATGAAGCCACTTGATGTAAGGAGCTAAAAAGATTACTAATTCAAAGTCAAAAACCAGTCAGCAATAAGTGTTATATGGATAGATTCCGACCCAGAAAACATCAATTCTTCCCCCTTTGTCAGAAACATCGCACATGGAATGTGAAGACTGAAGGACAAAATAAGGGAAGCAAGAGTTAGGAGGCTCCCGAAAGTATTTTAATTCCCTCCTCTCCAGGAGGTTAGACACAGGGTGAGGTGTGGGTTTTTGATGAAAGTGTTTCTGTGGAACGAACTGGATTAGAACCCGGTACACCCAGGTCCTCATCTTGCGTCGTTAACCACTCCCGAAAATATTCTGGTAAGCAGAAATCTAGCATCTCCGATTCGAATATACAACACCAGGACCATCATCTAGCATTAACAGAAGACTAGGATTCAACTTCTGCATTTTGAAGGCTAAAAAAAACCCTGACATTTAGCAGGAAGTGCATATCAGCATCTCTGAAGTTAATACTTTGCAATACTTTAATAAGTCATATTGCTGTTTATGCAAATGAAACATAAACTATACTGGCAGAACACGAAAAGAAGGCTCAATGTCTTTGAAATGCAATGTTTAAGAACTATCCATGAAATAACTCTGAGACAGAGACAAAGAAAAACAGATGTCAGAAAGAAGGTTTATACAGGGTGGGCCAAAATAAGGGTCCTATCTTTAAATTTGAATAACTTGAATTTGAATAACTTCCACAAAATAAAAGTTAAACTCACCAAACTTTATGTGTGTGTAGACTGACCCTTCCGAGATTTTTTGAAATAAACAAAACAAATTTTAGCCGAAAAACACTTCTTAAAACTTACAAAAACTAAAGTATTGTTTTTTACACTGTTTTGAGTTTTTTAAGCAAAAATAATGTTTTCTAAATGAGGGTACGTTCCTTAGGGCTAATACGGCTCATGCTTGCTTCGGAAGGGGTCCTTTACTTATTCTAAAAAAATAAATTTAAAAAAAATCAATAAATAAAAAAGTTATGAATTTTTAAAAATAGGACCCTTATTTTTGCCCACCCTGTATTAACAGATCAATCAACGACGTTGTTATAAAAAAGGGATTAACATGGTTTTGACATGTTTCCCGGCTTCCAGACTCCAGCTATGTAAACAAAGCATATCAAGGAGATTTCATTGAAGAAAAATCAAAAGAACGACCACGAAAGAGATGAGCTGGTCAGATAAGGGTTAAGACTGGCAGGCCGTGATAGTGGCAGAATTTTATTCTCAAGCATATAGCGAAGCTCCCTGAAATATGCATATAAGTCACGTAAGTAAGTCTAATATGTGTAAAATAGCAATTTGTATTCAATTAATCATATACGATGAATCGTTTACAATAGCTTTTTTGATTTAGCCTTAATTAACCTAACAACAGTCGATAAAACAGAGAAACATTAATTTTCAATCTATTCCCTGTCATTCTCTTTGTGAATATAAATTTTTGTCACTTTCCGCTTTACAATGGTCAACAAGTTTTGTGGATTCACCAAACGGTGATCGTTAGGCCAAATTTTAGCCAAATTTTAGCTAAAACGTTTTTTTGTGTGAATCAACATGGTATACAGGACCGGCGGGACAGTTATAAAAGTGAGGGGGCTCTCCTAAAAAGTGGGGGGGGGGCCGATTAAACACATGCATATATAACTTCATTATTGATCACCGTAAAGTGGGGGGGGGGGCCAAGTCAAAAGGGGGGAGGCTTGAGCCCCCTGCCCCCCCCCTCCCGGTGCCGCCGTCCATGGTATATTTGATTGGCTTGATTCTGTTGGGATTAGTTTCTCTGGTTCTTTCGAGACTCAAGTACTCACACAAGGGACCACATAAAGGTTGTCAACATCCATAAGTGAGAGTGGTGTTATGGAACAGACTGAATTCGAACTTGACACACCCATGTTGTCAGTCTGCGTCGTTATCTACTTCAACACGGCCACCTCCGAGATTTAAGCAATACTTATAAAATGCTAGAAAGTTATCTCGACCAGCAGATTCACATGATTTGCTATGTCTGTTTAACGGCATATCAACCCTTTTTTGTAATATTTATCCTCAATATGGAAATTAATTTCAAAATTATGGACGTCTGGCACGAACCCGCAATATCATTGTACCATCTTCGGACAGAACATATACTACACTTTCATGCTAGCCCGAAGGCCAAGAACCTTAGTCTAGCATACTAGTCTCAACCCTTAGCTGGTCTGTCCATCTTTTTAGTGGGTTTCCTCTTGATCTTTCTTCAATTAAATCTTCTTTCTATGATTTATTTACATAGCTGTAGTCTGGTAGCTGGGAAACGTTTCCCAAAATATTACAAAAAAATGATATCTATTTTAACCAATTGATTTTAACCAATTGATTTTAACCAATTGATTTTTTTGCTTATAGACTTATCCAATTCAAAAACACTGCTACCTCCCTAATTTAAGGTATATTTATAAACTGGCGATGATTCATGTGATATATTAGGAAATGATCTCGGCTATCAGATTATCACTAGTAAAACTTCCTTAGCCATACCCCTAGCAACATCTCAGGAAGAGACCACACTACAGCTGTGGACCAGACGGCTAGAAGATGCCCCTCCCCTTAATACTGACATGAGAATCCTTGCTTCTGAGGAACTACCTCTCGGTTCAGAGGGACGCTGGTTTCAATGGAAAAAAAAACAAATTAACATGTATGAGAACGGGAGCGGGGCAATCAAAGTTTGCTATCAGTAGATCGGACTACAAAACTGACCCAACCATCTGTGAATGTGGAGAGGAGGACCATACGATGCAACATTGCCTGGTCTGCCTCCCTACTGCCCAACCGGTGTAGCTTGAAAGATCTTGCTGAGTACAACACTATTGTAAAGGACTGCATAAAAATGTGCGGAAACTGTCATATGACCACATGACACTCCAAAGACACACAGAGAAGAACTATTGAGTTGAATTCTTTCTGATTTTTAGTTTTGTGCGAAATTTAAGCAATGCTTATAAAATAACAGTGTTGGATTCCAATGATTTCGCTTTTCTGCTTTATGACATATAAACTCTTTTTTTTTTTAAACATTTCTCATCAATGTGTAAATTGTTTAAGACAGATTTAAAAAAAACTAGATCTATAAACCAATTCATTTTTTTGGCTAATAGAGTAATATATTTTTTGGGAACAGGATGACACATCAGATTAAGAACAGCGATAGTGTTAAGCATTTTCAGATGTAATTAGATGAATTCAGAAATACTGATAAAAAAGGAATTAAGACAATTTTTTTGAAAACTATCAGATGAAATACTTGACATAATTAGATATGTATATTAATCTATATAATATTACGTTAAGGCAATTTAATGTTCGTACGTACGTTATCACCCTCCACCTCTTATTTTTTTTAGATTGGATCGCCTGATCGCCGATGCACTGCAATAGAAGTATTTTTTTTTTAAATTTCATCTGACGCCGTTGTTGTGTCAAAAAGGGGAACTCGAACTCAAATACACTTTCTTGGTCTTCTGGCTAGGATCAAAGTGGTGTATCTGTTCTGTCTAAAGATGGTATAATAATATTGTGGGTTCCGCATTATCGCCAGACGTCCAAAGAATTGAAATATGTCACAAACTACTACAACATTTCAGAAATAGAGCCCCATAAGCAGATATATTCTGAAACTACATTAACCAGAGTACTTAGATAAGTATATTTCAGTTTTAACAAATGAAGTACAATAATATTGTGGGTTCCGCATTATCGCCAGACATCCAAAGAATTGAAATATGTCACAAACTACTACAACATTTCAGAAATAGAGCCCCATAAGCAGATATATTCTGAAACTAC
>OY744532.1:87385381-87420381 GCA_963556195.1 Sepiola atlantica
TCAACAGCTATTATAACTGAGATCTCATCAGGCAGAGTAAGAATCCGATCTTAACCTTAGATCATATTTGGAAAGAACCTTTCTTTCGTTCTATTCAAATATGATATAAGGTTAAGATCGGATTCTAACTCTGCCTGATAAGATCTCAGTTATAATAGCTGTTGATCGATAGCCTTGACATGCCAGCGTCGCAGATTTTTTACATGTCTGTGTAAATAAAAATAATCATATATAAAAGCTCTATTTGATATTGGGCACTTTTTATAAACCCGGTTGAAATTCTTTGGATTACTACCCTGTGGATGTTTTACCTGGATTATATATATATATATATATATATATATATATATATATATATATATATATAGTAACTACAAAAAATAAATTGACTTACATGAGTGATTTTCTACTGAACGACTTGGGACTAAAATGTTTTTTTGTTGTTTTTTTTGTTTTTTTCAGTATATAGTTTTAATGGTGTAGAAACATTCGAGACTATATATATATATATATATATATATATATAATAGGGCAAGTTAGTTAAAGGGGCCAATAAAGCTCTCAATCGCAGGTTCTACAAGAGCTAATATAAAGTCGGGTCGACTCTTCAGCAGCGATCAGTAGGCGAATGCAGAGAAAAGAGGGGCAACTCACCGGTTCAACACATGCAGTGCACTCGTTTTTTGTTCTCTCAGAACAGATATTCTGTGTTCGTAAAATGATAATTACATATACAACTCTGATCATAAAATGTGTTAATATTACTTGAATGAATACACGATAAAAAACATCATGATAGAGGCGAAAGTGTATTTGCCTACATTAATATGACAGATGTGTTTCTGTCTGTCTGTTTTTCACTATTGGACTCAATGACTTCTTCAAATATAATCTGCCAGGTTTGCTTTAAGGCATGTAGATCTGCAGCTGATCTTCCGAGTCACCTTAGAGCTTGTGGGCATAATGAAGTGGATATGGGGATGAAAGCAGTGATGAGATGACTATCATCTGGCAAGAGGAAGTGCTCATATATCTAACCTCGCTCTTTCTTTCTGTCTCTCCTTCCCCCTCTATCTCTCTCTTTCTGTCTCTCCTTCCCCCTCTATCTCTCTCTCTATCTATCTATCTATCTATCTATCTATCTATATAGTGTTTCAGGTTATATATGAAAAGAAATCAAATAAAGTGCTCGATCATATAAGAGAGCTAATATAATTTATTTAGATACCGTATATTACATATTTCAGCAATGTACCGCGGTTTCATCCAAAAGGGCAGATTTACTAAAGATGTCTAAATCTGCCCTTTTGGATGAAACCGCGGTACATTGCTGAAATATGTAATATACAGTATCTAAATAAATTTTATCTATATCTATCTATCTATCTATCTATCTATTTATCTATCTATATATATATATATATATATATATATATATATATATATATATATATATATATATATATATATACTAGCAGTACTTACATAACATTGTCCAGTAGGTAGTGTATTTACTTAAAATGTATTTTTTAAACTTTTTGTTTGTTTCCAAGAGAAGTAACTCTGTATAAACGAATACAAAGTTACGTCCCCTTTAAAGAGACTGGCATTACTTTGATATTATATGCTAAAGAAATTTGGTGGAAGATTACCTTTTCGGTTAAGATCATACTCCTTTCTTTTTAATGTAAAATGTGTATTTTCCTATTTGTTAAAATGAAAACATTCTATTTCTTCTTATTTTTCACCTTTTTTTCTTTTTCTTTTTCCACTTCTTTTTCTTTTACTTCTTCTTCCATTTTTTCTTCTTACTTCTTCTTATTCTGCCACTTCTCTTTCTTCCTTAACTTCTTCCACTTCTTCTTTTCTAAATTCCTCTTTCACTTCTTCTTTCACTTCCTTATCTTCTTTTTTCAATTTTTCTTCTTCCATTTCTTCTTCTTTCAGTTCTTCTTCTTCTGATTTATTCTTCTTCCTTCACTTTTTTTCTTTCACTTCTTTTACTTTTTCTCCTTTTTTTTACTTCGTTTTACTTCAAGTTCCACTTTTTCTTTCACTTCTCCTTCTTTTTTCGCTTATTCTTTCATATCTTTTTTTCTTTTTCTGCTTCTTCGTTATTCACTTCTTATTTCCCTTCTTCTTTTCTAACTCTACCCTTTTTACTTTTTTCACTTCTTCTTATTGTACTTCTTCTTCAATTTCTTGTTCTTTCAGTTATTTGTATATTTTGAGTTCTTCTTTTCACTGATTCTTCTTCCTTCAATTTCTTTCTTTTCTTCTTCATTTTCTTCTTCTTTCATTTCTTCTTTTTCTTTCTTTCACTTCTTCTTCCGTTTCTTCATTTTCTTCTTTTTTCACTCTTTCTTCTTCATTTTCATCTTCTTTTTTCTCTCACTGCTTTCAATTCTTCTTCTTCTGCAACTTCTTCTTCTTATAATTATTTTTCTCTCTTTCTTTTTATCTATTAGACTTTGAAACGTAAACGTTAGTAAGAAATAATCCCCTACTTTTCCAGATTCCCATCGATAAAAGATAGAATAAAACAGATATTATAAATTCTAGCAAATTTCTATCATTTTAAGAGCCGCTAATGTGAGGTTGACTCCAGCAAATAAAAACATTCTAAATCCCTTATACTTACTTCAATTAAATAAGCTAAAGTTATCCCGCGTGTAAAAGCAAGAATTTCCTTTGCAAACTAACGGGAAACGGGGCCAAGACTAAAACGTTTCACTCAATGTAAGAATTAGGAACCATTCAAATAAGCCTCCAGTTCTGTCACTCGGCTATACGTGCGTAGGCCTTTAATATAGAACGCCATGATTTATTCCTTTTTGGCGGTGTGTATTTCATGTACTTTTGCACAAATCAGATTGTCGTGTTTTAAAAGTATGTTCAATGTATTTAAATTCTTCGTTATGATAATGGAAGCTGCACATGCTCTTAAGTAAAGGCCTATTTTTATTATGATGGGAACAGGAATATATTTAGTCACTGTTCAAGATTATTTATGGATAAAAACTTGACGAGTGGCAAAATGTTAAGTGCAGAAAATATTAAAATCATACAGGCAATAATTCATTTCTTTGATATTATTTGGATCGCATAGGACTTTTATAACAGATATATGTAAAATTCTTATCTTGATATATGTATATAATATATATATAATATATATTGTCACGTCGTAACACTATTTGAACTTAAGATTTTACAGCCACATTTTATCACACAAAATACCGACCGAGCGCATGAGTAAATTATTATATTATTATTTCCTTATTTCAGTTTGTGAGCGGAAAAGCAGATAGATATTTTCAAGCGAGCAAAGATACATATTATTTCCTATACACCCCATGTCCCGCCAATCCTATATTGTCGCTGATCCCGATTTGTCTATTTTGTGACCCCACCGAGTAAGGTTAACGCACCCAGCGACCTTGGATCTGAATACATCCAACCTTTTCACCATACGCCTACACGAAACCACCCACAATCTAGTCACGTGACCGATACCCGTATAAATTCCTAAAGTTTGGAACATGGTTTTTACAGTTTCTTATTAAATGTCGATCGGACTACATCTATGAAGAAAAAGAAAAAAAGACGATGGGAGAGTAAAGAAAAAGCCTTTATCGTATTGCATAAATGATTGGCCAAAACCGCCCCGAACACAGCGGATTTTCAAGTTAAAGAAAATGCTCATGTGAACAATTTAAATATTCTGACTCTTTTTCATTGGGAATTAGAAAAAGCTAAGTTTGAATTATTGAAATGATTTTAGAACATAGCAACTCGTCCCATTGATAAAAATGTCATTGTCATTTTTATTCCCTAAACTAGAGTGAAAGTATCATACTCCAACTCGTTTCCTACTACCTACTACCTACTTATCAACCTGATTTCCTGACTTGTGACCCCAGGAAAAGATTGTGTAATGACAACCCTGTTATCAAGAACTAAACCCCTCTCTGCCCTATACTTATCTGACTGACATTCATTTTGATCATTGGCTCTTACTCACTTTACTAGCGTTCTCATATAGAGAGAACTTTTATTACATTTTGAACTATTTAACCATAATGTGGATTAACCTCTGAATTTCCCACTTTCTCTCATCAAATGATATTATATACGTAAATTTATTCTTTGCTCGTCGGTTAGATATATTCTTTGTTCTCATTTCCTCATATTAGATTTTGATATTTTGTGTCATATTTCTTTCCTGCATTTATATAAATAAATATTTGTATTTAAATTTCTAACTTGGTTATCTTATGTTATTTCGCACTTGTGTGTTTATTGCCTTTCCTTAACTTTCACCGGTGTCTTAAATTGGACAACTCTTCCCATGTGTTCTTTTTATTATTTAAATCAGAACCCTGGGACCTCCGCTTTTATCTTTTTTTCATTATTGTGTTGCATAAAAGCTTCCATAGTCTTAGGGAAAGTGGAGCATAACATAATCTCTCTCTCTCTCTCTCTCTCTCTCTCTATATATATATATATATATATATATATATATATATATATATATATTTTAAACCAATATTACATCTTCAGTGTGACTTTATCCAACCAATTCACCAATCTCGAGGTTCAAGCCCCAAACCTTCAGTCGCCACTGATCGTGAAAGTCAAACGTCTTAGCTGTCTTGGTCGGCTTGCCAGCTGTTACAATGCAGGAGAAATATTACTGTATTTGATTATGCTAATCGGTTTCAGTAGAGTATTCGAATATGTTCAGGGAAGATCTCGCATATTAGCTTAGGTTGAAACCGTTTTTTTCTTACACGCACACACACAATCAGTCAGCTAAACAAAGTAGTGAGAGGCTTTGGAGACAGTTAATATATGATAGGTCGTAAACTACAATATGCACAAAAAACGTTTGATGATGATATCTATCTATCTATCTATATATATATATATATATATATATATATATATGAACAATTCTTTTGTGGTACAACAAATTTTTATTTAGAGACTTCTAAAAAAAAATACTTTGCCTATTTTGCCCATTTATTCTTTGCAGTTTAATGGCATTATTCAATCTACCTTTTTTTTGGGTTTTTTTTCTCCTCCCAACGTTATTCTTTCCCCCGTTTTTAAACGATATTTGCCGACGTTTTCTCTTGACAATGTGTCGACCGAAAGGTACCCAGGGACGTAGTTTTTATTTTGTCAATTTTAGTCGATCGTTTTATTAGTTTTAAATCGACAATTAAATATTATTTAATATTTCCTCTCCTTTTCTTTTCTTGTAATAGTGCCTCTTTCGCTATGACTCCGTTTATTTTATTTAAAAGCAATATATATATATATATATATATATATATATATATATATATATATATATATATATATATATATATACTGGTAAAATTATTTCCCCAGAACAGTTTTGCATCACTTTTATGTCACCTTACAAAGATTAACATCAACATATAATGATACCTTATGTCTAGAATACTTATTCAAATTTTGATTAAAATCCATTACATGATTTTGATTCGAGAAAATGCCTCCAATTAAAGAGTTGAATTTAAGGGGTCTTAAGACAAAATAGAAATTCATGGAATCTTGCTTAATAAGTGTCTGATGACTATAGATGAAACTTTCTGCAAATCTGTAATATTTGAATTTTCAAATGAGAGCTTTTGCCCTTATTATTCCCCCTACAAAGCATTAAAAATACTCTAAAGAAACTGGAATTTGGAGAATATTTATTAATTGATGTCTAATACTTGTTAAAATTTCACGCAAAGCAGAGGTATCTAAATTTTTACGATGGACTTCCAACTTCTCTTTCCCCTCTTTGCATTAAACTAAATAAAGCCAACATTACCCACCATTACGCCTAGCATATGTGTTATAAAATTCATAATAACCGGTTAATTAGTTTAATAGCAACTCCTATACATAGATATATATAAACATATACGTACATAATTATATATATATATATATATATATATATACATATATATATATATATATATATATATATATATATATATATATATATCAAATATTGGTCGTTCATTTATAAGCATCAAAGGATAAGTATTATAAATTGGGAATAAAAGCCCTTTTCAATGCAAGATATATTTATTTCTTTTTTTTTACATTTATCTTATTAATTTCGGAGATATACACCATCTTCAGAGTTACTTGCCTCTTTTTTTTTTAAATTTATCTTATTAATTTCGGAGGTATACGTCATCTTCAGAGTTACTTGCCTCTCTTTTTTTTATAAAAATAAACAAACTTTTTAGTTTTGTTTATGGATAAAACGTCCTTGTGTTGGGTTTGACGTAATGTCCGCGTGTGGTGTAATTCGCGGTTCTTGTGTTGAACGGAAATGCGTCGGGCATGCTGGTATTTTAAAATATTGGTCGTTCATTTTTTTTTTATAAGCATCAAAGGATAAATATTATAAATTGGGAATAAAAATTGGAATAAAAATAAAGTATCTATGTTACTTACTCCGTTGTCTAGAAAATATAGTTTAAGAGATTATCCTATTTAAGAGAGTATCCTGTACATATAAACATATACACTTACCTGACTTTATATATATATATATATATATATATATATATATATATATATATATATATATATATATATATATATAAAGTCAGGTAAGTGTATATGTTTATATGTACAGGCTAATCTCTTAAATTAATAAACGGATTATTATGAATTTGGGAATATATTTTCTAGACAACGTAGTAAGTAACATAGACACTTGATTTTTATTTTTGTAAATATTAACATTTAGTGGGAGTATATATATAATTTTTGAAAAAAAATTTTTATGACCCAATCATTATGAATTTTGGAATGTATATTCTCGGCAACCTGGTGAGTAAAATGAATACATTATTTTTTTAGTAAACTTTATCATTTAAGGGGTGCGCTCACAAAAACTCGCCCCATCTCAAAAATTTGATATAAGTTAGATACAAAAAATAATTTCTCTACATCAAATTTTTAATTATATTAAGTAAAACATTTTTTAAAAGATTGGTGCACACACATGAGCGTCAATTATATGTATGAGCTTGGTAAAATCTTTAACTATTGAACTTATTATGAATTATGGAATATGTATTGTAGACAACAGGGTGAGAAACGTCGTGGGCATATTATTTATTGTTTTGTAAACTTTACCATTTAGTGCGAGGGGGGACACCAAAACCGTACTATATCCCCCAAATAAAGAAAAACATTAAAATTTAAAACTTATGTTATATTTATTGCTTATACCTATCAGGGGACGGGTATTCTACTAGTAATATATATATATATATATATATATATATATATATATATATATTTAAATTCCCGAAACAGTTTTTCATGGTAAACAACTGATGATCCCTTAAAATAGTGTTAGAAACTAACTAATATAATAACTGTAAAAAATAAATTGACTTACATGAGTGATTTTCCACTGGAAGACTTGAGACTATAAGTTTTTTTTTTTTATATAGTTTTAATGGTTGAGATACTTCCGAGACTATATATATATATATATATAAGAAGAGAGATAAAGATGTACGAATGACAAATCTATTTCAACTTGGATTGTTCAATGCTAGGTGTACTCGGTAAAAACATGTTTATTTTTCTTTCCTTAAGCCAAAATTGATATATATATATATATATATATATATATATATATATATATATATATATATATATATATATTAATTTAATGTAAATAATATTAAATTATTTTTAATTACATTCGCCAGCGTTTCAAGCTTTCGCTCTCATCAGTGTAGGGAATGATAATCTCAGACGGTCGATTAGTTCGAACCCCTGTTACAGAATCAACAGAGACTCCGCAAGCAAGCTCCATAACCATACGGCCACGAGGCATTACCACGTCAACATGGGAATTTAAGTTCTATTTATGCGAAGGGAGGCACACATAGAAAGACTGACTAGAGTATTCAACGAACGTCGTCGGAATATGCCTCATAGCTACGTGTCAGTCTATTTTTAACTTCCCCAAGCAAGGCTCAACTTTAATCTTATTAACGGGGCTTATAACAACATTAAATTTTCAGTAAATAATATTAAATCATTTTTACCTACATACGCCAGCATTTCAAGCTTTCTCAGCTATCTTATATATATATATATATATATATATATATATATATATATATATATATATATATATTTAAGATAGCCGAGAATGATGAGTGACAAAAAGCAGAATCCTCTTTGACAGATTTAGTTCTGTGCAAACTACATCAGAAAAACTCCAAAGAAACTTGAAAGAAAGTCTCAGTGCAAGATTAAAATGTCTGCCGACTCGTTCTTCAAAATCGTCTTTCTGGAAGTAAACAAGAACGGATATTCGCACGATACATCCATTCAATCTGCGCGTTTAGCGCTGAAAATCCTATTAGCTTGTTTGGGAAATTATTACTTAAGTAACAAACAAGCAAAGATCGTCTGCTTCAGCGGTATTCATAGTAACTAGCGGGGCGCGTGGAAAGTCCACAGTTGTATTCGTCTGTAATGTAGTGTTATTTCTACATATTTTGCCCCATAAAGCATAAAAAGAGGAGCAGGGGACTTGTCGGCACATGTTCCCCTACCAATACAGAAAGGGGGGTGCAGACGGCGACGTTTGTCAAAAATGGGTCAACAGGATGCTTGGCAGACGGAGTCAGCCCACGCATTGGCGTGAGTAAAAGGCTCAACCAATCAGATGAGAGAGTACTGTTGTTGTGCACAGAGCGGAAAAATCGAAGCAAGAGGAAACACGGGGAGTCGAGCTTCTGTCAGCGGCAAGAGAGAGGTCGAGCTTCGAGGAGAGTTAAGAGCGGACGCCCACACAGGAGAACGTCTCGGACCGGTGAAAAAAGGACGCCTCTGATAATTGACCGCTCACCCAGCCGTCATATTCAAACAATTTATCCCCGCACACAAAACCATGGAGGAGGTCTCGAACCGACGTTAAGAGCGGACGCCTCTGAAAATCGACCGCTCACTCAGCCGTCATATTCAAACAATTTATCCCTGCACACAAATCCATGGAGGAAATCTCGAACCGACGTTAAGAGCGGACGCCTCCGAGAATCGACCGCTCAGCCAGCTGCCAGATTCAGAAAAGTTATCCCCGCACACCGAAATCAAAAATAAATAAAGAGGAATTTGAAAATTAACGCATAAGAAGTACAGCGACATTAATACGGCTGTCTACCGGACACCTAAGGAAAACCCCGGTCCAACAAAATTGATATCGACCGACCAGTCAATCAAATGGCCTCTCCGACGTCGAGATTACGTATATCTCAGAACCCTAAAACAGCTCGTTAAAAACGGATCACAGAATCCAAAATTCTATAAAATATCCTTCTCTCTGTCGTCAAAACAACAAAAAAGGTATGTGTTTCGACATAAGGACAACAAAAAACATAAAATACAAAAAAAGAAATACTATATTAATTCGTCCTAAATCAACTTTCATTTGGTTTATATTTGGACTTCTCGTTTGTTTTCCTCGAGTTTCATCAGAAAAAAAAGAAAAGCTTTACTATTTTCATTTTCATAAAGGCTATAAGCCTTTTTAATTGATATATTTGAACTAGTTATGGTCTCTTCACAAAAGAGCAACGTACCCGCGCAGGAACGTGTAAAAATAAGTTTAACAATTATAACATTTGGTTTTCGACACAATTATAACTTTGGTGTCAGAAAAAAGAACTTTCCTATTTTTATTTTCATAAAGGCCATAAGCCTTTTTAATGGCACAGTGGCTTAGTTGGTATCGACGCAGACTGAGAACCTGGGTGTGCCAGGTTCAAATCCAAATCATTACCTGAAAACGCTTCCATCAAACCCACATGACACTTGTGTCTAAATCTCCTGGAGGGGGGATAAATAGAAATCACATTAACACTTGTTCACGGGTGGCCTCGGCCTTGATAAAGTGGTGGTCTCTGTTTAAAAAAAAAAATTGCTACAAATGAACTTTAAATTCTGATCGACTTTCTCAGAATAACAAAAACCAGCCTCTTTTAAATAAATAAATACTTGTTATGTACTGTTAATTTTGTCTAGGTTGTTTATATATATGTTTATAATTTGTGATAGGATGTGTATTCATTTTATGAAGTACGGGTTGATTTCCTTTCATCGGGTGTTCAACCTGTGCACATTTTACATTCGTGGCTGAACTACGTGTAGGTGGCGTTCAGAGTCTTATTACCACAATTATAACAGTAGTTTCAGAATATATCTGGTTATTGAGGTCTATCTCCAAAACCTGTAACATATTTTCATTCTGTTGATGTTTGGTGCAAACGCTGACCTTGCGATATCATTGAACCACCTTTGTTCAAACTGTGATATACTTATCTAAGTAATCTGGTTAATGTAGTTTCAGAATATATCCGGTTATGGGGGGGGGGGTCTATCTCCAAAATGTTTATTGGAGTTTGTGACATATTTCCATTTTATGGATGTCCAACGTGGATGCAGACTCCATGATATTATTGTACCACTTTTGTCCAAACTGAGACATACTTAGTAATCTGGTTAATGTAGTTTCAGGATATCTCTAGTTATGGGGGGGGTCTATCTTTAAAAGTCTTGTAAGACTTTGTGACATATTCCTATTATATCGACGTCCATTGCAAACATAGAACCCACGTTATTATTGTATTATTGATATTATTGCATCATCTTTGGACAGAACAGATACTACACTTTGATCCTAGCCCGGAGGCCGAGAAAGTGTATTTTAGTTCAAGTTTCACGTTTCGAGACAATAGGGACATCAGATGAAACTTTTTAAAAATTACTCATGTTTTGCATTGCATCTTTAGCGATCAGGCGATCCCATCTTTTAAAACAAAGATGGAGGATAATATAATAATGTGTGTACGAACATGAAATTGCCTCAGCATATTATTATATAGACTAGTGGGGCCCCGTGGAAATTCCACGGTGTTTTCTACATCAATTCGGGTGATTTACTGTTAATAACAATATTCCTTTAGAAATAATACATGTCTATTAGGGTCAATAACATTAAAAAAAAAAACTCTTTTTCTTCCATAAAAATAATTGTCAATGCGAGCTAGATATTCTTTAAATAAAACGAATAGTTTTCTACTTTGATACTTTGATACTTTTCTTCAGGAAAAAAGGCTACTCAGCCTGTAATTCCTGCTCCATGCCTGGTCTTATAGTTTCAGTAGACGCGGGTCGAACAGTGTATTGCTTACTGGACCAGTACTTGTCTAGTTTGCTTTTAACGTCAATTGTGTCTTTTGCATTTACAACTGGATTGGGAAGCTCATTCCAGTTGTTCACTACTCGAAGTCCAAACGAATGCTTCCTAGTGTTGAGTCTGCTGTGCTTCTTGGACAGTTTGAAGTTGTTTCCCCTTGTGCTGGAATTGGTATTGAGTGGTAGAAGTTGTTTTTGGTTGATGTTGACCTTGCCTGTTAATATCTGGTACACTTCTATGATATCACCTCTTTCACGTCGGTAGTGCATTGACGGTAGTCTCATCTCTTTGAGTCTCTCCTCATATGGCAGGTCTTTGATTGAGGAACACAACTTTGTTGCTCTTCGCTGAACTCTTTCGATTTTGTCGTTATCATACGATAAATATTCTCTTTCCTCTTACCATTAAAATAATTATCAGCTAAATATTCTTTAACCCAATGAGAGATATGTTTATTTATATTTGTACTGTTTTAGTCAACGCTACAACATAATTTGCTTTTGGAACAATTCATTTTAAAACGTGTGTGAAAGGTGATAACGTACGTACAAACATGAGATGCCTTAGTGAATTATTACATAGATTATATTTTTACAAATGAAACATTAGCTTATCGTTTTTAAAAGTTAATTTTTACGTTAATTGTTTACTATTTAACAAACTCTTTTTTAAACATATGTAAATAATAGGTTGTTCGGAAAATAATGACCGATTTCAGAAAAAGCATTTAATCACTGAGATCATTTTTCAAGCTTTCTCAGTTTACCAATTTTCTTCAGGTGGTCGGACACTGTTAAAATACTGACATCAATTGCCTTAAACATTTCTATGTCCCTTTGATGTGGATTTTATACAAAAATCGCTTTCAAACGTTTATTGTCAAGAGTGAATGATCTTTCTTTGCCTTCTTCATAGTCAGGGCAGTCAACATTTCTGATACCCGCCTTTGTAGTGTTCGATGTCTTGCGGACGCTTCTTCCCATGCTCTGTTCCTATTGGCGGCTGTTTTGGGAAACACTAACCAAGTTTTAATTTCTGTAAGAAAAGTATTTTTTTTATTATCTTCGTTCTTAAGGGCTTATATTAGGGGTGGGACGTAATGTGTGAAAATTTCAGATTCATGCGAGTAGTATCTTTTTGTGTTCATTTACACATAAATAACACTAAACAATCAAACGTTTGGAAAAATTTGCATTTCAGAAGGTGCAGGCCACTAGTTTTTATATATTTTACATTCATGAAAACCCTTTCACAGCCTGAAAATGGTCCTAAATTATAGTACTATATCAGATTTAACCATCTATATCCATTCATAGCTTTTGAGGATGTTTTAGAACCTGCAATGTCGCATGAAACCACTTTTTCACTGAAAAATGATGGATTTTGAGTCCCGTGGAGCCCTAACGGCTATTTTTGGCCTTCACCTTCTGAATTTTGCAAAATTTTCAAAATGTTTGATTGTTTAGTGTTATTTATGTATTAATGAATACAAAAAAATACTACTCGCATGAATCTGAAATTTTCACCCATTACGTCCCACCCCTACTTATATGCTTCCAAAATTTTATTCTGAAAAAAAAAAATTAGTTGAAATTTACAAAAGAGAACACACCAATTAATAAGCACGTAAACTTTTGTATGTAACATAAATAACAACGTAAAGCAACCCTTTAAAAGTTAATTGAAAAACAGACCACGATTAAAAACTTAAGTGTGACAGAAAGATTGACGAAAATTATAGTTCAAACTTAAATGTGACAGAACAAAGAAAATCGCATTTTTTAAGTAACTTCAAAAGTCTTGAGTCAATCCAACCCAAATTGTAGGTCTATATTTAGTTTTTTTTTTTTTTAACTAATGAGTCACCACTGACCAAGGCGAAAAGCCACTCAAGGATAAGGGTTAGTGAGATGGATGGATTGTCAGTTGAATGATGAATATTACGAGAAGATTTTTTTATACTAATGAGTCACCACTTATCAAGGCTAAAAGCCATTCGAGGATAAGGGTTAATGAGATGGATGGATAGTCAGTTTAAATGATGAAGAATATTAGGAGAGGACGATTTATGACAAGTATTTGCTGACATTAAATTTAAAGACAGTTATGTTGCAGTTTGCAGGGAAGCAGTCTCCTTGGTAATGTGTTCCACAGATGAGAAGTTCTTAGAAAAATAACTCTTGTTTATAGAAATTCCGTTTGATGTATCTGACTCTTATGAAGGTAGAGGATCGCATCAAGCGTCAGGTACTTTCTCGATGGGTATTGTCACCAATTTTTACTATTTGATTTATAAAATATATAAGATCTGGAATTCGACGCAGGTTTCAAAAACCAGATTGATTTTTTTTACTAATAGAGTCGTATTTTTTCAACAGATTAAGAACAACGTAATGTACGACATTTTTAAGATGGGATTGGATGAATTCAGAAATAATGCTGAAAAATAGATTTACGAAGGTATTTTCGGGGAACTAAAAAAAGAAAAAAAAAGAAAGTAAATGCCATAAGTTACCTCCCTTGTTGGAGAGTATATCCCTTGAATAAAAACTCTCCAGTTTATCGATAACTATAAATAGTTATTCACGTTTGTGCAAAACTATTCTAAGCCGAATGAAGCTTCATAAATTATCTCGTGTTCACGTGCTTGTATTACAATTAGATATAGAAACAAAACGCCGTTTTCTTCTTTGGGAAACAGCATTTCTCTAATGAACCACTGAAAGAGGCAAGGAGGCGGTTTTTCTTCTTTTTTTTTTTTTTCTTCTCATCATGTTTATGCTTTTGTTTTTCCTTTGTTTCCTATGTTTATTGATTATTGTTGTTGTTCCCTTCAATCAAGAGCCGCAATAAAATCTGATATTCAACCGAAGTCTGAAACATTTATCCGTACTCCTCAACAACTGAATAATAGTTTGCAACGATAGCCTTCTTTATTTGCTTAATGTCAAATGTGGACGGACCTTTTTTTTTTATGAGGCAATTCAAAGTTTGTTATTTCCATTTTGTTGGTAAACTATTAATCATTTTTATGGATCGAATACAAATCCAAGCCGAAACCAAGTGACAACATAACTTCTCAATGACAGGTTTGTTTTGATGTTGTTGGTTTTACGACTTAGCAGCCATTTTGTATTTTGTGAGTTCATTAATGCAAATGTGCAAACAAAAAAAAATCTATTGCAAATAAGTAATTGAAGACAAAATGCTATTTTGTACGATTTGGATTATAGAATAATATGTCTGCAAAATTATGCATCACCCACTATAGTCTCTTAACTTTGCGCCAACAGATTATCATCTTTTTCAAAGTAGCGAAAGTCACTGGAGTAAATAAATAGTTAGTTTAAGACGTCGAAAACGAGTTAGTCTCCTTTTTACAGTTCAAAACCTAATCTATTACCTACGGAGATTTGGTATCTGTATGTCTGAAGCTGAAAGTATTTCTATTAATTTACTGATGTACTATCTTTTAATGCCCGATGGGGGGGGGGGGTAATGTAATGTTCTGTTTTTATGATACCAGGCATTACCTCCATTTTCGAGGGAGGGTAATAGTGTAGCGTGTTCTGTTGTTGTCATGAGACCATCCTCCCAGGAATTACCTCCTTCTTTGGGAGGGATAGTGTAATATCTGTTTTTTGTCCTGATAGCATCCGATCAGGTATTATCTCCTCCTTTGATGGGGATAGTGTAGTATATGTTTGTCCTGATAGCATCCTCTCAGGAGCATGTGTTCGCTAGTGAATTTCATGAAAATGGCAATAAAAAACTTACTGACAGATGAAAAGATGGCAGAAAGAAGAGTGGGAAGTACATTAACGATCATTAAATTTGATGTTCGGCAGTTTTTAAGTGGTTTATTGAGCCTTAGAAAAATGGAAAAACATTTTGTTCCAATCTGATATATATATATATATATATATATATATATATATATATATATAATATTTATAAATAAATATTAATTATTTATTACCTACAGACATCGATGTTTCATGCTTACGCAATCTTCAGTGCAGGAAGTTAATTCCCGACGGTCGACGGGCGCAAACTCTAATCACAAATCGCTACTGATTCGCAGTCAAGAGAGTTACCATATATATATATATATATAGTTACCATATATATATATATATGGTTTATTTGGACTATTATTCTCATCGTAGTTGTTATTTTCACAACGTTTCGGTCGATGTAACCTCTGATCTTATTAGGGTGCATCTTTTCGAAATTCGCAATCTTTATGTAGAACTAGGGAAAGTGTTATTTTTCTCTATTTCTGAAACTAATTCTTTCTAAAATTATAAGTGTACAAGCAGTGGCATGCAAAGGTCTGGTGGTGTCCTGATAAGGCCCGGGGCCAACTCTTTGTTTATATCCCCCAAAGACTTAAATATAAGTCCGAGTCACCATCATCATCATCATAATCATCATAATAATATTCGGTTTAACGTCCGTTTGGCTAAGATCAAAGTGTAGTATCTGTTCCGATGGATACTGCACCCCATAGACCGGTATTGTCTTGGCCTTCGGAGCTTGATTTACGCCGGTCTATGGGTCTGTCCTGTGCAGTTCTAGGAGGTCTACCCTCCCAGTTTTCGCCCCCTCTCTTTGGGGAGGAGTAAGTTTATTGCTTACTGCCTGAGGCGCCCCTACCAGGGAATGTCGACGGGGCTACCCAGGCAATTTTTAATGGCCAGAGCGCTTACCTCTCGGGCGCTGGCTTTTCAAACCCCACTTTCCCGACCCGACCTTGGGTCACATCTTACTTGTGGGAGTAAGATAAAAACTGGCCTTGTGCCTAACTCCTGGAGATGAGTAAATAAATACATGCTGGCATGTGTTGGACGGTTTTTAGAAAATTGACTTCCAAACTTATCCCTGGTGAGTTTTCTTTGGAAGTCATTTCCTTAATTAGAGCAAGATGCTTTTCTTCATGCCAACACAGTGAGGTGATGGGGACCAGTGTTTTTCTTGAGCCACAATCTCTAGGTGATTGCTCACCAAGGCGAAAAAGCGTTTCACCTGTCCTCAGAATCAGAAATATTGAGAAAGGGAGATAGTTTGAATAGGATTGGATCTCCCCTCCATCCCTAATTTGGATGCCTGGGGGTCACCGCCTCATCGCTCCCTCCCATCTGCACTCCACTATGTTGAAGCAAAATTAAATAAATCTGATATAATTTGAACTCTTCTTATTAAAGACATCCAAATTGAACTAAGCGATTTCATTTAAATTATTAACACAAATATCATACTTTTTTTTTAAATTATCAAAAATCAGTGAAGCATCCATTTTCGGTTTCGACATCTATTAATTAATTATATAATAAGTGAGTTTATGACTTTATTTACAAAAAATCGACATAAAAGTGAAATTTTTTTACACGATACAAAGTTCATGTAAATACAGAAAATATTTGTTAAAAGAAATAATCTGAAAATAAGTTGAGATAAATGCCCCTTATAAAGGACCTCTTTTTAGTTTAAGGTGGTAAATATTTACTTTGTTGTCGTCCTATTCGAAATAGTCTGTTTCAACTGGCAACTTTGAAAAGTCTTTGTGGATATATGTCCGAAACATCATGAAGTTTGATCAGATGTCCTGCTGGCTTGGCAAGCCTAAAACATTGATGGAGAGGCGTTCGTAGAGCCAAGTGAACTAACAACTAACTCTCCGGTGTTGTGAAACATTAATAGACCCAGACAGTGAGTTTATTAATTTTGCTCATTTTCAGTCCCTAACACCTATATTTTCTAGTCACAATTTTCGTTTTCATCTTTATAAAGATAAATTCCGCCAAATTATCACACATTTATAAAAAAAAGGTATACAACAACAACAAAAAAAAAACAACAGATCGAAAATACACCATGAAATTGAAAAAATCATTTTTTTAATTCAATAAATATTTTTGGTAAAGAGTTGACATGGATATTATTTTATAAAGGATGCTATTGAGATATCTCTAGAGCAAGAAGATCTTGGACTATTATTTGTGGTAAAATACATTTATTTTAATGCATAATGAGATTTAGATAGGCTTTGCATGTATCTAAATAAAGTTTTATTAAATGAAGATCCACTCAAGTAATCAAGAAATATTAAAAAAAGAAGCGAATTCTGAATCCCAGGCTATTTTACAAGAATTTTATTTTTTTGTAGTATTCCCCTACTCAACGTAAATAACCCAACCAATCCAACTAGTAGAAAAATGCCACTGCATAGGACCATCAGCAAAATCCCACCTCTTCATTGTAGAGGTCCCCAGATGCCGAAAAACTATCTATTCAAATAGCTTCTTTCCTCAGATCGCTTGTTTTTGAAATTCCTTCTCTGCTCCCTATTTCCCTGATTGCACCAACAGGCAGAAATTTAAATGTAATGTGAACAAACATCTTGGTGCACAACTCTTCACTTAGTATTCTCACTATAATCTGGCCCTCTAATCACAGTAATCCCTTACGTTTCAATCGCAATATGCCTTGTTTGGGGGGAAATAAAGTTTTGTTTTGTTTTAATTTTGAAACAAATCGATTATTTTATAAATATAATGGTAATTTTCTGATAAAAAACAAACATGTTTATCATAAACACGTAACCGTATCTTTCTTCATGTTCTTCTTGATTTCATAACCAGTCTTGATAACCATTGCCACATAACATGAGCTTCTTCACCTACTCGATAACAATAGCCTGGACGGAAACATGGAGCTAGGTGGAGGGCCTAGAGAAAAAATAATTCAAAATATATTAAAAATCAACATTCGCATAGTGACATTTAGACAGGTATCGAAAATAAAAACAACTTTTTGTTAAATGAAGATGTATTTAAGTAATTAACAAATATAAATAAAAAACGCAAATGTTTAATCCCAGGATATTTGACAAGAATTTTGTTTTCCAAACTGATATTTTGGAAACAATTGAATACAAATGTTCTGATGAAAACATGTTTGTGATAAACACGTGATTGTATCTTTCTTCGTTTCGTTGTTGTTTCCAGAACCAGTTTTGATAACCATTGTGACACACCCCTAGCTTCTTCACACCCTCAATAATAATAATAGTAGTAGTGGTAGACATAATACTACTACTAATAATAATAATAATAATAATAATAATAATAATAATAATAAAATAAAAAAATTTTAAAAATAATTTTTTTTTTTTTAAATTTTAAAAATTAAAAAAATTAAAAAATTAAAAAATAAAAATAATAGATCCGATGGAACTGAAACTGCAAGATATCTCATAAACTGCACCTTCCCCCAAAACACGGCTGATACAACACAAAATAGTCATGAAAGGTCAGACCTCCACTCGGAAAGTTCAAAGAGTACTGGATCCCTGGGGAGGCTTGTTGCCACCCAAACCCCAGAGAAGACCAATGTTCGTTGCCAGTGAGAATTCAATAGTCAGCAGCTGTTGCGATAATGAAAAATCATTTGCAATGCTTATCAAAAAGAGGTGGAGAATACTGGAAATCTGGGGAGACTTGTTGGCACTCGGACTCCAGGGAACACTGACGGTTATTGTCAGTGAGAACTCCGAGTGAGTTGATAATAACTAACCAATAATAACCAAGTGGAGACATAATGCCAATAGCCTGGAGAAAAATAATACAAAATATATTAAATCTCTCCTTCTCTCCCTCTCTCTTTCTTTCCCTCTCTCCCTCTCCACCACATATTGTTTTTACTTTTATCATGTACTCTTTTTAATTAATTTAAACAAAACCTATTCATTTCCCAAAATATTGTTTTTCTGTTTTTTAATGTAACTATTACAGTATCGTTTTGTTATTAAATTATTAATTGAAACATTTTTTTAAAAACTATAATTAATCTCCTTAGAATTTTAAATATAATTTTTAAACAAAAATGGATGCTGAGATGCGAGGTTGAAACCAGAATTATTCTGTCTCATACCACTAACAACTGAGCTATTCGAGTTGACCATGTATTTACTACTTATTAGCGTTTTAAATCTACTAAGCCCTCTCCTGCTGATGTAATCTAGTTAAGATGGCAACCATTGGAGATTTCTTCCGAGGCGGGTGAAATATTTTATGAAGGAAATGGAATCGAAATGCATTATTTTGTTTGTTGTTAAACACATTTACAAAGATTTCACAAAAGAAACTGACTAACCAGAATCAAACATCGATTTTGTAAAGATAACGATCTGAGAAACGATTCACTCTACTGTTATTATATAAATAACTAGAAGAATACGCGTCCTCTAACAGAAAATTTTTGCACCACTTTTATGCCTCCTTACGAAGATTAAAATCAAGATATAATAATACTAAACCTTATGTCTAGTATTCTTATTCCATGATTTTGATTCTAGAAAATGCCTAAAATTCAAGGTGTAAGCTTAAGAGGTCTTAAGTAGAAACTGAAATTCAGGGAATCTTGCTTAATTGCTATCTAATGGCTGCGGATCAAATTTAATTCTTATCTAAAATATTTTAATTCTCAAATAGGAGATTTTGTCCATACTATACCCCTTAAAAAAAACCTTTAAAATACTCCAAATAAACTGACATTTGGGGAATATTTATTCATTCATGTCTAATGCCTATTGTTAAAATTTCACAAAAAATCGGAGGTATCTGAATTTTCACGAAGGATTTCCAACTCCTTTTTTTACCTCTTTTAATTAAAGTAAATTAATTAAACTAAATATAGCCCACATAACGACCCTTTTACGCATAGCAGCTGTGTTTGAAAATTCATAATGATCGTTTAATTAGTTTATGAGTGGATCCTGCAGATAAAAATACATAAAAATATACACATACCTAAAATTATATAAATAGGAATACTACTACTACTACTACTAATAATAATAATAATTCTGCTGCAGAAAGATGGTCTAAAAGACACTGGTCATTTTCAGGATGGAAGAATCAATTTGAACATATCGGATAAATGATAAAGTTAGACCTTAAAAGAAAATCTTCTCTCTCTCTCTCTCATATATATATATATATATATATATATATATATATATATATATATATATAATAGAGAATGGTAGTTTGCTTGAAGCATTGCTGGGAATAGTAGTAGTATGTTTTAAAAGGCCGTGGGCAATGCAAATTCCGGGTAAGATGTAAGCTGGAAGAAATAAAAATAATAAATCGAATACAAAATGTGACTTGCTATTTATTTTTCTTAAAATCTTACATAACAGCAAGTGTGGTGTTGCTGTTTGTGTGATGTCCGGATGATTATAAAAATCATTTATTTAATATTTCGGGAAAAGAAACTTCACTTTATCAAAAATAATAAACACCAGAGGATGGATGCCATTTTGGCAGATTCTCTGCACAGACGGAGTTTTCCTCTGGTGTTTATAATCATCCGGACATCACACAAACAGCTAACACCACACTTGCTGTTATGTAAGATTTTAAGAAAAAATACACAGTAAGTAACATTTCTTTTTCTGATTTATTATTTTTGTTCCTTCCAGCTTACATCTTATCCGGAATTTGCATTGCCCACAGCCTTTTAAAAACATACTACTAATATATATATATATATATATATGATAAAGAATGGAAATATGTTCCGACGTAATGCAAAATGAAGTAAGGAAAAGCAAAATATTAATTAAATATCCATCTACGTTTCACCTTTATTAGAAGGTTTCATAAGGACGGGATATTGAAGAAAAAATTTTTTTTCTTTTTCTTTAATCTCACATCCTGATGAAAACTAATAAAGGTGAAACGTAGATGGATATTTAATTAATATTTTGGTTTTCCTTATTTCATTTTCCATATATATATATATATATATATATATATAAGTTAATACAACAAAAGATATAAGAGGCAACTAATATCTTTAATTAGTGAACATCCGGATAAAACTGAAGCTCAATATACTGGATAGAGCATTAATAGCACTAGATAAAGTGAAAGAATAAAATAAGGTGCGACGTATTTTATTCTTTCACATTATCTAGTGCTATATATATATATATATATATATATATATATATATATATTCAAAAAAAGCTGCTAGTGTATGAAACACAAAGAAAAAATGCAATTTAAATCGTACGGATACAAACTAAATCCGCATATTACAGACTTAGAAGTTGTATAAGCCGAACTATATCACTGGAAATTCACAAACACAAAAGGGGATAACTATATCTTTAGTGAAAGATAAAGAGAGAACCTTACCTTTTAATTATAAATAAATAAGGGGGATCATCCGCTGTTTACCATGTAATTTTCAGATTTTCAGGATGGAAGATTCAATTTGACCTTTATCGGATCAATGATAAAAATACACTTTTCTTATTTCATGATTCAATCATTATTTCCTCTAGAATTTATAATCACAAGAAATACAGTTAGCAAAAATTGTTTAAACAAAAAATTCTTTGTAGTTTATGATTTGCTTTGATGAAAGAGTGTGCGATTATCTTAGATCTTCACATGAATAATAAATGAATATATCAGATTTAATCTATTTAAAATATTTAATTAAGTAAATATATTTTTATTTATATATTTAATAAGATAAATCAAAGAATGTAATTTCGAAAGAATAAATTCCAATTAATATAATTAATTTCTTAATTTGATTTATTTACAAATTATCCATAAAGGAATATGTTATATTTAAAAATAATGAATTTATGATTTTAACGATATTTAATTTTATTTTTTCGTTGGCGTAACTCTCAATTTATCTCTATTTATATAAAGTCATGTATGTGTATATGTTTATATACTTTGATGTACAGAATTCACTCTTCAAATAATTAACTGATCATTATGAATTCTAGTACATAGCTGCTTGGCATCAACGTGGGTAATGAGGACTATATTTAGTTTAATTTAGTCTCATGCAAAATGGAACCTCTGAATATTCAGATGCCTTCGATTTTTGTGAATTTTTAACAACGGGTATTAGACATCAATTAATAAATATTCCCCAATTTTCAGTTTCTCTGGAGCATCTTAAAGAGATTGTAGGGAGAATAGTAACAGCACAAATTCACATTTGAAAATTAAAATATTTCAGATTTGCATTAAATTTGACCCTTTGTCATACGACACCAAATATGCAAGATTCCCTGAATTTTAATTTCTTTTTAAGACCCCTTAAGCTTAATTTTTACATTTTATACATTTTCTAGAATCCAAAATCATCTAATAGATTTTGCCCAAACTCGGAATAAGGATTCTAAACATAAGATTTATTATTATTATATCTTGATTTTAATCTTCATAAACTGATATGAAATTGGTGCAAAATTTGGAGAATTAATTTTACATGTTGTTGGCCATGTATTCTTCTAGTATATATATATATATAATATATATATATATATATATTAATTAATATATACCCACTTTATCAAAATTAAGGGAAAAAGTATGTTTAGCCAATGTTCGCACTAATATTTATATAAAATCATAGAATTACGTGAGTAATTTAATTTTTAATATATAAATTATTATTACCATTTCTTGATGACCTAAAGAAAAAAAACACCAGCCGTTGAGTTTGTATTTAGAGTAGAGGATTTCTTATCAAATGCATTTCAGGCGGCGGGAGCTAAGACAGCTATTTGCTTTCTCACATCCTTTAACCACTTATTTACAAATAAATACACATTCATCTTTATTATAGAGTGGATTATTTGATTGATATATAAAAAAGATGATGTCTAAAAGACTAATTTACCTCTGCTAATGTACTGAAACACGTTAGACTCTAAAATTATGTTTCCCATTTTCTTTCTCTTCACTATATATATATATATATGAACTTCTTTGTAATATAGTAGGAAAAATCCCAGCAGAGTGCTCGATTAATTAAGAATTAAAGTTAAAAATTAAGAGCATAATATTTATTTATTTTGGTACAGAAAAATTAGTACAACAGAAGCTGAAGAGAGCCGGATGACTAAGACTTTCCGAGCTTGAAACCGACGGTACGAATGTTGTACTAATTTTTCTGTACCAAAATAAATATATATATATATATATATATATATATATAAATTTATATATATATATATATATATGTATATATATATATATATATATATATATATATATATAATAATCCAGGTAAAACATCCACAGGGTAGTAATCCAAAGAATTTAAACCGGGTTTATAAAAAGTGCTCAATATCAAATAGAGCTTTTATATATGATTATTTTTATTTACACAGACATGTACAAAATCTGCGACACTGGCATGTCGATGTTATCGATCAAAAGCTGTTATAAACTGAGATATCATCAGGCAGAGCTGGAATCCGATCTTAACATTAGATCATATTTGGAAAGAATGAAATGGGGAGAAAAAGAAGAAGAAAAGAAATTTAATATGTCAAAATTTGGGAAGTCACGTGGTTGACACCGTTGGGGTTCGATTCTGATTTTAACTTTTTTGATTCTTAACGGTCTCAACCACGTGACTTCCCACAGCGCTAAGATGTGACACAATGTCGGAAAGCCAGCGCCCTAGACGAAAAGGCACTCTGGCCTAAAAAAAATATGCCTGGCCAGCTCCGTCGGCATTCCCCGGCAGGAGTGCCTCTGGCAATTAGCAATAAACTAACTCCTTCTCAAAGGGTGAGAAGGCAAAGCCTGGGAAGGGGGGCCTTTTATAACTGCACAAGACCATTCCTAAGACCGGCTGAATCAAGACCCGAGAGCCAAGACAATACCGGTCTATGGTGTGTAGCATCCATCGGAATTTTGAATTATTTATTTTCAGAAAATATAGAAGATTTACATTCAAAACAAATTAGGCACAAGGCCATCAAAAGTGTGGGAAAATGGGTGTCGTTGGTCATCCTTTGTCTAAAGTAATAAAAATGTCTATCCTACTCTTGACTAGAATCATCTCAGTCACCACAATACCACATTTGCTCTAGAGGTCGTCCTACTTAAGCTATTATCAAATTAGTTTGCAATTTAAAAAATTTTCCATAGTTTTTTCATAAATAAATAAATACGGTTAAATGTACAAAAATTCATTGGTGTATAATGGGAGAGGGGAGAAAAGCAAAACCCAGTTAGTAAGACCCTCCTAACCCTTTCTAAATATTAGACTGCCCACTGTTTTCCGGTTTGTTCCGAACCAAAAACAAGTAGGTTCGTCTCTAAATGGGAGTGGGATCTAAGTGGGAGAAAAAAGAAAGTGGGGGATGGAGTTTGGAAAGTGAGTGGTGTCCTTCCAAGATAAGTGCAAGTTGGTGGAGGCTGAGGACAAAGAATTGAAAGTGAGGAGTAGGCATCTTGGAGGGTTTCTATTGTCAGGAGGGTGGGGTAACTCATTTATTGGACTAAATAAAAGGCTAAACTTACCCGAAGGGCTGGGGTCTGACCGGACGAGGAACTGTGCACGGCATGCTCAGGCCGGGAACACATACTCATACTTGACTCATTTTTGTACACACAAGCTCGCTACTTGTATCCACCTTTTTTCAAAAACTGAGGGGTGTAATCTTTTCCTATCACATCTGATCTTGACCTTCAGCTGGTGCTTGAAGAATGCGATCAGATCCTGATCAGCAAATGATTCAACCCCCTGGTTATCTCTCAGATGCGACGTCCACACCACCATTCGTGCTACAGCCAGGATCGCGAGAAATACCATTCGTCTCTCCCCGTCCTGCGGCGGACAGACGCTGTCTATTACGTAGGATAGGTTTAGTGGCAGTAGCTGCTCTGGATCGATACGAGCCGTCACCTCGTTGACGTACTCCTGTGTGTATAAAAGGAAGACATGGACACGTGTTTCTTGTTGTGAACCGTCAACAGCATGACTACTGGGCAGGGATGATGCAAATATTCGTAGTCTAGTGTGTTACCACTGGACCAGAATACTCTGCCACATTTTATACAAAATTTTTTATCGTCTATCATGTTACGTAGATTATTTGTTTTTGTTTCCACTAGCGATAGGGAACCGGTGTGTTTACCGGTGCGTTTATTATTTTTTCTTTTTTTTTCTTTCTTTTTTTTCTTTTTATGCACGCAAAAATTAATTTATAAAAATTAATTAATAAAAGTAAATATATATATATATATATATATATAATTGATTACACATCCTATTAAGGGAATATGAATGCAATCCTCTGCATATTCCTAAACCGCTCAGGAAGTGGAAAGATAATAAACGCACCGGTAAACACAACAGTGCTCTATCGCTAGTGGAAACAATAACAAAACAAATATTATATATATATATATATATATATATATATATATATATATATATATATATATATATATATATAAAATCTGATTAATTTCTCATTTTACTATGTCATTCAGTTAATATTATTGCTCTATACACTATATTGAGCTCTGTCTTTATTCTGATAGTCTACTGGTTAAAGATATTATTTATATCTTTAAAGTATTATCTTACTCTCTCTCTCTCTCTCTCTCAATATATATATATATATATATATATATATATATATATATAAATATAAATGATAATTTTTTTCATTTTGACTACAAAATTGATTTTGTTTCACGAGAGCAGTTTGAGGGGCTCACGATCCTCAGGTCTTGAAATAACATTCGTGAGCCCCTCAAACTGCTCTCGTGAAAAAAAATCAATTTTGTAGTCAAAATGAAATAAATTATCATTTATATTTATATTTCTGCTCTATATTTTTATTGAGTACTTTCATAAACCCGGTTCAACTCCCCTGGATTTATACTCTGTGGATCTATACCATACTCGGATTATATATATATATATATATATATATATATATATATATATATATATAATGTTCAGTGATATCAAAGAAAATCATGTTCCTCATCTGAGAAAACTATTGTAGAGATATAGAACAGCTGGAAATTAATTTGTTTGAACTAAATTTCTTTTTTCTTGCTCACTGAATTTCGATGAATGTTGACCAATAATTGTCTCTCTTCTCGACTAGCTGTCAGAAGTTGCACGAGACAGAATTGTAATTATATTGGCAATTCTAATCTTGTTTTCGTTCAACAGAACAGAAACCTACCACTTATTCCTGGCTGTCTCTCTTGTAATTCCCATCACATGTAATACTGCATATGTCGTTAATATAAAGGAGACTGCCACAGAATTTACAATCTCTCATATTAAGATATTTGAGATCTTGTTCCCTGGGGGAAAAAGTAATGTGATACAGTCACTGTTTACAATGTAGAAATTTTCAATTTTATTTGCATAAGATACTGTACTAGTACAGCTTTTGAACCAGACAAAGTCGCTTTTTTGTTCAGCATTTTCCAGATGTTTACGTAAACAGCCTGAAGATGCTGAAGCGTTTATCCAATCAGAAGGCGAGAAAAGCAAACGACAAGTTTAATTGTAATTTGATTAAATTGTAAAATGTCCATTGTTAAGCATTTTCAACCGAGAAGAAAGGGCTGAAAAACAAAAACAAATAGTCAACAAATAACTGTTACCAAAGGCAATAAAAAGTAGGTTAGGGTTGGGTTAGGATTAAAAAAAAAATGGTTAGAATTGTTTCCTTTCTTTATTATCTTTGACTGTTAATAAATAGAAAGAAATAGATAGACAATAAAATAAGAGTGAGGATGTCAAACTACAGACAGGGAGAGGGTGCAAGTGATAGATAGAAACTAAGTAAAAGCCCCCCCCCCCTGCTATGCTTTATTATGTTTACAACAGGGGCGGGCAACCTCCGGCCCGCGGACCACATCCGACCCACGAAGGCTTAGTGTCCGGCCCGCCACCCTGTTATGCATTATTATTGCAATCCGACCTGCGGACCTCCCAGTAAAACTCATATCATTTTGTGACATAGACGTAAAAGTAGGTTTCAATTAAGATTTACAGTGGGATAAAAATGTATAAACATCAGCGAGCGATGATGCATTATATTTCATTTTTCTTTAACTATTAATTTCAAATCCTTGACCTGAGATAAAAATAGAAAAAGAGAAAAGGAAAGGCAAAGAGGAAACGTGAGACGAGGAAAGGGCATGAAACAGAGAACTTATGTGAGGTGTGTCAAAACGAATGCTGGATCAACTTGCTACTTCCCCCGTCATTATTTTTTATGATGCCAAAATGGCTCTTCGTCGGCGCCTTTTATAACATCACATACAGAAGTCTCTTGAGAAAAGATATCAGATGTGTAGAATGTTCAATGCAATTTTTGTACAATTTATTCATGTAAACAAAATATAGTAATTCTGAGATTTTGTTTTTCATTCCGATCCACGATCTCCTTCCAAAAGTCTCATCTGGCCCTCACTCTGAAAAGGTTGCCCACCCCTGCCTTAGAGATATATGAAAAAGGTGAAGTCAAATTAAGCCATTTTGACACCCAGAAATACTGCAGGTATAAATCAGCTCTATGGTTAAGCCTATGGGTCAACCAGAGCTATTAAATTGACAATTTAGAAGTAAACAAAATTTTTAACATTCCTTCTTGAGTACATCAGTTCCAAGAATTCAACATCAAAAAAATATTGATGTACCTCTTGCACTTTTTTCTCTCTACAAACCATGTACTTGGTGAATAATAAAAAAGTGTTGTTTATTTTTGTTGACTTGTAATTGTGGTGTTCTTGGTACCTGTGCTGAAGAAGCACAATATTTATGAATCAAAATCTATTGTCTCAGAAACGATTGTACACACACATTTTTTTGATGTTGAATTATTGGAACTGATATACTAAAAAAATGAATATTTTATAGCTTTTGTTTATTTCTAAATTGTCATATATTAATAAATCTAATATATAAAGTAGAGACGTTTTTTCCCCTGTACCTTCTCGGAGTATAGGAAAATAACCACATACATCACAGGCTACTAAACTCACCGCTATACTACACTTATTCACTCGAGCGTGTTTTAGTAAAGTTGTTATTATTTTTTCCAACCTAACACTAAATATTATATTTGGCCCACCATCAACGTCTCTCCGAAAAACCAACTCCATATAGGTGGTAGCAAAGACTTTTCCCCCTAACAATTATGTACTGCCACTAAACTCATCGACACCGGGTACTAATAAACACAGTTTACTTTTCACAAAACAGTCCGTCCTTATTTATTATTTGCCTGCTATTAATTTACTACATAATATAAAGCAATACGCAAACAAATAATGACCGCTCCCGTTGAATCCGATGATATTCCGCGAATATCAGATTACGTTTTTCCTAATTCTAACTACATTCATTCCGGAATTAAGCGAATGACATTAACGAACACAGTTCCTGCCACATTTATTCTTCAAACATGACGGCTAAAATTCCTTCGTTAAATCGACTTCCTACTTAATAGCCGCCAAAATACTGTTAGACCCCGACACATTTACATTTTCAAATACTTAATTCAATAGCCGCCAAGATACTGTTAGACCCCGACACATTTATAGTTTCAAAATCATATACCTTTAACCATTCTCAAATAAATGACCTAAACAGTGTCATTGTAGAAATTTATTTTTCGTCGCCAGAAGCTGCCAGTAAACACGCTTAGCTTAAGTCGCCTATTTTGACACATATTTTTCACGTTTTAACTGTGGCGCAATGGTTAAGACTGGAGGTTTCATTTTCGCCATTATCGCCAGTATCGGCGTTCGATCCCATTCTGCATTCTTTTACTTTTCTTTTTTTTTTATTTATAACATTCACCAACACGGTAGGGGGTGGGGGAAAGAACAATAGGCAGTTTCTTTTTTATGCAATAGGTAGTACTTTATCCAGCGCAACGCCGAGCGACGGGTTCCGCTAGTATATAATATATATGAAGAGGTCGAATGCAAAACGCGATAAATCCAATCCGTTTGAGTTGAAACATTAAACAATAAAAAGGTAAAATATATTAAATGTAGACTTCGACTAAAAGCAGATTTTATTGGAAAGCAAAAAGAAATTATTCTGGTATCATATTTTGCAAAACAGGATTACCTGGTGTGGTTGAACGTTGAAATGCAACACGTTTTATAGTAGTAGCATCGTGATTTTGAAAATGGCGTTTATCGCGTTTTGCATTCAAACTCTTCATATATAAATATATATATACAGGGTGATTCATAAGTCACTTAGCTATTTATTTTTGAAATTCTAAAGTTAAAAAATACGGTAATACAAAACAGAAAGTTTATTCAACAAATTAATTTATGGGAGTTGTAAATTACAGCAAATTTTCAAAATTTCCACCTTCGTTCTGCATGCATAGCTCCATTCTTTTTTAAAAGGAATTTACGACTCTTTGTAGCATATTTGATTGATTATGGTGTTGTGCGAAGGAGGCTTTCTGTTCACATCACGCTTCCATTGCCTAACAAATAGCAGTAATTAGAGAGTAAGATAACAATCATCAAAAGTTCATAGTATGTTTGTGCTTCATATGGTAATCATTTTAAATAGCTAAGTGAAGTGACTTATGAATCACCCTGTATATTATTTGTATGAATTATCTTTGTCATTCTTTGGCATTGCCTTTTCCTTCATATAGTTTCAATTAGTCTCAATCTTGAAACTGCATTATAATATTATGTTTCAAGAATCTGTGACGCAGTGGATATAGTCCTAAGTAAAATTAAGCTCTCAGTGACAGTCATCTAAAGGTTAAAGGTTCAATCCTTGTTACGAAGAATTACAAATTACTGAAGATTTCTCCCAGTCATGGCTGATGGAATGAGAACATGCTACCCCCGTGGATTTAATAATGGGTTCCGTTCGAAATTCCGTACAGATTCCCGAGTCCGACAGAAATATTTCCGAGTTCGAAAAGATACACCTGAAGAAGGCCGGAGGTTACAGTGGCCGAAAAGTTGTGAGAATAACACTCAAGAAGAGACTGAATAATCTAAATTACACAAATGTCAAAACTCTTACGGATAGTGCCCCCCCACACACACACACACACGCCCACCCCGCTGAGAGCAATTTCCATGTTTCAGCTTGAAGTGTCCTTGACATACACTGCTTATAAATATCGGAGAAAATAAAGTGAAAGCACCTTGATATCTTGATATCACTTTGTCATGAAGTGACACAGTCAATGGTCACTTGAAGGTATTCTTATTCACTTCAAGCAGAGTAAAAACATTCCAAATAGACGCAAGATCGTCTTGTATTCATCGTGGCTCTCGATTTCAGACGGCTATCAATTCCATGTTGGAGATTTTAATAATAAGTCTTCGAAATTGGTTTTATCATTTCTCAAGATGGAATGCATATGGACGAAAGCTGAAATCTACCATGGAATATTACAGAACAGATACTTATAAAGAAACCTTATTAAAGTGTCCTTTTATTGCAGATGCCGTCAATGTTTCATGTCTGCTTGTGTCGTTAGCCTACAACAGATTTAACTTTCTAAAGACCAACTATATCAGTGGTGACTAACCTTTTTCAGTGGGCATGCCAAAATCGACCAAATCTTTGACACAAAACCTCACATACCACCTAAAAATCTTCTCAGATTATATTATTTATTGTTTTTTTAAATAAGTAAAGAAGTAAAGTGGTCGACCGTAGTCGAGGGCGACCCAGAGGTTCTCTTTTCTTTAGTTACTACACCGAGATGTAGGGGAGGACGCTACTCCTTTCCCAGGATTACTCTACTTACTCTTGATTGATCCTCATCCTACATTGCTGAGTGTTTAAACAAGGGAGCATCAAGTACCATTCTTTGAGTCTTTGGTATGACTTGCACGAGGATTAAACTCCGGTCTCCCGACCCATTGCAACAACAATCGGTAAAATCAGAGAATATTGTAAGAATGATATTGTAAATCATTAAAAAAAATTAATTTTTATGAATCAGCACAGTACGAGTTTTTTTGATTGTCTTGTTGGCATTGGTTCTAAAATAAGGAACTTGCAGGATGGACCACCTGAAGGTTGCTACACATCCATACAATTAAATAATGATGAAAACTTGGTGCTTTCTTAAATTACGACCCACGTTAAAATCGACTTGGCATCGGTACTTTACGTAAACCACCGGAAAGTACCAATGTCAAGTCAGTTGATCTGCCTGCATCCCCAAAAAATCAAAAACTAGGCTGGATTTACAAGTGGGGAAAAAACAAACATTAACCAACATTTAAAGCAAAAAAAAATCAAATAATACATCAAGTCAAATTGTTGAAATTTTTAACGAAAAAATAAAAAAAATGAACAGGTGATGAATTATATTTTTTAAGTGTTTATTTTTTTGACTGAAAATTATTTTTTGTTTGTAATCCGGTAAAAATGATTCATTAGGGTTAGGGTTTTTTAGTTTTCTTTTACCAAAAATTATTTTTAGTTTCTATAGGATTAGCGTTAGGTATCAAAGTTTTTTTTCTGAACATTTTTCTTTTTTTTGTGATCAGTTTTTCTTCATGACAAAAGTTAATCACTCCTTCAGGAGACGCAACAGCAAGTTGAAATGTTGACATGTCGTCTGCTTATTCGTTTCAATCAGTTGGAATGTTGACATGTCGTCTGCTTATTCGTTTCAATCAGTTGGAATGTTGACATGTCGTCTGCTTATTCGGTACAATCAGTTGAAATGTTGACATGTCGTCTGCTTATTCGTTTCAATCAGTTGGAATGTTGACATGTCGTCTGCTTATTCGTTTCAATCAGTTAGAATGTTGACATGTCGTCTGCTTATTCGTTTCAATCAGTTGGAATGTTGACATGTCGTCTGCTTATTCGTTTCAATCAGTTGGAATGTTGACATGTCGTCTGCTTATTCGTTTCAATCAGTTGGAATGTTGACATGTCGTCTGCTTATTCGTTTTAATCAGTTGAAATGTTGATATGTTTGCTTATTTTCTCGCAATTTAATTGGCTAACTGCTTCGGTACTTTCCGGCGGATAACGTAAAGTACCGACGCCAAGTCGATCTTAAAGTGGGCCCTAATCTAAGAAAGTACCGAAAACTTAAATTTATACAAATCAGCATTGTAGAACGGCTCGATTCTGCTGTTTTTCTCCAGTTCTTTCTCCATGTGAAGATTGCCAACTGCCATAATTGAATGTGGTGCTATCGAACCGACTGGATTCGAACTTGGAACATCCAGGTCGTCAGTCCACATTGTTATCCACTTCACTACGGTCATCTCCAACGAAATAACTTATACAACACATCTACCTATTAAAGCAACATAACCTAATTCAGGATGATAGATTGTTCAAAGTCTACCAAATTGATGTACAATGATTGTTCTTATTAGTTGCCTAACCATTTTCTCTCTTCGTGCATGAGGATTCACATCTATTTGAAATTGCGATGCATCTTATGTTTAGAAGGTCGAGAGAATATATAAGTATTAAGGAGCTTCCGGCAAAATTGCTAAATAAAATTCAGTTCATATGTATTAGCACAGTACGATTTTTTTTTTTGGGGGGGGGGGGGGTCAGCTTGATTATGTTGATGGCGTTGGTTTTTCCGATTCTATATAGAATCAGTTACTTACAGGAGGGACCACATGAAGGTTGCCGATTGAAAGTGATGTTATGGAATCGACTGGATTCGAACTTGGCGCACTCAGGTCGTCAGTCCACGTTGCTACCTACTTCACTACAGCCACCTACCATGATTTTAAATGAATGCAAAGATTTTCTGACAGAATTTATTTTATTTAATGGTCACTCTTTCTTATTGATAATGTTGATACTTTCGAACAGCTTTAAATGCGTATTTCTAGCTGCCATATGTACATCCACACAATTCGAAAAAAAATTATTTTAGCCTCAGCAAGAGAATAAATAATAATTTGATTTTTTTATTAGATAAACCAAACCATTAGGTTTTTCATCTTTTTCAAATACAATTTCAAATGAAATAATCGTTTTTTTTTATTGATTTCTTAATCCCTTAAGAATTAGACATAACTTTCATAGAGAGAACAGACTATAATTATTTTACTTACAAGACTACATATTATATATCTCCTAGAAGAATACCTGTCCCACGACAGATAGAATTAATACCTCGAACAGGACATTCATGTCCCCTTGCAAAAATTAAAATCAAGATATAATGATACTAAACTTTGTCTACAATTCTTATTCCAGTTTTGAACAAAATCCGTTACATGATTTTCATTCTAGAAAATGTCTAACATTGAAGGTTAAAGCTTAAGAGGACTTAAGAAGAAACTGAAATTCAGAGAATCTTGTTTAATTGGTGTCTAATGACTATGGATCAAATTTAATGTAAATCTGAAATATTTTAATTTTAAATATGGATGTCGTGTCCATATTATGCTCCTCTAAAAACCCTTTAAAATACCCCAAAGAAACTGAAATTCAGAGAATCTTGTTTAATTGGTGTCTAATGACTATGGATCAAATTTAATGTAAATCTGAAATATCTTAATTTTAAATATGAATGTCGTGTCCATATTATGCCTCCTAGAAACCCTTTAGAATACCCAAAGAAACTGAAATTTGGAGAATATTTATTAATTAATGTCTAATACCTATTGTTAAAATTTCACAAAAATTAAAGGTATCTGAATTTTTACAAATAGCTTTTACCTACCGCCTCTTTGCATAAAACTAAATTAAACTAAATGTATACCACATTACCGACCTTTACAGCTGTTTTCCAAACTTCAAAATGGTCGTTAAATTCTTCAGGAGTGAATCCTATACATATAAATATATAAATATATATACATATCTAACTTTATATAAAGAGATATATATTTTTATTTTATTATAATGTTTAAATTTATTCGATAAAAACATAATTCAACATTTGACAAAATATGATTATTAGATTTAAACTTTAAAGTTTAATTTTATATGCATTAAAAAGTAAATGTACACTATTACTTTTGTTGCAGTCCAACTTTTTTACCCCGCCTAATAAACCGGTATTGTCCGGGCCTTTGGGTCTGGATTTACGCTGGTCTATTGGGGGTTGCCGGTCCTGTGCAGTTCTAGGAGGTGCACCCTCCCAGGCTTTGCCTCCCCTCTTTGGGGAGGAGTAAGTTTATTGCTTGCTGTCTGAGGCGCCTCTACCGGGGAATGCCGACGGGGCTGCCCAGGCAATTTTTAAATGGCCAGAGTGCTCACCTCTCGAGCGCTGGCTTATCTAATCCCACTTTCCCGACCTTGTGTCACATCTTACCTAGTGGGAGGTAGATAAATAAATTGAACTACCAAATTAAAAAAAAAAGTTTTATGGATCAGCAAGTTTCATCAGATGTCTTTTGGATTGGCAGGCTGAGAGCAGGCTCGAAACTTTCCCTTAAATAATGGCAGTGTAGAGGCGCTCGTAGAGCCAAGTTGATTATCGATGGTCTCCGGGGTGGTATGTCATTGATAAACCCAGGTGGTTGAGGAAATCCAGCGCGGCAGAATCAATCACTCTACTCGTCTTCACTGCGATCAGTATGAATACGAATCGTCCGAGAAGACCAGTATACTTTGATCGCTTGCGGCTCTCTGCTGCATCTCCTGGTTTTGTCACCAAGCACACAAATTTGTCGACACAATTCGCATAGTATTAAAGAGAAGTGTATTTTTACCAAACTATTTTCTCTGCTTTTCTTGGAACTGATATGTGATAAATATCGCTAATTCTTTTTTTTTTGAGACGTGAGATTCGCAAGCCAGAAAAAATGGCTGGCATGCCAAGGTTTGCATATCCCTAAATTGTATAGTAAGCTAGAAGAACTAACTGCTCTTTTCTAAGTTGGGCATTGAATCAATTAATATCTTT
>OY744532.1:87425381-87462881 GCA_963556195.1 Sepiola atlantica
ATTAACAAGAGGATTTTAACAAGAGGATTTGACCACAGGAATAATATTTGAATAGTAAATATGAAGCATCGTGTGTAATATAGATCTTATACTATGTTTTAAAGCTATAACAGTGCACATTTAAACAATAAAATAATAACTCATATGTTATTAATATATTTCCAATATTTCGAGATAGAATCTCTTCATCAAGCATGAATGAGAATTATGGACGGAGACGTTTTTGTTTTCCTTTCTTTTATTTTCCATGTCTGTTGTTGTTATTTCTTAAGTGCTGACTTGATACAATGCTGTGAGAACGAGATTTTAATTGCAACAGATATAAAAAAGAAAGTATAACAAACTAGACTTTGTCTAACATTTTCAATTCTTCTTAATGAAGAGATTTCATATGAATCTATTATTATACTAAATGTGAGTTAGATAACGTTTATTTCTCTAAGGCTTTTTTCTATATACTTTAATATTACGAAATATTACTAAAATATATTTTAGTTCTAGGATTCAGTTATGTTTACAAAAATCTTTTTAATTAGCCGTGATTTATAATAAACTAAACAAGTCACTAGTCTTTCTATGTATTTCTCTCGTGCCCTTTTACTCTATGTTGATTCAACCACTCTCTAATATTTCTAAATGGCTCTGTGAGCATTTAAACAAAGAATGACTCTATATTTTTGGCGCAATTTAGATATGCGTGTCTGTGCACACCATAAACATATATGCAAATAAGATTGCAAAATAATAAGTCCTTTCTTTCTATCTAAAAATAATAAAGAATAATAATGGTTCTTTATAATTAATAATAAAAAATACAGGAATAAAAAGACTTATTATTTTTAGTTATGCAAGAAAAATGATTTAAAACATGTCACAGTTTATAAATTTTCGAATGAAATCAAAGTAAACAATGAAATAATTACTAATATATTATTGATATATTTCCAAAATTTCGAGATAAAATCTCTTCATCAAGCATGAATGAGAAATATGGACAGAGACGTTTTTTGGGGGGTTTTCTATTCTTTTATTTTCCATGTATTTTAAGTGCTGAATTCAGTGGTGATGTCTGTGATCCAACGGGTCACGAGAACGTCTGAGACACGTTGTGGATAAGCTGATAAAATCATTCTCATTTTTCTGAACTACAAAAGAGAAAGCAGTCGGATTTAAGACAGCTGTTTCCTCCCCTATAGAGAATGGTGTAGGGGTATTTTATATATATGTATATATGTATATGTATCTACTGGAAAAGATTTTTAAAAAACCCTGAAAATATTAAACGTCTGAGTTATTTTATTTTTTAAATGAACATTGCTGAGGTTTTCAAGAAGAGTAAAATAAACACATACAGCAGTTGCCGCCAGCATCTCTCCGTGTTCAGATATGAAGATGCATATAATCAGGTGATGACGATTGTTGGCTGTCGTTTTGGCTCCTCTCGTCACAACGAACAACAATGGTGAAGCCCCACCACGTTTTGTTTTGTGAGGTATGCAGACTTCATGCTGAGGCGGTTAAGATGTTCAAGTTTGATCTTGCTTTACTAACAAACTGTTTGGCCTCCTTCAATCTGAAGTTTCCCGGTTCAAAGTGAACACCTGGTCTTGCTGGCTTTGGCAAACCTGCCATTTGAACAGAAGGAGAGTAGTTTATTGGGTTGTTGACTGCACAACTTTGGTTTGGTTTTATAAACTTCTGTCTGGTGAGCTGCTGCTCTGCGATCCACAAGACTCTTGTCTTGATGGATTCTAGAGCCTTTCAGTGTTTTGAAATATATTAAATAACAAAATCCTTGTAATATATATATTACATCTAATATATATATATAAGTGTAAGTTTGTAATCCGAGGCAGGAGCAATGTGATATAGGTACCTCTGCGGTATTTCGTCAACAGTTGATTTCATCGGTCCATCTTCTTTTTCGACCACTCGGTCATATTTTTTGGTCTTTTGATAATGAGAGGTCCCGCTCTCTAAAATTTAAGTTTACCTTATTCCGGAACTTTTAATTGCCTGACAGTAACCTCTTTTTTATTTACTGTTCTGGTATTTAATCTGTTTTACGTGAAATATTAATGAATTGATTTGAAATTATATTCTTATTTTCTCTTCTCATTTATTTTTGTTCATCTGTTCCACCTTCCGGTACCTATATCACATTGCTCCTGCCTCGGATTACAAACTTACACTTATATTTACCAGCAATGCTTCAAGCAAACTACAATTTCCTTTTATATATATATATATATATATATATATATATATATGTATCACATTATATATTATAATGTGGTTTGGTTCCTGGACAGTATAAACTTCCGTCTGATAAGCTATAATATTTGAAAAATGGTATTTTTTAAACGGGCATTGATATGGTTCTAAAACATATAGAAAGCTTTGAGAAATATTTTGCATAAATATTTAATATTTTATGAATGCATATAAAAAGATTAAAGTTATTTATTTCCTTTTTAAATAAAAGTACTTTTCTCGCAAAATGTATACACAGAGGTGTTGCTTATATGTATGGAATTTGAATTACAAATCTTAAATATCAAATAATTATTCATTAAAAACTGCTTTTGAAAATACTTATATTAATTAAACATTTCATTTACTTTGCTAAACACGTCTTTCTATTAGTGGTAAAAATTATTGTTAAAGATAGAAAAATTAGTTAGATTTAGAAGACATACGAAAAACTGCAAAATGAATTAATATGTAAAGGTGGCATTATTAAACTGGATGGATGTAGCTGCTAGGGTCAGAAGTGGTGATGAAATACGATGAAATTATAGAGAAGTGTTTTTTTCCGTGTATAGCGCGAGAGATATTCTCATATAGTCAGAAAGTCTCTCTCTTATCACCACTTCTGACCCTAGCAGCTGCAACTAGACGGTTTAAAAATACCACCTTCTTAAAACCTAAAACACCTGACATCTTTACAAAGATGAGGACAATAAGTTATTTATCCATCAGAGTCCGATATTTATTTATTTTGTTGTTCTCGGAACGCCTTCTAGATTTAACTATATGATTTGACTATGTGTAGCTTGTGATTACACCTCAATAGTTTTTGTTTTTTTGATACAGTTTTATGTTTTTAATATAGATTTAATGTATTTGTAGTAGTGGTTACAAGTACGATCTATAAGCTTGGCATGACAGGTTCGAATTCTATCAAGGCTACCTTATCACTTTCACCAATACCCTTGAGAAAGGTATGAATCTACATATCGTCCATCCAGCTATAGATTAAGTAATAGGGTAGACTAGACTCTCAAGCCTTGGTTGAGCAACTAGTCTAGGAGAAAGAAAATTCCGAAATAGGACTTGTCTTTTATGCTTATTTCGGCATTATTTCCAATCGTCCTGGACTTCTTCTTGTCACTGGGCTCAAGCAATGCCAGTTCAGGAAAGAAACTGCTGCGGATTACGCAACCCTTGCTTCACTTGTACATGGGGTATCCATTGTCTCTGGAGACTGAAAGGAGACCTATTGATTCATATTTTAAAGTGCAGATGTATTTTTTTCGTAGAAACCAAAATTATTTATTCTTTTTATCGCAGTAATCTATGCCAAAAATATCAGCAATCCATGTTATGTGATCACACCCTAGTGCATACAGGCCAATTTGTACTTTTTAAATTGAAAAGTTTTTTATATAATGTCCATTAAAGCATGTAATATAAACATTTCTCTATTATTTCCGCTTCAATGCCGAGGCAGGTGCTTAACCTCATTCGTGTTTAAGACTAACCATCTGCAGTGCATTAGATACTAACATTTATATCAAGTTGGTTTTCAGAATGGGAGGGACGGACCTGGGTATGACCTTTAAGTTCATCCCGTGGTGAAACCCGAATTTGGGAGTGTTGGGGAGTGTGGAGTCACCTCTTAGTATTGATTTACTCCTCTCCAGGAGTTAGGCACAAGGCCAGTTTTTATCTTACTCCCACAAGTAAGATGTGACCCAAGGTCGGGTCGGGAAAATGGGGTTTGAAAAGCCAGCGCCCGAGAGGTGAGCACTCTGGCCATTAAAAATTGCCTGGGCAGTCTTGTCTGCATTCCTCGGTAGGGGCGCCTCAGGCAGTAAGCAATAAATTTACTCCTCCTCAAAGAGGTAAGGCGAAGCCTGGGAGGGTGGACCTCCTAGAACTGCACAGGACAGACCCATAGACCGGTGTAAATGAAGACCCGAAGGCCAAGACAATACCAATCTATGGGGTGCAGTATTCATCGGAAGAGATACTAGTCATCTCTTAGTAGCCATTACTCTACTCTCTACTCTGATACAGAGGAGTGGAAGTACTTGCACGGGTCCCATCAAACAGAGCTTTTCCTAGGCATGATACTAAAACTGTCACTCACCAATTATTTCAAAACCATCCTCTCTAACGTCATGTGATTTGTTTGACCAATCACAGCTTTCTATCTGTCTGCTTCACTCTCTAACATCTGAGGAACAGACAGTTTGGTAATCATTACTATTATTTTAAATAAAAAAAAACTGTTGGGAAATTATTCAAAAACGATTTAGGTGCTTCTTTAGAAACGTGGCCGAGATAAGATAGGAAAGGGGGAGATAATTCAAACGGCGAAATATGAAAGGGCCAGATGATCCAAACTTTATTTTTGGGGTGGGGGTGGTGAGGGAAGTTTTTTTTATCGAATTCAAAATGCAAAAACAAAAACTTCTGAGGATACGTTAAAATTAAATAGATTTTTAAAAAAAATAAATATAACATTAAATAAATAAACCGGTTGTAATTGAAATGTTAGGGTTTAGGGTTAGATTTCCCCCCTCCTCTCTATTTTCGCCCCCCCCCCCCAAAAAAAGTAAACTTTGAGTTATCTGCCCATTTCATCTTTCGTCGTTTGAATTATCTCCCCCCTCGGCCACGTTTCTAAAGAAGCACCACGATTTATTTTGCTTTACCTACTCTTTTGTGACATTTGAGGAACATATTTTGTTTGTACTTTCATCTTCTAAGGTGTATTTGATCACCCATAATATTTATGCACACAGCAATTCGCTGTAGATGATAAGAATGGATTTGAGAAAAAGAGGGATAAATAAAAACCTGGTCAGAGATAGATTACTTTGGAAATAAGTCTCTAAAAATCAACCAGCACATGCAAGCTTATAAAACGAACTTAAACCGAATATGATGACGGTGAGCTCAGACACTGACCCCCACAGTCCGTATTGGTAAACCAGTGGGCCACTGTGACTTTCTGCAGTAACCACTACAACAATTACTATATAGAAGAGAAGCCATTATCGTAGAAGACGGGCACAAGGTGAAGGATAGGTTTTGTAGTTCCTGGGTTAGTAGATATAGAACAGTTGAGGTAGCAAGGTCTGTTGGTAGGGAAAGGCCATGGAAAACATGGGAGGAAGTGATAAGAATGGACTTGAGAGAAATGGGGATAAATAAAGACCTGGTCAGAGATAGGTTAGTTTGGAAGTCAATTTCTAAAAGCCGTCTAACACATGCCAGCATGTAAAACGGATGTTAAACTGATGATGATGATGATGATGATGATGATGATGATGATGATGATGATGATGATGATGATGATGATCATCATCATCATCATCATCTACATGTGTCGGGTCACTTCAGTGACATTATATCATAATCGTGCTTTGAACTCGTTCTAAAATAGCAATCTATTTGTCAAGTATCCTTTAAAAGAATTGGTTCTTGATATTTGGGGTTTTTCTTTAATGTTTTCATCTCACCGTAGAAATCATTCGACATCTTTTTTGACAAGCCTTTGTTGCAATAGTGTAATCCTTTGTTGCTGTCTATGACAGGAGTGTGCACACACAAAAAAAATCATCCTGTGATTCCAAAACTGGTTATGAAATAGAGAAAAAAAAAAACAAATGAATCGCAAACGATGTTTGGATGGTTGTTTTTGTTTTGTTTTTTCTTTTCTTCTTTGTTTTCTTCTTTGTTTTCCTTCGATGCGTTTAATTAAGACACAGCTCTGTTTTGAGTCTAATTACGCTAAATCCATCTGAAACCGACTCGGAAAGAGTGGGCTTGACAATAAAACACAACGGAAAGCTAAAATAAAAAGATGAGAAAGGAACGATAATAATACAAAAACCGGCAAAGTGCATCGTATCATCTCAAACTAAAAGAAAACAACGAAAGAACCAAAGAAAAAACAACCACAAAGGAACGTTTAAATTCAAACTCAATTTTGTTCCATGAAGCCGTTCAAATATAGATTTGTTTCGATATTGGATTCATTTTTCTTCACACGGGAAATAATGTAACTGATATTATTCCGTTCTGACACCATAAAAGAATTTAATAGAAAACATTTCGAGTGCAAATTATTGCATCTTGAAACATGTGTGTGCTAATAATCCTTTCCAGGCATTTATTTAGAAACATCGAGCTTTTATAATTATGGATGGTTCAAATAATGTTTCAGAATTTTTTAGATGAAGATTGATAATTTGTATTATTTGAATTATTCGGATTACTGTTCTCATTTTTTTTTTTTTTAACATATTTCACCCCAAACAAGGCAAACCGTCACTGTAGACGTAAAGGGGTTACTGAGAATTAGGATGTAGGTTTTGGGCGTCATCCTAAATTAGAAGCTATGTAGCGAAATGCCTGTTTACCTTAGTTTCAAACCTCTACATGTTGGTACAGTCGGGGGAAAAGGGAGCAGGGAGAGAGTTCCAGAGGCTGGCAGCATGAGGTAAGAAGCTATTGGAGTAGAAGGCTCTCCGGCATCTGGGGACCTCCACAGTGAATGGATGGGATTTAGTCGATTGTCGAGTTGGTCTAGTGAGCTTACATCGAGGGGGCACCAGAGCAGCCAATTTATCGGAGCACAATCCATTGAAGTACTTGTAAAACAGACACAAGGATGCAACATTGCGGCGATGGGACAAGGGTTGAAGCTTGGTGGATAGTGAGAGACCTATTAAGTTGGCGACTCTTTTTTGGACCTTGTCTAATAGGGAGAGACTAGTAGATGATGCACTAGCCCAGATGTTGCAACAATACTCCATGCATGGGCGGATGGTGGCCTTGTAGAGATACAGGATAATGTCAGGTGTGAGGAGTTTACTAGCACGGTAGAGGGAGCCAACCTTCTTTGCTGCAGCCTTGGCAATGTCTTCAATGTATTTGTTCCGATTCATGTTACCTGTGAAGGTTAGGCCGAGGAGTTTGAATGTTGAACTCTGAGGTAGGATGTTATTTGCCATGACAATCGGTGGTTGAACATCTTTGATGTTATTCTCACAACGTTTCGGTTGATGTAGTCTCCGACCTTCTTCAGGTGCGTCTTGTGGAACTCTGGAATGTGTATGTCGAACTCGGGAATCGGTAGCTTGCACTTATTCCGTCAGCCATGACCCGGTAGAAGTCTATGGGACTCCAACATTTTCAATAACAAAAACCCACATCTTCAGATATAGACTGACCGATGGGGTGGGCGAAAGCACAAGCCACGCCCCTAAATGCCAGCTAAAAACGAAATCAGAATTTTGTTTCGAAAAACCAGCTCCCAGCACCGACGTAACCAATTTTACTAAAAAAAAGCAAAAATGGCTGACACGTGAGGTGTCTTCAACTACGTCCGCGTGACAACTGGTTGTAAAATATAAAAACACCCCCGGCGACGAAATCTTCCTCTTTCCTTTCAATCCAGTGTTTGACTGACCTGTCAAAAACAGCCATAATACGAGGTACAAAACTGCCTACCGGTACCGCCTGCTGCTGCCGCCTTAGATTTAACTCAACATCGTTTCTCCTTCTTTCCCACTGACACTGGACACTTGTAAGCTTACACCCTTTTCTTCTCTTTTTAAAATACAGTCGAACACACACACACACACACACACGTGTGTACGCACACGGACAAAAGGGTGACACACACGCAAATGCCTACACAGTAAAAAAAGGGGTTAAGAGACGGCTCATTTTTTCTCTACTTACACGGACTCATAGACGTACGGTTTCAGACGACAAACCGTTAAAAGAGACATTTCTTTGAACAGTAAAAAGCGACTCATTATTCAAACAGTGAAAAAGACATTCGATAAAAAAAAACCCGGAGAGACTTACATTGAGTAATTTGCACAACATTAATGTGCCAAATATACTTAATACATTGTTATTGTTAATATAAATGTTTGAGTGCTGCGTTCTTACTTCTTATCGTTGTTATGCTGGATACTTGACGTCTTTGCTCGTTTCTTACATGTTTAACAAGAATACAATTCGTTAGTAGCCCCACATGTCTTAAGTAATTCATAATTGTATTCTTAGTATCGTCATACTAAGGATTAAATTTTCAACCTCTAGAAGACTGTCACTTAGAACTGGTTATCCTATAGCACTTTTATCCATTGCGCTACGGATCCGTGCAGACGCACCTGAACATAATTGGAGGTTTCATCGGCCGAAACGTTGTGAGAATAACATCGAAGATCAGAACAATAGTCTAAATAATCTAAATAATAAAAACATATAGTTTTTTTTTATTTTCAGATCTCTCCTGGAGAGTAGCCAAGTCTAATAATATTAAACAAGCAGTAAAAATCCACATATGGGCTGATGCACCAGTTATTAGTCTTTCTCTCTTTGACAGGGCACCAAAAAGAGTTTCTAAACTAATAGATTCTGCACTGTCTTCGAAACTCCAGCTCCTTTCACATCGCCGCAGTGTTGCCTCCCTTTGCTTGTTTTGCAAGTACTTTCACAGAATGTGCTCCGATGAACTTACTACACTTGTATCTCGCAAACGTAAATACCCCCGATCCACCCGACGAGCAGCAAAATCCCACCTCTTCACTGTAGATGTCCCTAGATGCCAGAAGATTTTCTACTCTGATAGCTTCTTTCCTCGAGCTGCTTGCCTTTCTTTCCCGACAGTATCAACATGCAAAAATTTAAATGTAATGTGAACAAACGTCTTGCTGCCCAGCTCCCCACCCAAGTTTCCCGTTAATAATCTGATCCCTGTCACAGTATCCCCTTACGCTTACGTGGCAATATGCCTTGTTTGGGGTGATTAAAAGTTTACAAAAGAAAAATAAAATTGGAGAGGGGGAAAGACAATATCAAAAGAAATATTAACAAAGTCTATCCATACAAAATTAATTAATTTTATTTGCAACTGCAGAAGAAGGAACAATGAGAAAAACAGTTTGAAAAGGAAACGAGTAAAAAAAGATTACAATAAGATATTGATAGTAAGTGTGAGTGTCATTGCTGGTTTAATATTATTAGACTTGGTTAGTGTACCGGAGAGCTGAATAAATGTACAGGATTATAGATTATCTTCATTTGACTTACTTGGATTATGTGCATACACCTGTGAGCTTCGCCACATGCTTGAAAACAAAATTCCGCCAGGTTTCGGAATTTTTTAGATGAGGATTGATCATTTTTATCATTAAGATGATTCAATCTACTGTTCTCATCTTGGATGTTATTCTCACAACGTTTCAGCCGATGTAACCGACGACCTTCTTCTACTCGGTAATCTGAAGCTATCCCCGTCGAATAAATAAAAGGTTCCATTCGAAATTCCGTACTCATTCCTGAGTTCGACAAGATTCACCTCAAGAAGGTCGGAGGTTACATCGGCCGAAACGTTGTAAAAATAACATCCAAGATGAGAACAGTAGACTGTATAGTCAAAATGATACAAAATTCCACTAGGACGGTCTTGAGCCAGTCTTTCAGCTGTCAGGAGGAACATGCCTGTTTCAACCCTTATCTGGTCTGTCCATCTCTTTGGTGGTCGTCCCCTTGATCTTTCTTGAATGAAATTATAATTATCACATGTATAAAATTTCACTTGAAAACTGTATAAGTAACCAGACCACCTCTTACCCGTTGGGTCAGTATTTGTTATATACATTATCTGTATATTTATGAAATTGAGCTATTTCTCACACTTACAGTGAGATTAAAAAGCCTTCTCACATTCACACAACAGAAACAAACACATATTTATGATAGGAGCAACAGGACTCATGAAAAAGAATTTCAAAAGCTATCTGGCGAGTATACCCGGTGAACCGAGTGCAAGAGAAATACAAACAATTGCACTTAAAGGGACGGTTAGTATCTTAAAAACGATCTCTAGGCCGGAGTGTCTGAAATAGCCGGTGAATGTCTGGCATCCGGTAGGATGCCTCATCTCCAGCAAAAACGGAAAGATAAAAAAAAAAGAAAAAAAAGGGAAATAATATACTGTTTAGGTATATGCGATCTACGTCATAAGATTAACTAATTTGCATATTGATATGCAAAAGGATCTTCATTCTTTTTTATTGTTTTAAAATTCTCCGCTGAATGTCGGAAGTTACACTGTTTGACCACGTCTGGGCTCATGTTCGTCTTTTCCCACAGTCCGTTTTTCACAACTTTTTACTGACCAGTTTTTTTCTTTCTTCGGTGTACACTGACCTATCAGGTTGCTAGAGAATTCCAGGGTTTTTGAAAAAAAAATTCAAATATTTTACATTTTAGGAGGAGGGATCAGTTTCCAATGTTAATTCAACGTAGACTAATCCCCCTCTTTTTGACCATCCCAATTTTAAAAAAAAATCTTTTTCTGTGTACAATTACCTATCATGTCGCGAGAGAATTCCGGGGTTTTTGGAGAAAAAAATTTACATTTTAAGTTGTGAAAAACGGACTATGGTAAAAGACGAAGAAGACTGATCCTCAGTTTTAAAATCTCAATTTTTAAAAAATTTTTCCCAAAACCCCCGGAATTCTCTCGCGACATGATAGGTAATTGTAAGCAGAAGAATAATTTTTAAAATTTTAGATGGTCAAAAAGAGGGGATCAGTCTACGTTTAATTTACATTGAAAACTGATCCCCCGTCTTAAAATCTAAATTTTTGAAAATTTCTTTCCAAAAACCTTGAAAAGATTTTTTTTTTAATTGAGATGGTCAAAAATAGGGGGATCAGTCTACGTTGAATTAACATTGAAAACTGACCCCCCCCCCCTCCTAAAATGTAAAATATTTGAAAAAAAAAATCCAAAAGCCCCGGAATTCTCTAGCAACCTGATAGGTAAGCGTACACCGAAAAAAGAAAAAAAACTGGTCAGTAAAAAGTTGTGAAAAACGGACTGTGGGAAAAGATGAACATGTGCCCACATCTGTAATGGCGGCATTCGAAGACGCTGCAGCTACAGCAAGATGAGAGAATGACGGCTCAGATGGTTCGGACATGTGTTGAGGGTCGACAACGACACCGCCACTAAAACTGTCATTTACATTTGAAGTCGCCGGGGAGCGACGGAGAGAAAGGCTGATGATGAGACGGCCAAGACGCCTTGCACAATGATCTCCTCAAAAACGGCCTTTACTCTGACCAAGCCCATGAACGTACAAAGTGAAGACATAGATCCATTACTCTCCTCAAGACTAATGCAAAAAAAAAAAAAGGAAAAATTTTAGTAATTGTTTTAAACTTACTATAACACATATTTCTGTTTACGGATATTGGTCTGTTTCGTGGAAAAATGCTTAAGATTCGTGTTCATAAGTTATTTTTTTTTCCACTTAACTTTTGGTGTTGCGATCCATTTCTAAATCGTAAGTTATAAACAAAGCCTCCCCACTCGCACACTCACATACACAACTAAAAAAGGAAGCATTTAAACTGCCAAATAGAAAGTCATTTAAAATTCTTAGCAAATCCAAAAGTATTAAAATATTGAAAGTTTTTGAAGCTATTTAGCACTACTCCCTCTACCAACTTTTAATAGCAATTTTTTCAGCTCCACCCCACCCTCGCCTAAAAGAAAACTTTCTTATAGTTTATTTAAACAAATATTTTTTAGCAAATCCTCATGTATTAAAATATTGAAAGTTTTGAGAGCTATTTAACTCCTTTGTCATTTGTCCATCTCTCTCCATTTGTCTATCTCTCTACATGTGTATATCTCTCTACATGTGTCTATCTCTCTTTATTTTTCCATCTCTCTTTATTTTTCCATCTCTCTCCATTTTTCATTTTTCGATTTGTCCATCTCTCTCCATTTTTTTTTATCTCTCTCCATTCTTTTATCTCTCTCCATTTTTCTATCTCTCTCGATTTGTCTATCTCTTTCCATTTTCCATCTCTCTTTATTTGCCTACCTCTCACATTTCTCTCTCTATATCTGCCTAGCTCTCTCACTTTTCTAAATCTCCCCATTTGCCTACCTCTCTCCATATCTGCCTACCTATCTCCATTTGCCTACCTCTCTCTATTTGCCTACCTCTCTCGATTTTCTTACCTCTCTCTATTTGCCTACCTCTCTCACTTTTCTAAATCTCCCCATTTGCCTACCTCTTTCCATTTACTATATCTCTCCATTTGCCTTCCTCTCTCTATTTGCCTACCTCTCTCTGTTTGCCTACCTCTCTCTATTTGCCTACCTCCTTCTGTTTGCCTTCCTCTCTCTATTTGCCTACCTCTCTCTGTTTGCCTACCTCTCTCTGTTTGCCTTCCTCTCTCTATTTACCTACCTCTTTCCATTTACTATATCTCTCTATTTGCGTACCTCTCTCTATTTGCCTCTCTCTATTTGCCTATCTCGTTATTCATTATCTCTCCATTTTTCTATCTCTCTCCATTTTCTATATCTCCTCATTTGCCTACCTCTCTCCATTTTCTATATCTCCCCATTTGCCTACTTCTCTCTATTTGCCTATCTCGTTATTCATTATCTCTCCATTTTGTCTATCTCTAGTTATTTGTCTATCTCCTTTCTACACCTTTTTCCAGATGCTACCATCATAACAATTCATTTCCCAATCCAAATCTTTCTGTCTTGAGGCCAACTTTGAAGCAATATCTCTTCAAACCCTTTAGCATTTTTACTTCGAGTAATTCTTCCATTCTCCCAGAAAGATAACATATTCATCACAACTTATCGTTTCTTTTTAATTTTGTCAACTTGTTTTCCCCGAAACTTTTGCAATATGGCTGGCACCTGAAGTCAAAACAAAAACCTGAGTTCTTTCATAAAGGAAGAATTCCTTGCAGCATTCATTATGCAGACACTTTGCATTGTTTCATTCTCAAGAAACAAAACAGCTGATCTCAAACTGGCTTCGGAATTCTCATATCCATTGTGTTGTTGAGCTTCGAGGTAATTTTAGTTTGCTCACATATTTATTGTCTTTCTTGCAGGGTGATTAAGATATAAATCTTTTTGTCTACGACGAACTGCCCGTGAACAATTAATGGCAGTGCATTTAGTATAGTGGCAATATTTCTTCGACTCTATGGAATTAAATAAAATAAAGTAGATCTGTCCAAACAGTACTCATACCACCTTCATCGTTAGAATATTATTTATAAACAAACCAGCGTTACATATTTTCCAATCACCAAAAATCAGTGAATCATTCAATCTTAATGAAATTATTAACGGCTTATATGCTTCAAAATTGTATTCTGAAATAAATTATTGGAAATTTATAAAAAAAAGTACATGTTAATTATTAAGCATGTAAAAATTTGTATAAAAAATACCCCCCCAAAAAAACAGTAATATAAATCAAATTTTAACAAGTGAGTGCAAAAATGGACCAATGGCTACCGAACAACTTAATGTTTGCAAAATTTAAAAAATAATATTGGTAAAAATAAAAGTTTTTAAATTTTTTAAAACTAATATATCTATAAAGGTACACTAGAAGAACCAGTCCCAGGACGGGTAAAATTAATTACCCGAAGGGAACAGTCTTTTTGCACCACTTTTATGTCCCTTTACGAAGATTAAAATCAAGATATAATGATACTAAACCTAATGTTTAAAATCTTTATCCCAGTTTTGAAGAACATCTATTACATGATTTTAATTCTAGAAAATGTCTAAAATTGTAGGCTTAAATTTAAGAGGTCTTAAGAAGAAATTGAAATTCAGGGAATCTTGCTTAATCGGTGTCTTATGACTATAGATCACATTTAATGCAAATCTGAAATATTTAATGTTCAAATGGGAGGGTGTGCCCATATTATGCCCCCAAAAACCCGTTTAAAAATACTCCAAAGAAAAAAAAATTTGAGGAATATTTATTAATTTGTGTTTAATACCGATTGTTAATATTTCACTAAAATCGAAGATATCTGAACTTTCATGAATTTTATAAAAAAAATGTCACTTAGTTTAAAAAAGTATTTATATCATTTTATTATGATATTATGTTAATTTCTTTAAATTTATAAAACACCTAGCCAGTTAAAAAGATCCTGTAAGAAAGAAAACATGTTTAATTATCAGTGGTTTGATGGTTTGACAGCATAAAAAATACTGCTTTTGTCCTGGGTACTCTGCCTATTCATTTTTTTTGTCAACCAATCATATGTTTCTATTTGCATACGAACAAACTCTAAAGACACTATAACTTTTTAATACTATATAGTGTTTTTTCTATTTTCATTTCGATGGTGTGAGGAGGCCAATAATATCAATTAACACATCAATTAAATTAATATTATGTACATACATTAGACTATGCTTTGGTGAGATTAAAACTTAATATTTTCATATCGACGATACAGGTGTAAGCTGATGGGCATAAATTATGATGTTTCCTGATGGAGTAATGGTTTGCATAAAGCTTTGTCTCCCCGTTTCCCTATGGACATTTTTTTTTATTACCAAATGCAAGGATGCTTTAGGCTACCTATCATGGTTGTGCAACCCTTGCTTCATTGTAGACTCTCCATGCAGGCATACTTACAGGGGTGTCCATTGTCTCTTGAGACTGAAAAGGGGGCCTTTTTTTATTATTATTTAGTTTACTTACATAAATAGATTATAACATTTTAATTTTCTTCTAGCAGATACCTAAATCATTTGACAGATAATTTTATAAATATCGACTCAAGACGTCGTCGATCACCTCAGCAAAAGCAATCTTAGCAACAAGCAATATAGATTTCGTCCTGCAAGATAAACTGCTGACGTGCTGACTAAGATTGCATAAGATCAGTGAATCTCTCGATGGGGGCTTTGTTTCTAGGACAATAGCTCTCGACAGGTCAAAGGTCTTTGCTAGAGTCTGGCACCAATGGGTTGCTTCACAAACTATAAAATATCTGGCAATGTTTTCTGGGCCATCAACTCCTTTCTCTCAGATAAGTCTATTAAAGTAGTTGTTGATGAGCAGAAGTATGAAGCACGTAGTGACATGCAGGCATACCTCAAGAATCTATTATGGGTCCCACTCTTTTCTTGATTTTTCATTAATGATTTTCCAAATCATATTCTGCGATCATTTGTTGACATCTATGCAGATGACACAACTGTCTATGGCAGCACTTCGAAGAGCATTGGTGATCAAGGTCTCTCTGACTCCTTATCTTCCGACTTGCAATGGGGGAAAAGTGGCTTGTTAATTTGAACACCTCTAAAACCAAGCTTCTCTCCATTTACCACCAACGCTCAGATCCTTGTTTTACTTCAGTTGAAATGAATGACTCTCTCTCTCTCCTTGATCTCTACAACTGACTTTCACTCCAGATTCAAAATTGTAGACTTATAGCCAATCTGTTGCTGAAGTTGTGGAAAAATGATTTGAGCATTCTACTCCAGAAAGTGCCTGACTCTTGACATAAGCCTCTATCTATAGCATCAAATACGTCCCAGAATGTAGTACTATCGCCTTCATAAGTGGTGACTCATTAGTAATATATATATATATAAATATATATATATATATTCATCAGCTGTTCGGTGTGATTAGGCAAGCAAGTGCCTCAAGCCGGGATCGAAACTCGACCGTCTAGACAACAGTCAACACTTCTTACCACTTAGCTATAACCTGACAGCTGACGAGAGTAAGCGAAATCTCAATGATAAACATTGCCAATTGCCTGAGACTTAGAAATATATAAAATTATGACATATGCATTATTATACAAGTTCCAAAATTTCGACATTCAAATTTTTGGAACTTGTCTACTTAATAATGAATATTTCATAATTTTATATATTTCTAAGTTGTTACATATAAGCCCTGGTTAACCCAAAGTCTTATCCATCAAGCTGATTTAATACCTGCAGTATTCATTGGTATCTGACAGACTTGATTTTCTTCACCTTTCATCTATGTAACGTTGAGGTGTTGTTTTTATTGTCTCGTTACCATACTGTTAAAATATTTGACTTGACTAATAATATATATATATATATATATATATATATATATATTTATATTTATATATATATATATTTATATTTATATATATCTATAGGAGTAATCAGTCAACAGAAAATCATAAGCGCACAAGTTGCAAAAGAAATATAATAATAGTAGTGAATAAAAACTGAGAACTAAGAAAAAATAAATAAATGTGCAACTTACAATTTCATGCCGAATTTATTGGACGATTTTAGAAGCAAAGTAAATTAAATCCACATTTCAGTTTGTTGTTGTTTTTTGGGTATTGTCAGTACGAAATTTTCGGGAACAATTTCCTTCATCAAGCCTTCTATGAGGTGTGAACAGAATTCTTGAATATATATATATATATATATATATATATACAATGTTTTATATCAAAATTTGACCGACATCCTCAGAAGTTGTTTCCATAGTGAAATGGCGCACCCTGGAATTAAGCTCAGCTTGTACAGGGTGGGCAAAAATAAGGGTCCTATTTTTAAAAATTCATAACTTTTTTATTTATTGATTTTTTTTTTTTTTTTTTTTAGAATAAGTAAAGGACCCCTTCCGAAGCAAGCATGAGCCGTATTAGCCCTAAGGAACGTACCCTCATTTAGAAAACATTATTTTTGCTTAAAAAACTCAAAACAGTGTAAAAAACAATACTTTAGTTTTTGTAAGTTTTAAGAAGTGTTTTTCGGCTAAAATTTGTTTTGTTTATTTCAAAAAATCTCGGAAGGGTCAGTCTACACACACATAAAGTTTGGTGAGTTTAACTTTTATTTTGTGGAAGTTATTCAAATTCAAGTTATTCAAATTTAAAGATAGGACCCTTATTTTGGCCCACATGTGACTTATAATCGCTAACTTCCATATTTAGAGTGTTTGTTAAACCCACATTTTGTATCCCCTTGATTTTTATTTTTCACTGCTAGAAAATGATTCATGGAAATTATCTAGGAAAATTGTCGGAAGGTATTGGGGGGAAGGTGGAAACCCCCTCCCCCCATCTGTATCCGCTTCTGAATTATGAAAAGAAATATAAACCATGTCCTTATTTTCAAATGAAAAGTAGACTACCCGAGACCCGTTTGCTAACCCTAACCATGACCCTAACCATATTACCACTATTTGTTTCACTTTGATTTTACTTGAAAATTCATCCACCGTAACGTATCTGCTGGGAAATTCTTCTTGCATAACGAAAAATAATAAGTCTTTTTTTTTTACATGTATATTATCCTTATGGATAATATACAAGTAAATAGACTTATCATTTTTAGATGTGCACTCTATGAATGATATAGAAGTGAACAGTCCTATTATCTTGCTATCTAATTTACATGTGTGTTTATGGTGTGTACGAACACACTGTGTAAATTAGATGGAAAGAGATAGTCACTCTTTCTCTAAACGCTCACAAAGAGACATTAAAAAATGCATTAGAGAGTGGTTGAATTAAGCTAGGGTGAAGGAGGGTGAGAGAAATACATAGACAGCTAAGTGAGAGATGGGTAACGTGTTTCAGTTAATTACAAATTATGGTTTATTAGAAGAATTAAAATAGATTTTTTGTTTCAAACATAACTCAATCCCAGAACTGACTCATTAATCATAAACCGTCTCCATAAGTAATCTAAATTCATTCATTCATTCGATTAATAATTTTCAAGCATCTCATAATATTCGTCATCATTCAACTGGCATTTCTTCCATCTCATTAACTCTTACCCTCGTGTTTCTTCTGGCCTTGATATATGGTGACTCATACGTAAAAAAGGGGGTGGGGTGTATTTTGTGTGATTAAAATATATAGTAAAAAAAACTTAGAGAAACAAACGTTGATTGACTCAGCTTTAGTATAATAGTAGATAAGCTTATCAATGTATATTTATTTTCCTCATCTGCAGGAAGTTAGACACAAGGTCAGGTTATGAAAAGCCAGTTCACTCTAGCTTACAAAAAATCCCTGAGCAGCCCTGTCAGCATTCCCCGGGAGGAGTGCCTCAGGGAGATTAGCAATAAACTAACCTCTTCTCAGAGAGAAGATAAAGCCTGGGAGGGTGAACCTTCTAGGACTGAACAAAACAATACCTCAGCCTGACAGCAACAAAGCCACTGTTGGACTGATTGACAATGACGTATCCTCGACTTGTACGAACAAGACTTACTCAAGCTGTGCCAGATAAACCTGGCACAGTTTGAGTAGGTCTTGTTCATACAAGTCGAGGATACGTCATTGTCAATCAGTCCAACACAAGGTTAGGTGTGTTTTCAGAAAACCAGCGCACGAAGGGAAGATTCCTCTGGCCAGGTAATGTAAAAAAAAAAAAAAAAAATATTTACTCCTCCCCAGGAGTTAGGCACAAGGCCAGTTTTATCTTACTCCCACAAGTAAGATGTGACCCAAGATCGGGTCGAGAAAGTGGGGTTTGAAAAGCCAGCGCTCGAGAGGTGAGCACTCTGGCCATTTAAAAATTGCCTGGGCAGCCCCGTCGGCATTCCCCGGTAGGGGCGCCTCAGACAGTAAGTAATAAACTTACTCCTCCCCAAAGAGGGGAGGCAAAGCCTGGGAGGGTGGACCTCCTAGAACTGCACAGGACAGGCGTGCAGTATCCATCGGAACAGATACTACACTTTGATCTTAGCCAAAAGGCCAGGTTTTATTTAGACCGGTGAATTCCCTCGGACAATCTCCATCTTTATCTACAGATGAAGATTTTACAAACCTTGGGAACTCACCAGACCTTAGGCATAGTGCCCGTTATGTAGGGGAGGGGGGGTCGGGGATAAGTAAGACAAGCTGTTCAATGGCCAGGTAATGTACCAAATTTCAGTGCGTTACTTAAACTTACTGGTCCTTTCCTCTATCACTTGAGCTAGTTTTAGAAAGTGCACGATTTTCTATCGCAATAGTCTGCAAGTCTGTACATATTCTTTTTTATATATATACTTAAAGAAAATAATCTGAGGGAAAAATTACTCCAGTACTTGTTTACTAAAGAATAAAAATCAATTTTAATATTGCTATAAACTTCTGTGTCGGATTCTAGGAGCATTGTTAAATGAACTAATGAGTTAATTAAAAAGATAATCAATAATTATGAAGATCTAATTAAAATATCTGAAAGTTGATTAATTCCGTATGTAAATATGCCAATAATTAAAAAAAATAACTATTTGTAATCATAAAGTGCGCGTCCCTTCTCCATAACGAAAAGAAATTAAGAAAAGATGAAAAGACGAAGAAAAAGGAAAATATTGTAAAGTCAGACAGAAAAGGAAGTGAAAATGATATTCGAGCAGATGTGACATTTGTTTGTGCTTTTTAATGTTTTCTTTTTCTTGTAACTTACTTTTTGTATTAAGTAAAGCAACGACGAAAGAATATCTGTAAGGATGTCTTAAGTAAAAAAAGGATGAAAAGATGTCTTAAGTAAAGGAAAGAAAGAAAGGATGTCTTAAGTAAAGAAAGGACGAAAGCATATCTATAAGGAGGTCTTAAGTAAAGAAAGGATGAAAGGATGTCTTAAGTAAAGAAAGGATGTCTTAAGTAAGGAAAGGACGAAAGCATATCTGTAAGGATGTCTTAAGTAAAGAAAGGATGAAAGGATGTCTTAAGTAAAGAAAGGATGTCTTAAGTCAGGAAAGGATGAAAGCATATCTATAAGGATGTCTTAAGTAAAGAAAGGATGTCTTAAGTAAGGAAAGGACGAAAGCCTATCTGTAAGGATGTCTTAAGTAAAGAAAGGATGGAAGGATGTCTTAAGTAAATAAGAGATGTCTTAAGTAAAGAAAGGATGAAAGGATGTCTTGAGTAATGAAAGGATGTCTTAAGTAAAGAAAAGACGAAAGCATATCTGAAAGGATGTCTTAAGTAAAGAAAGGATAAAATAATGTTTTAAGTAAATAAAGGATGAAAGGATGTCTTAAGTAAAGAAAGGATTAAAAGATGTATTAAGTAAAAAAAGGATAAAAGAATGTCTTAAGTAAAGAAAGGATAAAATAATGTTTTAAGTAAATAAAGGATTAAAAGATGTATTAAGTAAATAAAGGATTAAAAGATGTATTAAGTAAAAAAAGGATAAAAGAATGTTTTAAGTAAATAAAGGATAAAATAATGTTTTAAGTAAAGAAAGGATTAAAAGATGTATTAAGTAAAGAAAGGATTAAAAGATGTATTAAGTAAAAAAAGGATAAAAGAATGTCTTAAGTAAATAAAGGATGTCTTAAGTAAAAAAAGGATAACAGAATGTCTTAAGTTAAGAAAGGATGAAATAATGTCTGTAAGGATGTCATGAGAAATAAAAGGATAAAGAATACCTGTAAGGATTACTTAAGTAAATAAAGGAAAAAAGTATGTTTTATGTAAAGAAAGGAAGAAACGATGTCTTAAGAAAAGAAAAGACGAAAAATGTACTTATTCTTCTTTTCGTATGAATCAGCATTGTACGACTTTTGACCGACTCTGTTGTTGGCATTGATTTCCCCAATTCTTTCTTAAATTGGGTACTTATGGGAAGGACCACGTGAACGTTGCCAACGTCCATAGTGAAAATGGTGCTATGGAATCGACAGGATTCGGACTTGGCATGTCTAGGCCGTCAGTCTACGTCGGTATCCACTTCACGACAGCCACCTCCCATTTGGTATTCTAAATAATTAAAAATAAACAAATAATCATACATCACCATCTTTTTAATTCAAAATAGAAAAATAGAAAATGCATTAAACAAATAAATGAAAATCATTCATACATACTTTTTAGAATTGCGTTTTATTTTTATTTGGTGGGTGGGGGGGGAGGTCACAACATACACATTTTAATTAAAGAGACGAGACATAGAGGTAAAATGATTTTCTCCATCCAGGAGAGACAAGCTGGTCGGAAGACCGATGTAAGTATTGATTTACTCCTCTCCAGGAGTTAGGCACAAGGCCAGTTTTTATCTTACTCCCACAAGTAAGATGTGACCCAAGATCGGGTCGGGAAAGTGGGGTTTAAAAATTGTCTGGGCAGCCCCGTCGGCATTTCCCGGTAAGGGAGCCTCATGCAGTAAGCAATAAACTTACTCCTCCTCAAAGAGGGGAGGCAAAGCCTGGGAGGGTGGACCTCCTAGAAATGCACAGGACAGACCCATAGACCAGCGTAAATCAAGCCCCGAAGGCCAAGACAATACCAGTCTATGGGGTGCAGTATCCATCGGAACAGATACTACACTTTGATCTTAGCCAAAAGGAAGTAGATACAGGGAAATCCCCCAAGAACATTGATTTAACTGATCCCTCACTTTAAATTCTAAATTGTTTCTTTATCTTATTTTTTTGGGGGGGGGGGGTTGCTGGGTGCTTTAGCGGAGGGTATTAATCTACAATTAATCAGTAATCGTACATCAACGTGTTTTTCTTATTGTTTTCTTATCCTAAATTAAACAAATATTAGATAGATATCGTCCATGAATACCTTTTAGACTTGCGCTTACTTTTATTTTTTCACAGAAGACTTAATGTTCCCTCAGCATGCACATTTTAATAGAAGAAGTAGACACATAGTTGTAAGATGCTTTTTCTTCAGTCCAAACAGAGGAGCTGGTCAGAGTTGATGAGAAAATAGATATAGACGGATACAAGGAAATCCTCAGAGAACATTTATTACTGTCAGAGTTGAGATTGGATTGGAAGTTCACCTTCCAGCAGGACAATGATCCTAAACTGACAGCTCGAATGGAATGGTTTTCATCAAAACATATTAATAAGTTAGAATATCCCAGTTTCTATAAAGCCGAGACCTAAATCCAATTGAGAATCTGCGGCAAGACTTGCGATTCACAGATGGTTTCCATCTAATCTGTCTGGGATTACGCAATTTTGCAAAGAAGAATGGACGACAATCTCTGACTCTTGAGGTGCAAAGATCGTAGAGACATATTCCAAAAGACGTTGTTTGGTACTAACTAGCTGGCTTTGCTGGCTTGATATCGCTTCGCAAAGTTCGCTGCTTGGAAAGTTAATTTAAAATAATAAACATTTCATTCATAACTTTGTTGTAAACACTGAAACAAAATATAGATAACTGGTGATACCAGATCAGGCTGCCCTGTGGCTCCCTGAGACGAAATTCACCTACATTGACGTTTTTTGTTTTTCTTCTTTTTTGTAAAACTTAATTATGTTCTACAAAACCAAAAACAAAAACAACAGCCCCTCTCCCTTTCTCCCTCCCCTTTTTTATTTTATTTTTAGAACTTGAAGCATAAATCTTTTACTATAATGACCAGATTCGGCATTAAATAACCCAAAAAGGGTTGATATGCCGTAAAACAAAACTACCAAACCAAAAACGATGATTAAACATTTGAAGATATAAAGAACTTGAAGCATAAAAACTTTTACTATAATGACCAGATTCGGCATTAAATAACCCAAAAAGGGTTGATATGCCGTAAAACAAAACTACCAAACCACCAAAATATAGATAAACATTTACATTTTACTCATTTCGATACAAATTTATTTATCATTTAAATGTTACGGAAAAGAAAGAAAAAGATAAATTTCCCTTTTCACTTGCAATTTCGAAATAGATCGCAACTTGTGTCAAATCAAATCGGTCTTTCTAAAGAAAGGAACATTTGAACACAAATGTTAAATAAAACAATATTGTGCAACAAGACTATTTGTTACATTAAAATCAAAACAATCATGGAATTAAAAGATAATAACAAATAATAGTTAATTAATAAAATGTGCTTTTTCAAAGCGAATATGCAAATTAGTTAACCTTGCGACTGATATCGCATAGACATAAGCAGGATATAAAGAAGATGGTGAAAAGTTGAATTAACTTGAAATACAGTGTTTTGACTTGTGAGAAATGGGTTCAACTTTAACATTTATTCATTTATATATCTCACCACTTATCAAGGCCAAAAGCCACTCGCGGATAAAGGTTAATGTAATAGATCGATTGTCAGTTGAATGGTGAAGAATATTATGAGAGGATTGAAAATGATGAGTATAATGAACAAAATTTGATTACTTATGAAGACAATTTATGACAAGTATTATATGTTGACATTGTATTTGAAGCCGACCATGTTGTAGTCTGCAGGAAAGCAGTCCCATGGTAATATGTTCCACAGACGGTTTATGAAAATTATTTATTGATATCGGATTTGAGAACAACCATGTTGTAGTCTGCACGGATGCGGTCCTGTGGTAATGTGTGACGCAGATGGTAAGTTATTGGAAAGAAACTCTGTCCATCGAAATACCGTCTGATGCTAGGTATATGGAGGAAGAAAAGAAACTTTTTTCAGTTGCGATAGGAAGACAAGTTCTTGCTGTGAATATCTTTGAAAGAGGAACCAGCGAGTTGAGCTCAGTTGCACACTTTAAGGCTTAAACTTAAGGGGTCTTAAGAAGAAATTGAAACGCAGGGAATCTTGTTTAATTGGTGTCTAATTAACTATGGATCAAATTCAATGCAAATCTGAAATATTTGAATTTCCAAATGGGTTGAGTCCATATTATGTCCTCCTAAAATCCCTTTTAAAAACTCCAAAAGAATTTGAAATTTGGGGATATATTTATTAATTGATGTGTAATACCCATTGTTAAAATTTCACAAAAATCGGAGGTATCCGAATTTTTATGAAGGGTTTCCACACCCTTTTTTACTCCTTTTGCATAAAACTAAATATAGCCAACACTTGGACCATTTATGCTTCGCAGTTGTATTCCAAGATCCATAATTATCGGTTAATTAGTTTAGGAGTGAATCCTGTACATACAAATATATAAACATAACTGTATATATATATATATATATATATATATATATATATATATATATATAAGTTAGGTATATTTTTATGTACAGAATTCACTCTAATTCACCTAATTAACCAATCATTATGATTTTTTGGAACAAAGCTGCTAGGAATAAGGGTGGATAATATGAGCTATATTTAGTTTAATTTATTTTCATCCAAAGGAGGGAAAAAGAGGATTGAACTGCTTTTTGTGAAATTTTAACAAAAGTTATGAGACATCAACTAATAAATACTCCCTAAATTTCAGTTTCTTTAGAAAGATTTTAGGGGGCTTGATATGGGCACAACTTCCTATTTGAAAATTCGCACACGCACACACACACCCACACATATATCAGATTTGCATTGAATTTGATCCATACTCATTAGACATCACTTAAACAAGATTTCCTGAATTTCAATTTCTTTTTAAGACCCCTTAAGCTAAAGCCTTAAATTTTAGACATTTTCCGGAATCAAAATTAGAATAAGGATTCTAGAAGTTCGTGTAGTCTGTATGCGTAAATATCGCATTTTCCACGGATCTTTACGCATACAGACTACACGAACTTCTATGATTGCTATGAAATACTCAGCCTCTTATGGCCAACATCTGAACTTTTGAGTATTCCTTTTTTCAAAATTTTTACCTAAATAACATTTTTATTGGGATTGATTGCTATAATTTAGGATTCTTTCAACCAAATTTTATATATATATATATATATATATATATATATATATATATATATATATATATATATATTGATTATTGGGGAAATGGTAGTTTAATCAGTACCATTGGAGAGCCATGAATATTATAACTGTCCTGTTTTTAAATCTTCGAAACAGTTACATGGTAAACAGCTGATGATTCCCGTGTTAATATTAGACGCTTAAGGTCTCCTGTTTTTTTTTCACTGTTAGATACTTAACCCTCTTTTTAAAAATGTTATTTACTTATTTTTTTATTTATTTAAAAAAATTTTATTTTTTTATTTATGAATTTTCCAACGAATGTTAAGTCTGCAATATCTTTGATTTAGTTAGTTTCTTTGGGAATTTAAACTGCATTTTACTTTTTTTTTTTTGTTAAAATTATTTAAAGCCTCTTTAGACTATATATATATATATATATATATATATATATATATATATGTATTCATTTTCAAAGTTTAATGTTGCCGGTAATACTTACATTACCGATTTTTATCCTCTGATGAAAATAATTTTTTTTTGAAAATCTATGGATTAAGGATAATGAGATCCATCCTTTTTTTAAAACTTCTGATGATTTAATAAATATTGTAATTGTACAACTTTTATTTTCATCATTGATTCTCTGTATGTATATATATATATATATATATATATATATATATATATAAACAAGCAAGAGTGATAGATCTCTTAAAATTGGGGCAAAGGCGAACTAAGGCAACAGGTCCTGCACAAATAAAGTGCTCGATATTTTATTGGATAGAATTATATCAATAATGGGTAGTAAGCGAACTTTCTTACTCCTTATTGATTCATATATCTAATGAGTAATGCCACTATTTTATAGTTATTCATGGATAAAAGAGCAGATAATTTTTTATGGAAATCGCACCAGACAAGGCATAAAGCCACTTGATGTAAGGAGCTAAAAAAACTACTTCAAGGTCAAAACCTAGCCAACGATAAGTGTTAGATGGATAGATTCCCACCCAGAAAATAGCAATTCTTCCCCCTTTGTCAGCAACATCGCTCATGGAATGTGAGGACTAAAGGACAAAATAAGAAAAGCAAGAATTACGAGGCTGCCGAAAGGGAACCGGAAGTTCACTTTCTATTCTCCTAATTCTATAACATTTATACATTATCAGCATTCTTATAAGTCTATACCATTTCTTATACATTCGCATTCAGGGGAGATTACCATGTATTTTTATATGCTTGTTAGTCTCAGTGAACAGCTGCAATATTCGTGTTGTTCTCTTATGGGCAAGCAAACTTAGTTTAAAAATAAAATGATGAAACTAATCATTTTTTAGTTGCCGGCATTCTAACATACATTATCTCTCATTGAAAGCGGATGTTTTTTTCACCTGCACCAAATTGTGACAATTTACATGCAATAAACTCTTCCATTCAGTTTCTGCCTCGCATTAAAAAAGCATAAATCAAGTGGATATAACTTGCAACTTTATATTAATGTGTTACTAGCTACTATCCGACATCACACCAAAGAGAATTTGCTTCCTCTGTCTCATAAGTCTGTCATCTATCCATCTATCTATGTAAGGTTAGTGGGAGAGAAACGCAGCAGAGTGATCGATTATTAAAAAAGTTCAAAAACGAAAGCGTAATATATATATATATATTACATCAGATCAGAACAACATCGGTAGCGTCGGTTTCAACTCCAAACAAAGGGGACCTATAGTTGGTCTCCCATGCCGGACTCTCTTCAGCCTTTGTCTATGTCTGTCTCCCCGGAAAATGGCGGCTCGCACGTTGTCTGACAGCACGCGAGCCGCCATTTTCCAGGGAGACAGACAAAAACAAGAGCTGAAAGGACACAACTTGGATTTGAAACCGACGGTACCGATGCTGTTCTGATCTGTTATATATATATAGGTAGAAGAATGAAAAGGAATTAGAAAAGCGACGGAGGCAGATCTTTTTTCAATTCAGTTGTTCAATGCAAAGTACATTCCGCAAAAAAGCAATTTATTCAATTAATTTTTTCCTTAAGCCAGGCTTTTCAAAGATCAAAATCTTATCATCAGAGCAAATTGCTGGGATAGATAAGTTGGCAAAGGCCAAGATTTAAAATTTGAAAAAGTTAAATAAAGATTGTGGAGGAAAAAAAAACACCTACCTGCTCTATCCAGTATATTGAGCTGTATACTTTTCACAATAGGTTTTACCTTTTCTAAAAGTTAGCGTTTAGTTCTCCACTTTATATATATATATATATATATATATATATATATATATATATATATAAAAACATCAGATCAGAACAATATCGGTAGCGTCGGTTTCAAATCCAAACAGAGGGGACCTATAGTTGGTCTCCTATTCTGGACTCTCGTAAAGATTTGGACTTGAAACCGACGGTACCGATGTTGCTCTGATCTTCTGTAATACATATACATATATATATATATATATATATATATATATATATATATATATGTATGTCGTGGGCCATTCCTTAGTAAATAACGGCTCTTAGTAACGATAAGACATAGCCTCCTCAAGGCGGTCGAGAGACCACAAGCGCTTGAGGAATGGCCCACGACACAACGCTAGGTGTCATACTCCACCGATTAACACATGAGGACCACAGAATTGCTCGCCGTGTCGAGAGATTGACACAAAAGATTGTGAAAAGAGAGAGTTCCGTGGTCTTTAATGAAGCTTGCATATATGTATATGTATGTATGTATGTATATATTGGTCCTCCGATTTATAAAATCGGGGGACTTTTATCGGATTTTTCTCCGCAACCATCCATTGAATTTCTCTGAAATTTTGCATGAAGTTGTAACTTTGGTCAGGTTAGAAAGTGACATTCTCCGATTTTTGAAAAAAACTCTGGTTAGCCCCCCCCCCCAGGGGGTCAAAAGGCCCAGAAATGGCAAAAAGTGACATTTTTGCCCCATAACTTTTCATCCATCCATTCAATTTCTCTGAAACTTGGCCAAAATGTGGAGGCAATTGTTCCCAATAGAAAATAAGTATCGCTGACCTTGGAAAAAATCTGGTTCGCGCCCCCAGAGGGTCAAAAGCCCCCAAAATGGCAAAATATGACCCTTTTCTCCCATAACGTTTGATCCATCCATTCAATTTTTCTGAAACTTGGCCAAAATGTAGAGGCAATTGTTCTGGATATAAAATGAGCCTTCTTGACCTCAGAAAAATGTTGGTTCGCGCCCCCAGGGGGTCAAAGGGGGGTAAAAAATTCCCCAAATTGTCCAAATTTTTGCATTTTACACTCGCCACATCGAATCACATACAGAGGGGGACCACGCACCCGCGGCTAGTTTTATGATTAAAACACATGTAGATGAATTAAAGAGAAGAGCCAATGGGCCTTTATATAATCACTTGTCATCTATAACTTTTACCTAAATTCATTGTGATACTGTTTCTTTGTACAACATTTTATTGCAAAACTCTGTCTCACTCTCACTCTCTCGACCCTCTCTTTCTCTCTCTCTAATCAGTATAGTTAGTAGTGTGTGTAATAAATTGATATTTGGAATTTAATTACCATTTTATTTCTTTTTACGTCTCCAGAGATGATTTTTTTTATTTTTTAAATTTCCGTTTCTTCTATTTCTTCTTTGACAACATGAATTTTTTTTCAATTATTAATTAAAGCCAACTTTATCTCTCCATCATATCATTTTACACATTTTTCTACAAAATAAACGCCAGTTTAAAATCTGTATCGATATTTTTTCAAAATAATATTCCACTTTTAACGCTGTTTTTATAATTGTCATAAGATTTAGTTCCTAATCATTATTTCATTTCTGGCTTGGGAAAAAATGCCTTTCTTCAAAAAATTACTTTTACTAATTCCATAAATATGTCTCCACTGAGTACGGTTTTCACTTTCTATTTTTCGATACAACATTTAAAAAAATCTTATTCATGAACTTATTTCCAATATAGTTTTTGTTCATTTTTGATGCTCTAAAAATACCTTTGTTCACTTCAAACAAGGCATATTGCCACTGAAGCTTAAGGGCTAGATTTATAAGGGGTGATGGGGAGTTGGGTCACAAGATATTTGTTCACATTACATTTAAATTCGGTGAAACAGGTTGCAGGAAGGGAATTCCAAAGGCTAGCTCTGAAGAAATGAGCTATCAGAGATCTTCTAACATTTTTTTAAATTTATTTTTTTTTAAATTTATTTTTTTTTTAATTTTTTTTTTTTTAAATTTATTTTTTTTTCAATTTATTTTTTTTATTATTTTTTTTTTTTAATTAATTTTTTTTTAATTAATTTTTTTTAAATTTATTTATTTTTTTATTTATTTTATTTTAAATTTATTTAAAAAAAATTTTTTTTTTTTTATGTGGAGAAATCTTGTAAAATCTTCCTCTAATTCATATATATATTTATATATATATATTTATATATATATATTTATATATATATATTTATTTATATATATATATATTTATATTTAGATATATATTTAGATTTATATATATATATATTTATATATATATATATATATTTATATATATATTTATATTTATATATATATTTATATATATATATTTATTTATATATATATATATATTTAGATTTATATATATATATATTTATATATATATTTATATTTATATATATATTTATATATATATATATATTTATATATATATTTATATTTATATATATATATATATTTAGATATATATTTAGATATATATATTCCATATAATTTTATTTGATTTGTGCATAAACATGCCTGTCTCATCAACAAAAACTCCGTTCTTGAGATATTCTTTGAAGAAAGATGAGAAAAATAATCAGTAAACCAAAGTTATTCTTCTCCTATTTGCCACTGTTATTACTACTAATTCCTTTTTGATTGATTTCAGATTTTTTCCGATCTTCGAATCAACAAGATCCATATAATCATTGGAGATTTTCTCGACTATGCAGCCCGTGTTGTTATGTGTGAAGCATACCGACAGGTATACTATCATCTTTCTATATTTAATAGACTTACATCAATTAGTCAATTGAATTCGATATATTGGGAACAGATTAGCACAGAGCAGAAGCCATGTAAAAGCGAGTCATGAAAGAGAGGAGCAGATTATATACAGGGGTAATTATCCAAAGATCAGTGGACATGATGCATCCAGAACTGTTTGGATATCTCCAAGCTGACTATGGCTTTCAGCAGCTTGTTCTGTAGCCCAGCAACTCGAACCGAAAAAGAAGCCTTATAGCGATTAAACCGAAGTCGTCTCAGGTACAGCTTCTGTAAGTTTTCTTCACTGTGTGGAACCAGTGTGCAGAAGAGCTCACCCATAATAGTGTAGTTAGAACACAATGGATGAAGGCTCCTGAGAAAAAGGCAAGTAGATGACTGAAACAAAGGTGGTAGGATACCTTAAAGTAAGGTCTCTAAACGGCTGAACTACATCCTGATACAGGCCTTAGACGTTGTATGTTGAAGAGAGAAATCCATTGTGGGATCAATACAGAAGAACATATTGATCAATGTCTCAAAATTTAAACGTGTGTTAATTATTTTATCCTAAGTGTCTATTTACTTTTGCCATGTCTATATATGCTATTTGCAAGGTGATACCTATTACAGGCCTGGCAACACATAAGAAAATGAGATTTCAAAATTTAAACGTGTGTTAATTATTCCATCTCAAGTGTCTATTTACTTTTGCCATGTCTATATATGCTATTTGCAAGGTGATACCTATAACAGGCCTGGCAACACATAAAAAAATGAGATTTCAAAATTTAAACGTGTGTTAATTATTCTATCTTAAGTGTCTATTTACTTTTGCCATGCCTATATATGCTATTTGCAAGGTGATACTTATAACAGGCCTGGCAACACAAGAGAATGAGATTTCAAAAATTATAAATGCTTGACATGATGTTAAATATGAGACTGAGGTTTTCATGGAGCCGTCTACGCTCCATGCATGTATGCGCTATGCATTTGGAGTTTATACATAGCATTTTGATCCCCCCTCCCGCAAAAGCATATGCATCTAAGATATTACACTCGAACATAGAAAAAAAAAGTGTTATTTATTTCAGTCAACCTTAAAATATGTTAATATTTTTCTCATTCTTTAACAGTCACAGCAAAACCCTGACTTTAATAATAAATAGTTATCAAAGCCTAAAGGCCACTCGAGGATAAGGGTTAATGAGTGTCAGGCGAGACAAAACCGTGATGATTGGTAATGATAGTGGAAATTGGGCTTAACAAAAAAAAATTATATTGGACTTGAAAACGATCATGTTATAGTCAGTGGGAAGCATCCCTGCAGTATTATGTTCCACAGACTAGTAGCTCAAGGAAAGAAACTTTGCTCATGGAAGTTTTGTTTAATTTTAGGCACACACAGAGAAAGGGAAATTATTGACAGTGGTTGTAATTAGGCGAGTTTTTGTTGTGAATTTTTTATGGGAGGGGCATAGATCGCTCAGTGGAGCACCTACAATGTAAGTAACCATAGACAGAGTAGAGAAAGACTATCAACGTCTCTTCTGTGAGAAATAGGTAGTAGGGAGGAGAAAAGGACATCGTCCACTAGATTTCAAAGTCGGTTTTGTACTCTGTCAAGGCAGGAAAGGGTACTCTGAGCAGCACCTCCCAAGATGTGGCAACAGTACCTCCCCATCTTAGGACGTATTTGGCTCTAATATAGGAAGAGGACTGCATCGGGAGTGAGATACTATCTGAAGCCATACAATAATCCAACCATTTTTCCAGCGACATTGGCAACGGATTATGACAAAGGGCGTAGTGATATCTTACCTATAAAAACGAGATGTGCGCTGTGTGACGTGTGTCCCCCAAAAATGGAAATTCTTACATACGTCGAATTAAATTAATTCTAACCCTTGCTTATCAGTCATAAGCCTGCCTATACACACACGTATATATGCATACACACACACAGATTACCTATAATCTCACGTAATACAGATTCGATTTTTCTTAAATATTTCATTAGAATCTATTTATCTTCCTCCCACAAGGTAAGATGTGACACAAGGTCGGGAAAGTTGGATTGAAAAAATTAGCGCTCGAGCATTTGAGCGCTCTGGCCATTTAAAAATTGCCTGGGCAGCCCCGTCGGTATTCCCCGGTAGGGGCGCCTCAGGCGATTAGCAATAAACTAACCCCTTCTCAAAGGATAAGAAGGTAAAGCCTGGGAGGGTGCACCTCCTAGAACTGCACAGGACGGACAACCGATAGACCGGCGTAAATTAAGACTCGAAGGCCCGGACAATACCGGTTTATTAGGCGGGGTAAAAACCCCTTTGTAAATTCAGTTATTTGTTGCACTGGCAATGAGATTAAAAGGCCACATTACTATTCATGATAGAAGGAAAACAGCTTCTCTAGTCATATCTATGTGAGCCATGTCCAAAAAATTAACTAATTTGCATACTGCTTTGCAAAACAAAGTCTGGTTAATTAATTATTAATTAACCATTACTGGTTAATTAATTATTGCTTTTATTTGTTTTCTTATTCTTCGATTGTTTTCATTTTACTACTATTCACAGTTCGATTTATGGATAAAGTCAGTGCCATTTCCGCAAACAAATAACGTTTTCAAAATCCTTAAATAAATTAATCAAATTAATTTTATTCCGAAATTTAATTCCACCATATTTCATTTCGGTTTCTTGGTAAACACGTCGGCCATTTTATTCATAATGAAAACCCATCGAATTTTGACGAAGAACAGTTCTCTTTTTCTTAAATCATAATTGTGAGTGTGTAGTTACATAATAATTTAGTTTTTGAATTTATAAGGCTTTTCTTAGATTTTTACCTCTGACTTAGGCTCTTGGAACTGGACTTGTGATACCAATTTCTGACAGTGTCATGCCCCGAAATTTTCAACTTTGGATTGCTATCCTCTTAATACTAATAGTTGTGTTAACTTTGTATCTACCCTTCACATACCAGAAATATCAGAAAAACAATTATTAAATAATAGTTCATAATGGACTAAAATTATCTTTCGGAATTTTTTTAGATGGGGATTGATAATTTGTATTATTTCAATTATTCGGACTACTGTTCTCACAAAGTTTCGACCGATGTAACCTCCGACCTTCTTCAGGTGCATTCATTGAAATCGAGAAACTTAGTAAAACTCGGGAATCTATATGAAATTTCAAACATAACCCTTTATTTAATATACGGAAATAGATTGTTCTCATCCACATAGACATGTGATGCAACAGATAAGGCTTTGAATCACAATCAGTCCTAAATGACAGTCGTCTGTCGGTTGAAGGTTCAATCCTCCCTAAAGGCGAAAATAACTAAGAATTAAAATAAAAGTTACTTAACACTTCTGCCCGATCATGGCTGAGTGCGGCAAATTCATCTGCCAGTTCCAGCTTGAAACTCGAAAATTAAGCAGACATCTAGAAAGGATATGGAGACATAAGTCATCTGTAATATTAAACGAAATATATACAGGGTGGGCAAAATTAAGGGTCCTATTTTTAAAAATTCATAACTTTTTTATTTATTGATTTAAAAAAATTTTTTTTTTTAGAATAAGTAAAGGACCCCTTCCGAAGCAAGCATGAGCCGTATTAGCCCTAAGAAACGTACCCTCATTTAGAAAACATTATTTTTGCTTAAAAAACTCAAAACAGTGTAAAAAACAATACTTTAGTTTTTGTAAGTTTTAAGAAGTGTTTTTCGGCTAAAATTTGTTTTGTTTATTTCAAAAAATCTCGGAAGGGTCAGTCTACACACACATAAAGTTTGGTGAGTTTAACTTTTATTTTGTGGAAGTTATTCAAATTCAAGTTATTCAAATTTAAAGATAGGACCCTTATTTTGGCCCACCCTAATATATACTATTATTAAAAGAAGAGTTTAGTCCTATGACTATAACTATAGCTATATGATGGGAGATCCAATAACACTAATTATTTATTACTAAATAAGATATTACAAATCTCCAGTTTACAACCGAGTATAGCAGATAATTTTCAGCTCAATCGCTAACCTTTAAGAAGAGACACAGCTAATATCTTATAAAGCAGTGGAATACAAAATTTATCTCATAATTAATATTTTGTGACCAGTTCCCGTCAAATACACACCAACAATATTTATCATCGTGTGCACATGTTTCAGAAATTCAAATTTATTATCACTTTCACAACAGGGCAGAAAATTTGACAATTTTATAATTTCCTCATCAGCACATAAATTCTTTCTCAAATCCGATACAATGGAAATGTTCACAATAATTTTCAACACAAATTCCAACACAATGATAAATATTGCTGTGTATATTTTTTTCGGAACGGGTGACAAAATATTAAATATGTAATAAATTTTGTATTCCACCATCTTATAAAAGATATATATATGTATATATATATATAAATGGCGGTGATATAAATAGCTTTACAATAATCAAAAGAATCAGACGAAAGAAATGAAGAATTTTAAGCATGTTATGTAAAAGAAGAAATGCCATAAGAGAACCGAAAACAAAAAAAAAACATTGTTTTACTATGTAATTTCTGCTTCTAAATAATACCTACACATTTAGGAATATTTGGAAAGGAACGAGTTCTTCAGTAATTGCTTTTATGTTTAGAATCAATCCTATTGTGTACCATTTTCAAAACCTTAAATGGAAAAAACCAATATCAGTTAATTGTTCTAAGACAAAATATGCCAATCTTAAATTCATGCCAATTCTCTTGCTATTTTGTCTGAAAACGAACATCGAAAAAAAAAAATGGATAAAAAGTGTCGTTACTTTTCTTTCTTTTCAAGAATATCATTGCTTTCTTACTTTTAAGTAATGCGATAATTTTGTTAGAAATTAGTACGCCCAACTTTCATTCCCAACTGCATTATTAGCTTTTTTCTAAGAGTTATTGAATATATATGGTCCGCCATAAGTAACAAAATATATATGCATACATCTGGCAATTCTACAACAGCAGATTTTGCTATTATTACAAAAGCAGGATAGTGGAGAGGACGGTACTTTCAGCAGGACGAGGCACCGGTCCATTATGCTGTGTTTGTGCAAAACTGGCTTGACGACAACCTGCTCGGTCGATGGATCTGCAGATGTGAACCGCTTGAGCGGCAATCTCGTTTGTCAAATTGCCCAATAGCATTGTTGAACTTTAAGAACATTGACCCTTCATGGAAATTTTGTGTAGTGCTAATCATGACTGGTACTACAATCTTTTGGGGAGGAGGGAGGGATGTCAAATTATGCGATTTCTGGGGGCTTCAGTTCCCTTGGACTCATATAATGTTCTTTCTATATATATTTTTTTATATTTCTATTTCAAGCTTTCTATGGTTTGTTTCTGCACTTGAAGATTTTTCCCAGTATTTCTGCTGTATTCATTAGTGTTGTGCCTTGTATAGTGTCGATCTTCCCTTTTGATTCCAATTTCTAATAGTCTTTTTCCTGGATGTTCAGAACTGTTACTAGTGTTTCTACAGTTATTGGTATTACAGTAATTTTAATCATGTTCCATATTCTTTTCAGCTTTCTGGCAAGCTCAATGTATTTTTTTAGTTTTTTTCTGTCTCCTTAGTATTAACCCTGTGAACTGCTGGGACGTCAAAATCTACTATTAGGCAGTTTTTTCCCCTTCTTGTTGATATCACGTGTGGTCCCTTGCGTGTATGAAGTTGTCTATTTGTAGTTCCATGTTCCAAAGAATTTTATAGTTTCAATTTCCAATACTCTTTTCGATTTGGATCTTTTAAAATTTGTCTGCATGTTTCAAGTGCAGACGTTTGCATAGTTCCCAGTGGACTGCCTTCACAACGCAGTTGCATCTGTTTTTGTATTCCTTTTATGTTAGATTGCTGCATTCACCTTTTATGCGATTTACTATTTCGTCTCTTTGTCCACAGTGTTTACATTTACTGTTTTTCTGAGTTTCGTCTAACTTGGCTTTTATATAGTTCATTCTGCTTGTGTTGTTTTGTACGGCTGTCAGTAACGATTCTCCGTTTCGTCGCCGTGTCCATGTGTTTCTGTGCATCTTTTCTCAGCTCAGTTTTATTAATCGTCCATTTAACGATCTTCTATATTTACCAGTCTTCGAGCCTTATTCTCCTTTTTACATAGAATCGGTCAATAACATTCTTCGGATGCAGTGCATGGTAATTAGTTTCTTAGTTCTTTTTTTGTCCAGCCTATGAGGGGGACAGAGTATCATACTAGAGATACCTCCGAGGTATTCATTCCTTTTATTATGTTTCTACTATATAATTTAGTTTCAAGTTTTCCTGTTCTTCTCATGTATTTTCTTCCAATTTTCTCTTTCATTTCTGTTGATCTGATGGCGTCTGCTTCCAGAATACCCAGATATTTATAGGCATCACATTCGTCTCTTGGTCGAGCAGTTCTATGTTATGGGTTTTCTCTTCGTTATCTTAAGTAGTGCAAACTTTTTATCTTATGAATTCCATTCGAATATCCTGGCTGAAGATTCTGGTTGCATTTATTAGATGTTTTAGTCCTGAAGATACTGGCTTCCTGACCAAAAAATAACCCAAACATTGATGTTATTGTTTTTTCCTTACCTTTTGCAAAATTCAATTATCTTCTGCAAAGCCAAAAACAAAAATAAAAAATTTCCTCGATAAAACAACTACACAAAACACCACGAATAAATATTTGAGGATATAAAGAACTTGAAGTATAAAAACTTTTATAAAAATGACTGGATTCGGCAATAAATAACCTGAAAAGGGTTGATATGCCGTAAAACAAAACAATCGAACCAAACCAAACACCATGAATAAATATTTTAAGATATAAAGAACTTATAGCATTAATTTTTTTACCAAAATGACCTGATTCGGCAATAAATAACCCGAAAGAGTTGATATACTGTAAAAAAAACGACCAAATCAAACACCATGAATAAATATATGAGGATATATAGAACTTGAAGCGTAAAACCTTTTACCAAAATGACCAGATTCGGCAATAAATAACCTGATAAGTGTTGATATGCCGTAAAACAAAACAACAAATCAAACCCTGGCAAATGGCTCTCTGTATTCTTATCTCTGTCAGTTGTTGTCCTCCAGCTGTCAGTTTCAGTCTCCATATTTCTATTGTTTGCTCTATAAAGTTGATAATTTTGTCAGATATTTTTCACATTCTAAAGCATTCAATTATCCATGCTTGAAGGATTTTCTTTTGTGGAAACCGCTCCAGACGAGGCATGAGGCCACTTAATGAAAGGAGCTAACAAGAACGAAATATGATTATCACAAAGACAGGAGATGCCTATTGGCCTTAGTCGCGAAAAGACTAAGGCTATAGATAAAAGGAAAAGTCAGCAGGAAGAGAGTTACACAAGCCTACAGTTCTTGGAAATAAGCTACTAGAATAGGAAGCTGTATTACAATGAGGTATGAAAACAGTGAATTGATAGAGACTACTAGACGAATGAGTCAAACGAGCTGGAACAAAAGAAGTAGGGAATAGATCACATAATTCTGAAGAACATATGCAATAATAGTATTTATAGAAAAGACTGAGACTAGCAACATCACGTCTGTGAGAGAGAGGGTGCAGAGAAGAAGAAAGGGTAGGCCCAGTCAAATTAGAGACGTTTCTGCACCTTATCAAGCACCCTCAAATAGGACAGATTCACCAGCCCAAATATGACAACAGTACTCCATACATGGTCCGATAGTAGATTTGTAGAGATAGAGAATAGCCTCAGGTGTGAG
>OY744532.1:87467881-87472881 GCA_963556195.1 Sepiola atlantica
CTGAAATTAATACACCCTGCAAGCTGATTGGTCAGCGTGCGACCGAATCAACCAGCAAAGATAGTTCTCCGCATTGAGAAATAGTTCTTTATTTATGACGGCTACATACGAACGCACATACCTCACATAAATCATTTTATTTAAGTACAATTGTGATCATTGCCATCTAAACTGTGATTGATATTATCAGAAGCAATGCGTCTGCTTTTGGAGAGCCAAAATATGACACCAATTGAAGTCGTTTTACCCTCTGAGGTTAAGTCGTTTGTTATTGGTGTAATAGAAAAGCGAACTATTGACAATCTTTCGATTCATCTGTAAAATATATATATTTTTCTTTTAGTTTTGGAACCTTGGGATCGGTCCATAAGTGTATTTTTGTAGTTGATGCAATAAAGATAACACACACTATCGGAAAATGTGTGAACTATCCAAAAATGTGTTTCTAACCATTAGCAAGGGCGAAAAGCCAAACTTGAGGTCAAAAATTGATGTCTGAATCAAGAGAAGAAGAAAAAAAAAAATACTATTTCCTATCAAAAATTTATCAGATTAAAATTTGAAAAAAAAAAAAAAAAAAAAGAATCTGACCTGAGATGCAAGGAAGCCACAGAATAGATATGATAGCCGGAAAAGTTTTTTCCACAAAATGTTTTTCTACTAATCTTAAGTTAAATTTATCATTTTTTTTTTCTTCTTTTTTAAATTCTAACTTTAGAAAGTTTCTGTCACTATGACGTATGTAGAAATAATGAGAGGAGAGGGAAGGGGCTCAAAATTAGATAAACAGTTATATAAAGGAAATTTTTTCTTCTCCAATTCAAATCTTTTCTATATATAAAACTAAATGTCTTTGTGTATATGTGATGCTTCTGTATTCCCTATAGCTAGATAAGTTGAAGAATCTACATAAAATCTAAAAATGTATTCTTCTGTCAAATTTAGTAACAAAGACAATGGAAGTGTTCCCGAATCTTTCCGTGCAATCTTAAGGGGGATATGAGGGCATAAACCCCTTAAAACTTAAAATATATCACATTTTGATAAAATGTATATCATATATATAAATTTCTCCAGTTAAGACAATGGAAATGGTCCCAAATCTTTATGTTACTCTTTATGTGATAAATATCTATGTGCCTCCATCTCTAATTGACACATGGGGACAAAAAACCCTTAAAACTTCAAATATGTATATTTAGTTTCTCCTAACTATATATGTGGATGAAACAGTAGGAGGAGGCAATACAAACAAAAAAAGTAATCTGGTGTTATGATCATAGTGAAAAAGTACATGGTAGTAATCCTCATTCAATCCCGACCAACGCTGGGTCTTCCTGCTAGTATCTGATAAAATTTTACAAAAATACTAGCAGGAAGAATCGACATTTTGGGGATTTAATGAGGAACACTATGTCTTTTTTCACTGGTCTCATAACACCATCTTACTTCCTTTTTTTAAATACCCTATAATATAGTCAAAAGAAATTGGTATTAAATAATCTGAAAAGGGCTGATATGCAGTAAAACCAAACAACCAGACCAAATGAATAATTGTTATGTTGACAGTGACTGTGTATATATATATATATATGTGATGATTTTATTTACACAGACATGTACAAAATCTGCGACACTGGCATATCGATGTTATCGATCAACAGTTACTATAAACTGAGATCTCATCAGGCAGAGTTAGAATCCGATCTTAACCTCAGATCATATTTGGAGAGAACCTTTTTATAAACCCGGTTAAAATTCTCTGGATTACCACCATGTGGATATTTTTTACCTGGATTATTACCATTATTATTATATATATATATATATATATATATATATATATATATATATATATGACTAATGACACAGTTTCTTTTCGCTAACAATTTTTCAAAGGGAAATACTGAATATTACACTTTGAAAATTTATGAGTCAAAAGCGAATATGAATAAGAAAAATGAATGCTGGATGCATTTTAATTTTTTCAGCTTAACAGAGGAAGTTTTATACAGTGATGAAGCCTCGTCATGAAAATCGGTGATATTTTATATATAATGGAAAAATATCTTCTTGAGATGGGCAGAAACAACTGTTTGTAAATAAAAGTGTTTTTGAAGGAAATATGGAATGTTCTCTGAATAACTAATGTTTACATGAGATTAAATAAAGAGCTCTAGTCGTACACTATTGAGCTACAAAATAAACCTTTGTGTTGACTAGAAGAAATATATATAATTTAATTGTTCATATTAAAGGTTCTTTAATATGAACAATTAAAAAACAGACATATTTTATTAGCCTGATGAGATCGCAGCTTATTAAACCTATGATCTAAACATTTTCATGATGTGTAGCTTTTAATATGTTTTTATAAATTAAACTATTAATATATATATATATATATATATATATATATATATATATATAGTCTAAAGAAGCTTTGAGTCATTTTAAACAAAGAAAGAAAATGCAGTTTAAATTCCCAGAGAAACTAACTAAATCCAAGTTATTGTAGACTTAGCACTTGCATAAGCCGACCCACCGTTGGAAAATTCATGAATAAAAAAGGGGATTTAAGTATCTAACAGTTAAACAAAAACAGGGGACTTTAACTTGAGCGTGAAATATTAAAACGGGGATCATCAGCTGTTTACCATGTAACTGTTTTGGAGATTTAATATATCTATCTATCTATCTATCTATCTATCTATCTATCTATCTATCTATCTATATATATATATATATATATATATATATATAACTACAAATCAAAGTTATATCATACTGGTATTGGATGTCGATTTCGGAGCAGAGCAAAACTTACACGCGTTTTGGGGAAAATTCAGATCATACTTGAACAATTTAAAATAATTATACGAAATACATTCTTCAGAGTCTTTTGGCAAATGGGATTTTCGTGTAGCTACTTAAATGTGTTCAAGTATGCTCTGAATTATCCCAGAAACATGTGTAAGTTTTTCTTTGCTCCGATATGGATATTAAATAACAGTATGATATAACTTTGATCTGTCGTTTTGTTTATTCAGAACTCTCTTGCTAATTTTGAAATAACTATTTAAAGGCTTTAATATTGAGCTTCATTTTACTTGGGAAATTGATTTCCATAAGAATCAATCTAAACTATATTAAAAAATTGCTTTTCATATTATCACACACGCGCACATATATATTTTTTTTCTTGATATGAACATCTGAGTGAAAGATCAGACTCTTTTCTGCCTGATGAGATCTTAGTTTCTATTAACTACTGATCGATAACATCGACATGCCAGTGTAGTGGCTTTTTGTACATGTCTCTATAAATAAAAATAATTATATATATATATATATTAATTAATTGGGTTAACTATGTTTTCATGTAACCACTAGAATTAATGCATTAATAGCATCGTTTAACCATAATTCATTTAGAAATGTGTTTCTTTCTTTTCAGAGGATGACATCGTATGAAGGTTATGCCTGGTTTTTACCAGCTTGGCTTCCGGAGGATTGGTGGGATGTTGACTATTATAACAGCCCACCAAGTAATGAAGACAACAGGCCCCAAGAAACAGTGCCTTGTTCAACGGAACAAATGGAGTACGCTATTGAGGGCCATTTTATTCTGTCAAAGAGTTTTTACAATGACAATGGAAAGAAAAGCGTGGCAGGGGATATTACCGTAGAAAAATTCAGGCGACTTTATGCGGATAAAGTTGGAAAAGCGGTGAGTAGAATTCTATATTTACCTATATATGTATATTAGAATAATGATAAAAAATAACAGACACACACACACACACACACAAACAAACACACACATATATATATATATATATATATATATATATATATATATATATATATATATATACAATAATATTTTTATAAATAAATATTATTTAAATACCTACAGACATCGATGTTTCATGCTAACGCAATCTTCAGTGTAGGAACTAATTCTCAACAGTCGGTAGGCGCGAACCCCGATCACAAATCGCCACTGATTCGTAGTCGGGGATCTTATCCATCGGCCATAGCCAATTAGTTAGTAAATATAGAGGAACTTTTAATGTAAATAGCGAAATCGGCAGCTATGTACCAGGCAGTATAGAGTGATCTACGAAACGTCGTTCGGATCGTGCATATAGCTATTTGTACTGCTTGTTATTAAAGCTACTCGAGAGTGCCCAGCCTTTGTGGGAGGGGGCTGATAAACAATAATATTTTTATAAATATATATTAATTATTTAAATACCTACAGACATCGATGTTTCATGCTAACGCAATCTTCAGTGTAGGAACTAATTCTCAACGGTCGGTAGGCGCGAGAACGGGTAAAATTAATTCCCCTAACCAAAACAGTTTTGCACCACTTTTATGTCCTCTCACTAAGATTAAAATCAAGATAAAAAGCTACAAAACCGTATCTCTAGAATCCTTATTCTATATCGTTCCCTGATAGAGATAAACTACTGAATCGAAGAGATGAAATAGGTATTAGCTGTATACACTTTAAACTGTTCATCCTAGATAAATATAATAACAACCTAGTGAATTTACAATACCATTCCATAAGGAAACCTTCATAAACCTACTATCTAATGGTTAAAACTTTCCAGGATAAGTATACAACTATTATAACATTGAATCCTTTACAAATTGTAATTAATTTAAGTGTTGGGAAAACTAGATAACTTTAAATATTAAAAAAACACAGTAAATGATGGTGTGCTTGTAGACTCTTGTAAGTCAATTGAGCAAGATTATATTTAATTGGTAAACAAATAGAAAAATGAATATAAGGTTTTTGGTAAATTGCTATGAATTAGAATACTATCTGCTTCCCTCCCATTATTTTTTTACGCTAATAAGGATGTATTTATAATTTTTGAATTAATTGTATTATGTTTGTGCGAATTTGCTTCTTCATGCATATAATTAATATATCTAGTTTGTAATTGTTTCTAATATGAGCTGTGACAACCATTTCGCTG
>OY744532.1:87477881-87577881 GCA_963556195.1 Sepiola atlantica
TTGAAACAATGAAGAAAGAACACCAGAGGGAATGCCAATCTGTAGACTGTATTCTACCCTCAAGGTACATTATAGATACCATCTTTAAATATTCCTTAATTTATTCAAGATTCGCACATTATTTTGTGAGAATTGAGTTAATGTATAAAAATACGTATAAATTTCAGAATATTAAAGAAAATGAAAAAAGTATTCCCTGAATCAACATCCTTATCCGGATCTGCACCAAGATAAAATGAGTTTTTAAGTTCGCCATGTGCTACATCATTTCCAATATATATATATATATATATATATATATATATATGCGAATCGCACGACCAGTAGTGAATAGTTATATCTTTATGCTGACAAGTCCCGATTAAAAAGGACAAAACGTATACGTACACAATAAACAAAACAAATATTATATATATATATATATATATATATATATATATATATATATATATATATGAGGAAAAATAGAAACAATGTTTCAGACAAAATGCAAAATAAAAATGGAATTGAGGATAAGCGAATCAACTGCCTAACAAAAATATGAACTCAAACACATATAAAAGCTCTACCAAGATATTTCAGTGGCTAGGAAGCAATCATCCTCGGTTGGAAGTAAGAACTTTAATGAACAGAAATTCAAATTGTACAAGACGCGTCAAGAAAAAAAAAAAGGAAACAAACAAGTCAGGAACAGTAGAAAGAAAGAAAGAAAGAAAGAAAGAAAGAAAAGATGTGTATCAGCATTTGACGTAACTGTCAAAACAGGCAAAGACACAGCAGGTTTAAATACAAGTAAGGAAGGAAAGAAGGAAGAATAAACGTAAACATAGTAGGCATGTGCATCATTGGACACTGTATATATATATATATGTAAATAAAGTGTGTGTATATATATATATATATATATATATATATATATATATATATATATATATATATATAAATAAATAAATAAAAGCAAGTTGTAGTTTGCTTGAAGCATTGCTGGTAAATATAAATGTAAGTTAGTAATCCAGGGCATGTACCTATATCACATTGCTCCTGCCTCGGATTACTAACTTACATTTATATATATATATATATATATATATATATATATATATATATATATACATATATGATTCACTCCTAAACTAATTACCCGATCATTATGAATGTTGGAACACAGCTGCTAGGCATAAATTTAAACACTTTAGATTGGCATTGAATTTGATCCATAGTCCTTAAAGTTTAAACATTTTCTAGAATGAAATTATGTAATGGATTTTGATCAGAATTGGAATAAGAATTCTAGATGTAAGCTTTAGTAGCCTTATATCTTGATTTTATATATATCTTTAGCCATATTTGATCTGATCCTGGCTATACCCTTAAAAGACACCCAGTGGTGAGGTCTCCATGTGGGAGCTGTCGAGAATGTGGAGTTCCCCTTAGTTGCCATTGCTCCCAGGTCCACTCGATCCCGGAGTGGTAGTACCTGTAAGGGCCCCATCTATCGGTCAAATAGAACCTACTGACGCTACCAGATCAGGCGGTCTGAAGTTATTGACTTCCTGACTCAAAATGCACCAAACATTGATGGTTTATTGTTTTTTTCCTTTGCAAAACCCAATCATGTGCTGTAAAATCTAAAACAAAATACAACAATTTCCCTCCCTCCTCTCTTCTTCTCTCTCCCATCTTTCTCCCTTCTCTTTTCACTCAACCAAACATCATAAATAAATACTTAAACATATAAAGAACTTGAAGCATAAAAACCTTCACCAAAATGACCGGATTCAGCATTAAATGACCTGAAAAGGGTCGATATGCCATGAAACAAAAACAACCAAACCAAAAACCATGATTAAACATTTGAACCTATAAAGAACTTGAAGCATAAAAACCTTCATCAAAATGACAACAATTCAAAATACCAAAGTTCTTAACTTATGACTATAAATGACCCACTGACTTAAGACTCAAATGAAGGATATTTCCTTCTACATTCATGGCATGAAATGACCCTTAGGGTTGACGTGCCATTAAGCAATACCTTACGTTCCTTACCATATTTGATCTATAAAGAAATTGGTAAGTCATACTGGGATCCTTTTGGATAAGATCAAAGTGTAGTATCTGTTCCGATGGATACTGCACGCCTGTCCTGTGCAGTTCTAGGAGGTCCACCCTCCCAGGCTTCGCCTCCCCTCTTTGGGGAGGAGTAAGTTTATTGCTTACTGTCTGAGGCGCCCCTACCGGGGAATGCCGACGGGGCTACCCAGGCAATTTTTAAATGGCCAGAGTGCTCACCTCTCGAGCGCTGGCTTTTAACCCCACTTGCTCGACCCGATCTTGGGTCACATCTTACTTGTGGGAGTAAGATAAAACTGGCCTTGTGCCTAACGCCGCGAGGAGTAAATAAACATACTGGGAGATATTCGCCGTTATTTTATATTTCTTTTTTTCCTTTCTGTAGTTAACTAGTCAGGGTCTTTTCGCAAAAGACTTTTTAAAAAAAGGGGCTTGGAATAAATAATAATTAGGGAATGGAAAAAGGAGGAAGGAGGAATAAGAAAAAGAGAGAACAAAAAAATATAAATATATATATATATATATATATATTATTTCATGTATCCACATAAAATGTTATAAGGAGATATAATCTATTATGTATCGATTTTTAGTATTTACTTCAACAGTGCTCAATACGTGAGTAGAGCTAGGTAGTCGAGGGGTTAACGCTCTTGACTACGAATCAGTGGCGATTTGTGATCGGAGTTCGAGCCTACCGACCGTTGAGAATTAACTTCCTGCACTGAAGATTGCATTAGCATGAAACATCGATGTCTGTAGGTAATAAATAATTAATATTTATTTATAAATATTATTATAAGCCCCCTTCACTAAAGGCCGGGCACTCTGAGTGAGTTTAATAACAAGCAGTACTAATAGCTTCATGCGAGTCCAACACAATTTGTTGTTGTTAGATCACTTTCACTGCTCGTGTAAAATTCCCGCCGACTCGGTATTTACAAAGTTAAATTCCTCCTTAATTATTAGCTAATTTGCTATGGCCGAGGGGTTAACGCCCTTGACTACGAATTAGCAGCGATTTGTGATCGGAGTTCGGGCCCGCCGACCGTTGAGAATTAACTTCCTGCACTGAAGATTGCATTAGCATGAAACATCGATGTCTGTAGGTAATAAATAATTAATATTTCCCTCCCTCCTTATATATTATTATAACGAATTTAGTTCAGGTAAACTTTTTCTTTCCGAGAATTAAAAAAGTATTCGTGTTTACTGTATTTGATTTTTTAATACTTTCATATCCAATATTATCATTTTTTCACGACCTCAACTAAATTTATGATTTCGATTTCACCTTATACGCTGTTAAGCTTTCATTTACAAACTGTTTTTATTATTTCATGTTTTATTTATTAAAAAAAAATGTGATTTTTTTTCTTTACTGTCAACAAAAAAACTAACACATTGTACTGGAAAACTATACAACTGATTTTAGAATCAAATTGTTTAATTAAAAAAGGTCATTAAACAAACACACACACACACATCGTGTTCACTGTATTTGATTTTTTGGTGCTTTTTCACTTTAGGACCCGCACTAACTTTGACCTCGTCGTTAGGGTTAGGGTCAAGGTCAAAGTGGAAGTTAGGGTTAGGTTTTTTTTTTTCCTTTTTAATTAAAAATATTTATATGTATGGGGGGAGGCTAATAAAAAATTGGGGGAAGGCGGTCAAAACATTTTTTTTTCTTTTCTTAACTAAAAATATTTCCATGTATGGGGGAGGGTAAAATAAAAAAAATTGAAGGATGGTGCAAAACATTTTTTTTTTCCTTTTTAATTAAAAATATTTATATGTATGAGGGGAGGATAAAAATAAATTGGGAAAAGGTTGTCAAAAAAAATTTCTTTTTTTTTTCATAACTAAAAATAGTTCTATGTATGGGTAAAATAAAAAAATGAGGAGGGTGCAAAAAAACTTTTTTCTTTCTTTTTAAACTAAATATATTTCTATTTATGGGGGAGGGTTAAAACAAAATTCGGGGTAGGGTCGAATTTCTTTTTTTCTTTATTTTCAACTAAAAATATTCTTGGTCATAAACAATAAAAAAAATCAATGTCAAACCACCCAAGAAATATGACTGGGGCTCCATCGGTTTACGCGTAAGCGTTCATTTCTGACGCTGCAGCCTAGCAAAAATATGCGACCAGAGGGAGCATATATTTGCTAGTATATATAATATACATAATATAATGTATATATATATATATTTATATATATATATAATGTATATATATATAGTATTTATATATATATATAATATAATGTATATATATATAGTATTTATATATATATATAATATAATGTATATATATAATATATATATATTTATATATATATATATAATGTATATATATATAGTATTTATATATAATATAATGTATATATATATATATATATATATATATATATATATATAATGTGAGAGAGAGAGAACGAGAGAGATTTACACATGTTTCTCTCTGCCGATGTCTCTCTTGATCGTCTGTCAATCCATTCGCTTATCGTATATGTTAACCAATTGATCTAGTTCCACATAGATCTACCTCTCCAATCACTCAGCGATCATCCATCCCGGTTCTGCATGCATCTACCCTTTTTCTGCCTCTGTTCGAGACCAGCCAACCATTTACTTAACTCCACCACTTTGTGTTATTCCCGCGCGCTCATTTCAAAAGAAAGGCCGGCTTTGTCTGTTTCTGTCAGACACTCTCAAGTCTGTTGGTTAAAAATGCCAACCAGATTTCTACTTCGACGGCTCACTCCCAGAATTATGGTGCCAAATTGACATACTTTGCAGCGAGCATTTGGTTCTCGTGTTTTTCAGAGATAAAGATGCTGATCTGATTTTGTATTTCTTTTTTTTGTTTTTTGTTTTTTGTTAATTCATCTTTTAGTTTTTTTTTTTCTTTCTTTTTTTGTTTCTTTTTCGTCAGCGGCTCACAGAACAAAAATACAAGTGAGAAATGAAAAATCTTTCTGAAAATAAAATAACTCTTATGACAGCCGGTCCTTTTTTTTTTACATAGATAAGCTCCTGTAAGACGAAAACCAGAGCCACGGCCAACCATTTTGGGTCGGCCTGCTTAATTCCTAATTTTACCAATTCCTGATGGCATTTTTGGAACTGATAAGGGTTCTTTTTTACTGAATACTATGATCCTGGTTTTAATTTCTTTAACTTTTTGCAACTAAGACATTATGTGGAATTGGCTCCAAAGTTCTTTCTATCATGAAATATACATATGCCAAACGATTATAAGTGGCAGTCTGATTACCAAATTATTAAATCAGCAATCCAAGTTCAAATTCCACTGGATCTATTAGGTTTATTTACATTTAATAAGGTATGACTTTTGACCCACCCTCTCTCACTCTGTTATTTGACTCCCCGCTCGTAATTTTAGTGTCTATCACTCTCACTTTCGTATCTCTCTCTCTCTCTTTTGTTTTTTCAACAGTAGAACTTAATAAAACCAACTATAAAACAGATGGAAATATTTCATTAATTATAAATAATAGGGAATATCACCACAAGTAATAATACTATTTAACCCATAGCTGGAGAGAGAGAGAGAGGGGGGGAGATAGCGAGCAGAAAAGGACTAATTTCAAATGTTGTCCTTTTATTTAAAAAAAAATTTAACTGGTCTTTCAAACAAACTAACCCGGGCTCAATCGTTGACCCAACGGGCCACATTTTTTCCTAGTATATAATTTAATATGACTATCAGCAGTAATTCTTTTTATTTGCATCATACACGATAAAAATGAAAGTCATTAAATTTCGATACGTCTGCATATGTTGTTCCATTCGCTGTAACAAATAAACCAATGCAACATAGCTTTATAAAAAAAAATACAGTCTTGCTTTATTAGCTGTTTTTTGCACTTTGATAAAAAAGCACTTCATTGTATCCGGGTAATTTATATAAATAGTCAAGTGTATGCGATTAATTGAACATAAGTTAACATTTTATACACATCTGGGAGGGGGGGTCAGTGTGAATGAATGTGTAATATACAACTAGATTTGAATTCAGGTTAGCCAATTCCATAGTTCATGTCAAAATTCATTACACCACTTGTTGTCACGCCTACCAACTCTCTTTAGGGACAATTGCGTATCAACAGGACACTAGGATCAGAAAGTTGAATTTAAATCCTTTCAGTCTTACACTCTACAACTGTTGAAAAGGCATGAGTCCCTATTTCCCTCCAAGTTATATGTAAACTAGCAATTTATCTTTAATTAATACTTTATAATATACTGACATCCACCAGTATTGTGCGGGAAGTAATAGAAAACCATGTATACTCATGCTCCCAGCCCTGAACCAAATATTATCATTTTTATCGAACACAGACTCTGTAATATGGTTTGATTTAGTTTCTGGCATCACAAAGAAATTGATGTAGAGTGCCTGGTCGGATTGCTACTCCAATATAGATGGTTAAAGACTGGACCTTGCACTCAGCTTGACAAGTCTGGACCTTTCTGCAGTGATGCTGGTCAGGTGTAGACGTTGAATAACTGCTTTGCCAACTGAAAGACGAATTGTCCTGAAAGAGACAGATAGAGCATAAGATTATTGTCTGCAGTTTGTCCTGAAAAGGACAGAGTTCGTCCTGGAATGGACAGATAGATCAGAAGTGTCTAATCAGGAAAGAGGGAATTCAGAAATGGTTGAGTGTGATGACTAGGAGTGAAATGGTGTCTGTACTGGTTGTGCCGACTGCTGGACCAGCGGAGATAGTCGACAGCCGGACAAGGTTATCAGAGCATCAACAGGACGAGAAGCACTAGTGAAGAGTCAGACGATGTAACCGGGACATCGGCTGGAGAAGAGGTGCTAGTTTACAGCAGGATGAACAAGCAGCTGACTGAGTCAATGGCTGTACTAGGCAACATTAGTCAACAGCCAGACATGTGGATTGATGAAGTGTTCCCAAACTACAACAAACGTCCTGTTGCCAGACAAAGAAAATAAATCAGGCCATTTAAATAAACAATCCTGGGGCAGGGCATAAAACACGAGTCAATATATAGAAAGGGACGTATAGACGAACAGATACTACACTTTGAATAATTAATTCGCAAATAAAAAATCAATTTTACTTACAAATAAGGCAAGAGGCTATCAAAATTGTGGTCATCCTCTGCCAATCCTATTCTTAGCTGGACACATTTTGACCTATTACTCTAAGCACCGTTTCTTTCATTCTTTCACCATTTGTTTATGAGTTTCTCTTTGGAAGTCACCATAATACCATATTTATTGTATTGGCTACTCTATTAAAAATATTCTTTTGGCTAAGATCAAAGTGTAGTATCTGTTCCGATGGATACTGCACCCCATAGACTGTTATTGTCTTGGCCTTCAGGGCTTGATTTACGCCGGTCTATGGGTCTGTCCTGTGCAGTTTTAGGAGGTCCACCCTCCCAGGTTTCGCCTCCCCTCTTTGCAGAGGAGTAAGTTTATTGCTTACTGCCTGAGGCGCCCCTACCGGGGAATGCCGACGGGGCTGCCCAGGCAATTTTTAAACCCCACTTTCCCGACCCGGCCTAGGGTCACATCTTACTTGTGGGAGTAAGATAAAAACTGGCCTTGTGCCTAACTCCTGGAGAGGAGTAAATCAATACTCTATTAAAAATATCCCCAATTGGTTGAATTTAATTTATGTAAGATGTATATATATATATATATATATATATATATATATATATATATATATATATATATATATATAATAGACATTAGAAAAACAGATTCCAACAACGATATCTTTATTTCAAAGGAAAGAGATTCATTTTAACAGCTGTTTTTCAACTGTCCAGACAATCAAGGTTTTCAACCAAATCTTGAGTTTTCTAGTACAATGATTCATCAGAAAATTATAAAATGAAATGGAAAAGTTACTTTAGAAAGCCTTCTGTTAGATCGATGTTTTTACTTTAACACATATATTCATCCAAAGAACGACATCATATTTGATTCCCCATATATATATATATATATATATATATATATATATATATATATATATATATATATATATATATATATATATATAATCATCCACAATCATGCAGACTGTTTCGCTGTATCACAGCTCTTCAGCGTGGCTAGACCAGTTAGTGCCTCAAGCCGGGATTGAAACTCAACCATCGAGCTGACAGTCGGCGCTCCTACCCCTGCGCTATCATACGACACTGACTGAATGTAAGCAATATCTCAATGCAAACATTGTCAAGTGCCAGGAGCTCGAATTAGTTTTATCCAATGAGCTAAGCCTTAAAGCAAATGGCAGTTGGCGATATCCTTACAAATAAGCTCTACCCAGGAAGGGAGCTTCATATAGTCATCCACATACAGACTGTTTCGCTGTATCACAGCTCTTCAGTGCGGCTAGATACTATTTCATTAGAATAAAAAATGGGAAGTTGGTGGGACAACAAAAACACCCCGAAAGAAATTTAAAAAAACAAGTTAATAAAACCCTCCCAACCCTTACTAAAAATACTACACTTTGAATTATTTATTTGCAAGATATATACACGTTAAATCTTGTACAAATCAGACACAAGGCTATCAAAAGTGTGTGGAAAATGGGGGTCGTTGGTCACCTTTGTCTACGATAACATATTTGAATATCCTACTCTTGGTTAGAATCATTACAGTCACCACAATACTATTTTTACTCTAAGGGTCATCCTATTCAAAATATACCCCCGAATGTTTAGGAATTTATATTTTATTCTTCATAAATCACTTTTGACCATAACTAGAAACTACCAAGCATGAACAAGTTTTTTGTTGTCTGAGTTTTGGGTCATATGTCATCACAGACAGGCTAGTGAGAAGGTCCAAGTTCTGTATGGAAGCTAAAGGTCATCATTTAGTTTAGCCGTATCCGATTCGTTAACAAGAAGTGGTGAGTTGTAAATGGCACATAACAAATGAATAGAATATATATTCCAGTATTAACTATCACTCAAACTGTTTGATATGACATAAAACAGTGAAACCAAACCCTCATCATTATGAGACTACAGTATGTCTTGCTTTTCTCTCCTCTCTGCTTAGAGAGTTCCACACCACAGATTCTTATCACTAAACAAGCAAAGAAAAAAAGAAAGAAAAAAAGAGAAAAAAATCATTAAAATAGCAAACCAATAATCATAACGTTTTTATTTGTTGTTTTCACTCGGGAATGTACCCCTACTCCCCTCCAGCAAATTTATAGGATTTTTGTTCGATATGCTGTAAAATTCATAGCTAAATTTAATTAGGAAAATATTGAGTCGGAGCTTGAAATATGATGATATCTGATAGTTATGAAAGGAAAAAAAGCCCAATTTGCCAATAAATTCTCACTGACAAAATCTTACAGCAAAATCCTTCAATTTTCTTCAACCCAATTACGTTTGGGTGAGGAATTGATGGATTTGATTAGAATATTCATTACCAATTTGCGTTTATATAAAGAAAGATTTGCCATTAAGTTTTAACTCTTTTATGAAGCAATTTAGTCCTAGATTTTAGCAGTTTCAAAGGAACTCATCTTTAAACTGCTGTTACAGGGCCGATCGTTGATGATGATCGGCCTTACAACAAGGGACGCCCGTCAACATCCGGTCCCTGTCTCAATGCCTGCTCAATTCCTGTCGATCAAGCCTCTCCTGCTGTCCAGGTCCTTCATTCCTGTTGATCCAGCCTTTCCTGCTGTCCAGGTTCCCGTTATATTCGTTCGTACTGTCCAGGTTCCAGTTTTCTCATTTCTGTCGATCCAGCCTCTCTTACTGTTCAGGTTCCAGAATCGTCCTTCAAGGTTTTCTCTGCTATTCCTGCTTCCAGAAACGTCATCCATATCCTTTCAGCCGCCCAGTGACGTCACCAAACCTATTCCTTCAGTTCTTCTTTGTGATTTCCTCAACTTTTATTGTACACTGTTCATCCGCATTTGTCCTCTCTTCTTTGTCATTGCTGTATTTTTTTGCCTGTGTCTGCTTTCTTAATTGTAAAACCGATCGCACAGGTGATCGGACCCTGCAACACTATCAACTCAAATCTTTTTCCTAATGGGTTACCACTTATTAGGGCCCAGAGGTCACACAAGGTCAATAAGATCATCATTTGAACGATGACCAACACCATGGCAGCATCGGAAACAATGGGTGGAATGAGTGTAATTTGATTATTTAAGAAGACGGCTCAAGTCAGCTGAAAAGCAGACCTGTGATATTGTGTTCCACAGATAGGATGTTCTAGGAAAGAAACTTTGTTCATGGAAGTTCTGTTTGGTTTTAGGTACACAGAGGGAGAAAAGAAATTTATTTTCTGTGGTTGTAGCTAGACTAGTTCTTGCAGGGAATGTTTTACAGGGGAGACTAGAGATTGGAGCTCAGTTGAGCGCCTATCATAACAATAAAGAGTAGAGAAAGACTAGCAACGTCTTTTCTTTTAGGAAGGGACTGTAGAAAAGAGAAGAGATTATCGCCCCACTAGAGTGCGAATTCGATTTTGTACCCTGTACTATAATTGTGGTGCCTCAATATCCGGGGATGCAATTGAAAACAAAGCCCTATGACAAGATTAAAATCAACTTTCTTTGCGTAAAATCTTATGAGGATTTGCGTTGAATTTGATCCATAGTCATTAGAGACCAATTAAGCAAGATCCCTTGAATTTCAATTACTTCTTAAGAATCCTTAAGTTTAAGTGTTAAATTTTAGACATTTTCTAGAATCAAAATCATGTGATGGATATTGATCAAAATCGGAATAAGGATTCTAGACATAAGGTTTAGAAGCATCATGTGTTCATTTTAATCTTGGTCCCATTCCGTTGGGTAGTTCGGCAGCTTAGAAGTGAGAAGTATCATCAACGGTAGTAATAAAAAGTAAAGTGGTTGACCATAGTCGAGGACAACCTAAAGGCTGCCTTTTCATTAGTTACTACATCGAGATGTAGGGGAGGGCGCCACTCATTTCCCAGGATTACTCCAATTACCCTTGATCCTTCACCTTATAATGCTGAGTGTTTAGCAAGGGGGCATCACGTACCATTTTTTGAGTCTTTGGTATGACTTGACCGAGAATTGAACTCCGGTCTCCCGGCCCATTAGCTAACACTTTAACCATTATGCCAAGTTTAAAGTAGTAGTAGTAGTAGTAATGGTATTAACATGTTTACCCCCCCCCCTGTAATACGCTAGGCATCACAAGGAGTCTTCATGTTAAATCCAGTGCAATTCTCAAATGTAGTTTTAGAGCCTATGAGTTGATAGACAGACAAAAATATTTGATTATTATTATATAGATTATACAAATAACAGTAAATATATGGGTACTTGGTCTTTGAATACGTGTTTTATCAGACCCTATCCAACTTAGGAAAGTCTCTTGGCTAGTGGTACAAATAAGTTCTGGCGCTCCTTTTTTTTTTTTGGTATTAGAGAGCCTCTGAGATGCCCATTCCTCATACTTATTTTGTCCCTACCTCACCTATCTTGGAAGACACCACCCTTTCCCACGAATCCCATCCAGCAATTTTTTTCTTCTTTTTTACACACCCCCAGTTCCCTCTCTTACCTAGGAACTGCCTTGCTTGTTTTTGGCTTCTGAAACAAAAACGTGAGCATTTACATTTAGATAGATTTGGGAGGGTTTGACTAATCATCACATGTAGCATTTCATTTTGTTTCTCTGTAATTAGTGTTGTCTTTTTAGTAATTAATGTTGTTTTTTTAGTAATTAGTGTTGTTTTTTTAGTAATTAGTGTTCTTTTTTAGTAATTAGTGTTGTTTTTTTAGTAATTAGTGTTATTTTTTTAGTAATTAGTGTTGATTTTTTAGTAATTAGTGTTATTTTTTTAGTAATTAGTGTTGTTTTTTTAGTAATTAGTGTTCTTTTTTAGTAATTAATGTTCTTTTTTCAGTAATTAGTGTTATTTTTTTAGTAATTAGTGTTGATTTTTAGTAATTAGTGTTCTTTTTTAGTAATTAGTGTTGTATTTTAAGTAATTAGTGTTCTTTTTTAGTAATTAATGTTGTTTTTTTAGTAATTAGTGTTTTTTAGTAATTAGTGTTGTTTTTTTAGTAATTAGTGTTGTTTTTTTAGTAATTAGTGTTGTTTTTTAGTAATTAGTGTTGTTTTTTTAGTAATTAGTGTTCTTTTTTTAGTAATTAGTGTTGTTTTTTAGTAATTAGTGTTCTTTTTTAGTAATTAGTGTTGTTTTTTTAGTAATTAGTGTTGTTTTTTAGTAATTAGTGTTCTTTTTTAGTAATTAGTGTTCTTTTTTTAGTAATTAGTGTTATTTTTTTAGTAATTAGTGTTCTTTTTTAGTAATTAGTGTTGTTTTTTAGTAATTAGTGTTCTTTTTTTAGTAATTAGTGTTGTTTTTTTAGTAATTAGTGTTCTTTTTTAGTAATTAGTGTTGTTTTTTTAGTAATTAGTGTTCTTTTTTTAGTAATTAGTGTTGTTTTTTAGTAATTAGTGTTCTTTTTTAGAAATTAGTGTTGTTTTTTTTAGTAATTAGTGTTCTTTTATAGTAATTAATGTTGTTTTTTTAGTAATTAGTGTTTTTTAGTAATTAGTGTTGTTTTTTTTAGTAATTAGTATTCTTTTTTAGTAATTAATGTTGTTTTTTAGTAATTAGTGTTCTTTTTTTAGTAATTAGTGTTTTTTTTAGTAATCCCCACCTCGAACCGATGAAATAGTATATAATTTTTTTGTAAATAAACAGCGTCTAAACACTGGGGATAATGCGAAGTAGGTTTGCCCATAGAGTGAATGTGCTATTTTCGTGAGTGAAACTAGTTTAGAGAATAGACAAAGAGGATGACAGACGACCCCCCATCCCTCTACACTCAACATTGGCCTTGTGCCACATCTTGTAATTTTATGAAGAACGTTACTTTTGTGAAATTATTTTGTAAAATTTTAAAGATAAATAAATTGGCCTTTCGGCTAGGAGCAAAGTGTAGTATCTGTTCTGATATTACACTTCATATTTCTTGTCATCGGTCAGTTGAAGGAGAAATATTGCATACCCCTTTATGGGGAGCTGGATTTTTCACATATTAAAAACCGACCTTGTGTCTAACTTTGCTCTTGCGGGGAGGCAAGTAAATAGTAACAGTAAGTATAGGGTATGTAATTTCGTAGCTTAGTACTTACAAATAGTGCACTACTTTTTTGTACAATAGTAATAAAAGAGAAGACTATAGCTTTAGCAGATGAATGATGGTGTATTTATTTCTTTTTTTTCCGCCAGTGACGGGGATATTGAATATAAATAACAAAAGTATAAGTAAGCCTTCCCACCTCTTGACCCGTATTGATAGTTATGCACAAATTGTGCCTGGCAGCCAACGACTTCGGCATAAAAATCAATAAGAAATAAATAGACATTTATATATTTTTTAAATTCTGTTTCAGTTGATTATTGACATAAATTCGGTCAATAGATGAATTTAAAAAATATGTATAAAAACCTGCTTAACTCTCTTGTATGCTCTCTATTTCTTTTTCACTTTCCTTTTCTCTTTCTTTCTCATTTCCTCTCCCTCTCTTTCCTTTTCTCTCTCTTTCTTCGCTCTTCCTTTTTCTTTTTCTTTTTTCCATTTCTTTCTCTTTCTCTTTTTCTTTCCTTTGGCCACTCTATATCTCCCTCTATTTCCCTTTCTCTCTCTTTCCCTTTCTCTCTCTTTCCCTTTCTCTCTCTTTTCCTTTCTCTCTATTTCTATTCTCTCTCTTTCTCTATCTCCCTATTTCCCTTTTCTTTCCATTTCTCATTCACTTTCTCTCTCTTTCCTTTTCTCTCTCTCTTTCTATTTCCCTTTCTTACTCATTCTCTGTCTTTCTCTTTCCCATTTTTCTCTCTCTTTTTCATTTTCTCTCTTTCTGATTCCCTTTCTCTTTCTCTCTTTCTCTTTCCTTTTCTCTCTCATTCTCTTTCCCTCTCTCTTTCTTTCAACCCTCTTTTTCTCTTTCTATTTCTCTAAAAATGTCCATATCTTTTTTTTATCTCTTTTACTTATGATGGCCGTTTAGATTCAATTGCAAAAGACAAAAAAAATCAAAACATTTAAAAAATTCGAAAATAATACAGGTTTATGCGGAAACAGATTATAGGAAAAGTCACCAAAATCAATTAATCAATTTTGTAGCGGTCGTGGGGGGAGGGGAGAAGGTCCAATAAAACACGTCCTCTTCTTTTCATATGAATCAGCATGCTAAGTTTTTATTTCCTAATCTTCTCGATTCTGCTGTTTGTATGCGCCCCCCCCCTAAAGCGTCCCTGTCGTATCAAAGAACCCACATGGTTCATTTGTGACGCTAAACCAAAAGCATATTCACTTTATATAGCGTCCCTGTCATATAAAAGAACACATATTATGAGGAGACAAAAAACACATCGATTCAATTATATAAATATAAAAAAATAAACCTTATGTCTCTATGATACAAGTGAATACTACAGGTGAAATTTAGCTCAATGATTAAGAATTTAAGTCCCACAGAGCTCATATATTATAATTTAGTAGAATACAAAAGTTATGATAATAATTACAATTTCCATATATATATATATATATATATATATATATATATAGATTGAAAATATAAATTTACATGGAAGTCTTTGAGGAAAATATAGTAACTTAGATACGGGCTCTATCTGCTGTCACTTATTTTAATACATATGCATTACTCATAGCGTGACACAAAACGATGGTAATGGCGTATTAATATATAGATATAAAATGTACTAATCTCAATACTTCACTGTTGTTTCCCAGCATTATTGACCAATTGACCATCAGAAGTGTACTTGACTGGTTTCTAGCATCTGACATGAAATGGAAAGTGGACCTGAAAAATGAGTTCTACTTAAACACGTGACGTATTTCACGCGTTTTTGATCCATATATTTGCCTTTTTTAGAAACTATACAAGTTAGATTGAGCACATAACTTTTTTTTATTTCATCAGTGATTAAATTGAAAAGTAAATATTTATTTATGTGTCTACATTTAGCTATAAATTCTTGTTTTTCATTTATATATATATATATATATATATTTATATATATATATATATTTATATAAATTAATTTTTTTACATATTAGATCTTATAATCTACCGAATTATAATATATATATATATATATTTATATATATATATATATATATATAAATTAATACAAAGTTTATTTTTTTACATATTAGATCTTATAATCTACCGAATTATAATATATATATATATAGTTTTGAAAGGTTCATACTTTTTTTAAGCATCTGAATGAAATTTAGTAAAAAAGAAGTGTGGTAAATAAAATACCATCAAAGCTTTGATGGTATTTTATTTACCACACTTCTTTTTTACTATATATATATATATATATATATATATATACATATACTAGAAAATGAATTATTTTCACGGAATAACACAACATTTATGTCCCCTTACTAAGATTAAAATCAAGATATAATGCTACTAAACCTTATGTCTAATATTTTTTATTCCATAATAATTCTGATAAAATTTGTTACATAATTTTAATTCTAGAAAATGTCTAAAACTTAAGCTTAAGGGATTTTAAGAAGAAATTGAAATTCAGGGAATCTTGCTTAACTGTTGTCTAATGGCTATGGATTAAATTTAATGCAAATCAGAAATATTTAAATTTAAAATCCGAGATTATGCCCTTATTTTGCTCCCTAAGATCTCTTTTAAAATACCCCAAAGAAACTTAAACTTGTAGAATAATTATTAAATGATGTCTAATACCTCTTGTAAAAATCTGACAAAACTCGGAGGTGTCTGAATTTTCACAAAGAGCTTCCACCCCCTCTTTGCCTGAAAGTGAACTAAACTATATATAGCCCATATTACCCTACCCTTACGCCTAGCAGTTTTGTCCCCAAATGTATAAAGATAGGTTAATCAGTTTAGGAGTGAATCCTACACATATAAATATATAAACATACCAAACTTTATATAGAGATATAAACATGAGTAGGTATGCACATTTCTTGCTTGCATTATATATAAGGTAACCCGGACATTGATATAAACTTATATATTTATATATGCATAAACTACGTGTTCCTTCCTTTCTTTACAATAACTTTCTATGTATATATGATTTGAGAAAAGGTTTCTATATTCTTTTACATATAGGCGCATTCATATCGAACTTCATGCACATTTGCAGCCTCTCTTTGCATATAAAATGTTCAACAGCTCAGTTTGATCTCTCAAACAGTCACATCTCAAATAACATCTGGTTCGACAATATACTGCCGTAATATCTTCATTTATAGCTCTTTGGTCAGCTTCAAAGTTTCTTTCTCCACCGATTGACTATAGACCTGCATAATGTCTTACCGAAATAATTATACAAGGATTTTCTAAAAAAAAGAAAAAGGTTTTGGCTTGTTATCTTTGAAATATACATTATTAAAGGCACCAAACAGACGCAGACAGGTGTGTGCACATATCTGACCGAAATTTGCATGCATACATAATCATCAAAGCAAGGCTTTATTTATTTACTGCTTGCTCGTTTACATATATTTGCTTCTTTTTCCTTCCCTTACTTGGAACTAGAAAATAAAATGCAATAAGAAGCAACACGTGCTGGTGTGTAATTGGTCTAATGGATGGCATCGCAGAATGTGGAATCGAACACGCCGAGCTCAAATCCTATCGGATTCAGTCTTCAATGAAAAAAGTGACCATGTGCTAACTCTCTCCTCATAGGGAGACAATAAAATCAAAACAAAGACAAATCTCGCAAGGAGTCACTGTTACATTCCTTATTTTCTTTTCTCTGTCATGCATTTGGCTTTTCTACGTAAGGAAAGTATCTCTGATGTTATATTTATCCTGGGGCAAATGCAATAGAAGTATCTTGGTAAGAAGAAGAACCTGTATTTTGCTTTGGTAGATTTAGAGAAAGCTCTTGACAGAAGACCAAGTGATGTCTGCTTGGCTTGGCATAAATTAGGGGCAAACGAATGGTCTGTGAAAGTTGTTCAAGTAATCTACAGAACAAGAGACTTGGTTGGTATGGTCACAAGAATCGATGAGAGTTCTTGGGTTAGTGGATGTAGAATAGTTGAGATAGTAGGGTCAGTTTGCAAGGAAAGGTTAAGAAAAACATGCAGGGATGAGATAAGGATGGACTTAGGAGACAAATGGATAAATAAAGACTTGATCAGAGATAGGATAGTTTGGGAAGTTAATTTCTAAAAGCTGTCTAACACATGCCAGCATATAAAACAGCAGTTAAACCGAATATGATGAAGATTGTTGTTGTTGTTGTTGGTGAGCGAGTTGGACTTGAATGCAGCATCGCACATGGCAATGGCGATATCGTCCGCTTTTGATCAATGTGTTTCTTGTAGATTTGGAGCACTTCATGGTCCTGAAGGGTGTCAGATTACCCCCAACACAGAGGTCAACAGTCGTTGAGGAAGGTCGTCACCTGTTGGCATTAATTGGCGGTTTCACATGCTCCAATGCAATGTTGTTATCCTCACTCTGCATTGCGAAAGATGACTGAACGTCTTTTCTTATTGTAGATTGTCTACAGACATTGCCAAAAAAGACCAGAGGCCGCTGGATCATCTCAACGTAGACACCTTTGGATTTCAAAAAGCTTATTTAGCCAGGCTGCGACACTAATATCGCTGGGTGTTAGACCAGTCCACCTTGGGTGGTCCTAACATGAACCGAAGTTCCTGACAGCATTGTTCTGAAACGACCTATTGCCACAGTCCTGCTGCATTCAAAAAAATTTTTTAGCATAGTTTACCCCAAACAAGACAGGCCACCACTGTAGACGTAAGGGGCTACTGAGAATTAGGATTTAAGTTTTGGGGATCATCCTAAGTTGTGAGCTGTGCAACGAAATGTCTGTTTACATTAGTTTTAAATTTCTGCATGTCAGTACAATCGGGGAAATAGGGAGCAGGAAGGTTCCAGAGGCTGGCAGCACGAGGAAAGAAGCTATTGGAGTAGAAGGCTCTCTGGCATCTGGGGACCTCCACAGTGAATGGATGGTACTTAGCTGATTGTCGGGTTGGTCTAGTGTATTTATGTCAAGGGGTCACTAGAGCAGCAAGTTCATCGGAACACAATCCATTGAAGTACTTGTAAAATAGGCACAAGGATGCAACATTGCAGCGATTGGACAGGGGTTGGAGCTTGGTGGATAGTGAGCGACCTATTAAGTTGGTGACTCTTTTTTGGACCTTGTCTAAGAGGGAGAGACTTGTAGATGATGCACCAGCCCAGATGTGGCAACAATACTTCAAGTATGGGCGGATGGTGGCTTTGTAGAGATATAGGATAATTGATGGAGGGCTTGAAATTGAGGGCTGTAATGAGGGTGATGATAATAATGTCCGTTTTTTTCCTGATTTCCTTCTTTGATATGATTTCTGTCATGTCTTATCTTTATTCGCTTCATTTTCCTTTACTTTCAAAACTAAACTTCCATCTTTAGCAGAAAGTCGTCATGCTACAACCACCATAAAAAATGTTCCTTTTCTTTCTTTGTGTACCTGGAGCTAAACTGAACTTCCATGAACAGAGTTTCTTTTCAAAAACTACCCGTCTCTGGAACACAATACCACGGGGCTGCTTCGCAGCTGACTGCAACATGGTGCTTTTTTTAATCCAATATTAGCAAAATTTTGTTGAGCCATCCTCGGAAATAATGACATTTTGCCTAGTTTCAACCATTGTCTCCAATCCTCAAGATGTTGTCCTGCCGTCCACCTGACAAAATCATGAACCCTTATCCTCTAGTGGCCTTTGGGCCTTGATAAGCAGTGACTCATTAGTACAATATAAAAAAAAGCGTCTATTGAGAGAACAAGAAGAAAGATCCCCCCACACGTTTATGAGGTGACACAAGTTGCCTTCCACTCGCTTTGCAGCGTCACCTGCTTTCGCAGAAATGGGCTAATTGGATAAGCAGACGCATTCTGCAGGAATATTCCATTAAAAAAGAATAAATAGATTAAAGTAAAATACTTAAAGACAAGTTAATCAGTAAATGATTTCAAAACATAATAACCTACGACTTTATTTAATGAGAATCAAATCGTATCGGGTTCAAGGCTACTACATCACTTTCGCTAATGCTCTTGGGAAATATACAAATCCATATATCCTCTCCTCAGCTATGTATTAAATAGTAGGATCGACTAGACTCTCACACTTTGGTTGTATAAATAGTCTAAGAAGAAAGGAAAACCCTAACCCTAACCCCAGTCTTCCTCCACTTATCCTAGCAATGTTTTCGATCATCCTGGACTTCTCCCTGCTACAGGACTCACTCGATATAGATTCAGAAGATATGCGGTTGGTAATTGCGCAACCTTTGCTACACTATAGACTCTCCATGCAGGCACTCTTACAGGGGCTATGAATTGTCTCCCAAGCCTGAAAAGATGTCTTTCTATATATATACAGGGTGGGCCAAAATAAGGGTCCTATCTTTAAATTTGAATAACTTGAATTTGAATAACTTCCACAAAATAAAAGTTAAACTCACCAAACTTTATGTGTGTGTAGACTGACCCTTCCGAGATTTTTTGAAATAAACAAAACAAATTTTAGCCGAAAAACACTTCTTAAAACTTACAAAAACTAAAGTATTGTTTTTTACACTGTTTTGAGTTTTTTAAGCAAAAATAATGTTTTCTAAATGAGGGTACGTTCCTTAGGGCTAATACGGCTCATGCTTGCTTTGGAAGGGGTCCTTTACTTATTCTAAAAAAAAAATTTTAACAAAATCAATAAATAAAAAAGTTATGAATTTTTAAAAATAGGACCCTTATTTTTGCCCATCCTGTATTTATATATATCAAGGTTATTACCAAATTTAGTAGATTTTAAGTTAAAAAGAAGAAGAAAAGAATAGGTTTAAAAATGGCAAGTTAAAAAAAAAGAAAAGAAAAACAACTTATCAATCCGTATAAAAATAAGAAAGGAAAAAAGAAAGAACACGTCCCATTATGGAAATAGAGTGAAGGATTTGTTTCCAAATGAATTTCAGATGGTGGAGGGGTCTGCCTTGCTATTTGTTTTTTCTTTTCCCATAAACACTTTAAAAAAATTTTGACTGGCACATTTTGTATTCCCAAGATATGCGAGAAAGACACACTTACACACACACACACACACACACACACACACACACACACACATATATATATATATATATATTGGTCTTTATTATAGTGTAAGATAGCAGTACACTTATATATATATATATATATTGGTCTTTATTATAGTGTAAGATAGCAGTACACTTACATACACCCATTAATATATATTGAATGTAAAGTGGTTTAAACTGACAATGTCTAACAAAGATCTTTCCAAATTGTGGAATTCAAATTCCAGTGTTATGTAAAATTCTTTTTTGATAAGACGAGAAAGAAATAAAGAACAAAATTTTTGTTCCGTTTTCTTTGACAGAATCTGAAATTTTTCTCATTTTATTTTTATAACAGTAGCAATAATTGATAACTTTGATTACCCCTGGGTCGTCTTATCCAAAACAAAAACTTAAAAAAAAAAACAAAAAAAACCCCGGACCCCCACTTCCACTGGAGAACGGATCTTTTTAAAAGATTGCAGAGTCGTAACAATAGAAAATTAAGGAAGTTGAAACTGCACACCGGAAGTGATGAAACTAGGTCATAAAACAATCGACTGTATGCACGTTTCTGGAGCAGATTAGTAATATAGCCATTAGCAATGTCGCTCTTTATATTTTGCAAATAGGAAGTATGCATGGCTTTAATGTTAACAGCATCATTGAAAATAGAGTCATGAACGTGGATTCAATGCCCCAACTGCCACGTTTCCTATTTTACAGATATAAATCTTTCTTTTCTTCTTGTTATTCACAGCTCATCTCAAACTGATTCAGCTCTCAGCTATTCATCTCATACGCAGGTTAAGTTTGCACCGAAATGCTTCGTCAGTGAGCTTCTTCCTGGTGTCACTGTAACTTTTCAGTCTAAAATACAGACTTTCTCAACTGAAAGCGATCAATTCCCAGTTAGCATTCCGGCAAAGTTTCAATTGGTTTTGCATGGTTTTTAATCTGAATAGTTGTTACACAAAAATGAAGATTGGCTCTATCAGGTGCATCCTTGCCCTGTTTTTCTTACGTCTCGCCAGGGCTTGGCCTTGTGCACTGCAACTGACCTAACTTTCATGTGACGATAGTATATTTTTAGACCTTTGCATAATAATGCTGTGTCTGGCAAAGGTTCATCATTGTTTTTCCATCTTCTTGAGAAAAAAAAATGATTATAGCCATATAAATGTGGGTGACTTAGACGTTGTCATAAAAAGGGCAAGTTTATTTTGAGATTTCATTTGACAATCTTTTCAATATTTAATTGTATCGATTAATTATCCCTACTACCGTCAAACAATTGACGTTATAAAAATCATTGTTAAAAAATATGGCAAAAGAAAGACGATGAAGGTTCATGAGATCTGTGATGATAGACAGCCATTTGACAGATAGACTTGTTTCCATGGAGAAATTAATCGTTGTACTATTAGAAAATGGTCAGGCTACATCGCTGATGTACAAGTCAAAAAATATTGCAGCAACAAAATAATTTGGACCATAGCATCGCAGAACTACTTAACACATCACCCAATAAGTCCCAGGCCTACCTAATAAAACAATAACTTTTAGGCAAAATTCGACGTTATTCATCAACATAGTCTCCTTCTAGGGTGATACAGTGATTCTAACAATCTCAATCTCTGTGTATAAAACGTCAAAATACTTTTTGCATGCACGTATTCTTACATTTCTTTGTCTTAAGGGGATGGCACTGTGGCTTAGTGGTTAAAAACGTGGACTGAGGACCTGGTTGTGCCGGGTTCGAATCCAGTTCGTTCCACAGAAACACTTTCATCAAAACCCACAGTCTAACCTCCTGGAGTGGAGGTAAATAAAATACTAAAATATTAAGCCCTTGTTTCATCTGTCATGTATGGATTCCATTATAAAAGACAAAATGCATGACGAATAATTAAAACAACGAATTATTTTAGATGGGGATTGATAATTTGTATTATGTGGATTATTCGGACTACTATTCTCATCTTGGTTGTTATTTTCACAACGTTTCGGCCGCTGTAACCTCACCCCTTCTTTAGGTGCATCTTTTATGAACTTGGGAATCTTTCCATCTGGACCACTGGCGTAATGGTTAAAGGTTTAGATTAACAATCAGTTGTTAGTGACAGTCTTCCTCCGGTTGAAGGTTCAATATTTATAACAGGCGATAATAACTAAGATGAAACATGACAAGAAAGATTCCCAAGTTCAAAAAATGCACCTGAAGAAGGTCTGAGGTTACATCGGCCGAAACGTTGGGAAAATAATAACCAAGATGAGAATAGTAGTCCGAATAATCCAAATAATGCAAGAAATTATAATTAAAACATTTTCCAACATTTAGGTTACTTATTTGTTTTTTTTGCTAAGAATATGAATGTAAAGAACCACATTGAGTTGTGACACGCAGAGCTTGCCTGTTAGTCACCAGATTGAGCTCCATGGCTTGTATCATGGCCTTGGAAACTAGTTATGTTCCTATTCGACATTGCAACATTTCTTGAACCACTTTGTGATCAGCTGTGCCTTCATCATTCACACAACATTGGTTGCTTCCGAAGTATGATATGTCAATTTGAACACGTAAAGTATAAGTTCTAGAATTAAACTATGTTGTACGTTCATCTATTCCACTTTTAATTCACCCATGGAGTTAAACAATGCACAGCAGGTCAACACAGTGAGTATTTCTTCAACTGTTTCAGTCAGTTGATATAAAACCAAATGGAATTTCCAGAACTGAGTCTTTCCAAGAACGTCCCAGCTGTGAAACACATTGCCACGGGAGTGCTTCGCTGCAAAGTACAACATGGTCGTCTTCAAGACACATTTCGACAAACACTTGTTGAGCCGTCGTCTCAAATAATTAAGTTTTGCTCATTTTGTTCATCGGTTTCAACCCTCTCATAATATTGTTCATCATCCAACTGTCAATCTATTCATCTCATTAACCCTTATCATCGAGTGGCTTTTGACCTTAGTAAGTGATGACACATGTACGCTTACATTGCAAACCTTCTGACACTCACTTTTAAAAAAAGATAATTTAACCAAGGATTACATTACAGTGAAGCCTCAGTTTTTGAACATAATTCGTTCTGAAAAGCTGTTCGAAAACCGAATCATATTTTCCCATTAAAATAATGTAAAAGAGATTAATTCGTTGATTTTTATATATTGACTATTTTTTTAGGTATTTAATGGGTTAATATACAAAATTATGAAGCATCAGTTATAGTATTGTTTTTAATACGTAATATAATGTAAAATATAAAACCTTATTTCGTAAAAAAATATATTCTCTGTCAACTTTTTTATGAATTAGATTATTCTTAGTGTATATTTTGACTATTTTACTACACATTTTGTAATATTTTTTTACACTTTTAGCAAGGATTTAAAAATACAGTTCCTAAAAAAAAAACCCAGATTCAAAAACTAAAAACCCAGATTTGGATTTAAAAATCCAGGAGAGACAACCCTGCACAGAACGGTTAACGTTTCATCAGGCGGTATGCTTTGGTTGGCGTTGGCGTGGGTCAGGAATGGAAATTTTGTTAGAAAATCAAGGCATTTCCGGCTTTGATTTTTTGTTCGAAATCCAAATTGTTGCAGTTCCGAGACGTTCATGAACCGAGATTTGACTGTATTTATAGTCAGAATCGTGTCCTCGTTTTGGCTGTCACAACAAGCGCCACCTGTCGTTCTACAAATAAATAAAAGTTCTTTAAATTTATTAGATTAAACTGTGGAACAGCTAATAAGCTACAGCTAAACTCTTGCAGATTCGAAGTGATAAAATAAACAAACGAACGAATTGCAGACTCTCTCGAGAGAGAGCTTCACCACATGATTGAGAACAGAACTTTCGCCCTGGGGGTGGGAGATTGTCCTATTGTGTCAATACATTTGTGGATTATATGCTGAAGTATTTGCTGAAGACATCTTCAGGGCCATATTGCTTTGCACACAAGTTTTACCGTCCTCCACATACGGTTCCTGGTATTCCCAAATGGTCACCCATTTGGTACTAGCCAGGTTCAACGTCGCTTAACCGGTTATCTAACGAGAACCGGTGTTTTAACGTGATTAAACTGTATACTTATTTTATTAAACCTAATTGTACACATTTTTTTATTGTTTCTTTTTTTTTTACATTGGGACCCGCACTAACATTTACCCCGTCGTTAGGGTCAAAGTGGGGGTTACTGTTGGCAGTAGAGTTAGGTTTAGGTTTAGGGTCAAATTTAGCGCAGGTCCCAATGTAAAAAAGTACCATTGTTTTTTTGTTTTTTTTTACAAATAATTCATCATTTAAAAATCCAGTCGAAGATACAGGTTAATAAGATGGATTGATTGTCAGTTGAATGATGAAGAATATTATGAGAGGATTGAAATTAATGAAAGGAATGCACAAAATTTGATTTCTTATAAGAACGGTTTATGAAAAGTATTTGTTGACTTGATTTCAAGACGACCATGTTGTAGTCTGCAGGGAAGTTCTTACAGTGTATTTAATGTTGAGAATATAATACCCATTGTAAGCAATTCATTGAAGACAAATTAATATTTTACTCATAACTAGGAGGATATGGGGGTTCATACCTATTTTAGCAGTAGTAGTGCTTATGGGAATGTGTTATACATTGGGATGGAGGATTAATGCTTTGGTGTCCATCCTGTTGTCAAACTGTTATTTCTCTCTTGAACGTGTTCGGATCGAGGGTCGTGTCCCCCGATTATAAACGTGTTCAGTAAATCAAGCAATTGTTGCATGCAAAGACAGAGTAATAATTAATAAACAAAAATGAAGTAGTTCAAATAACGTTTATTGAACGTGTGTGTACGTGGAATGGTGAAGTGTGTGATGTATGCATGTGTGTCGATGGATAAACAGTTCTTGAAAAAGGTATAAGAGGAAATGAATCCGGCGAGAGGAAAGTCTTTGAAAGCCGTACACAAAGAGAATGAGTTGAGAACTCTTACCATTGTTTGACCACGTGTGTTGGTAGTTGTTATGCCGATACCATTTGAAAAGAAAAAGAGAAAAGCGTGATGCGAAACGCTAGTGTATTAGCGTCGTTCTACCGAGGCCAATTGACCAGAAGAGAAGAGTGAAACGGAACGCTAGTGTCAACGTACTCCTGTCGAGGCTGGTGAAGAAGAGAGAGGGATTTTCCGTTTGCAACGGTTTTTATAGTCAGAAGGGCAGATAACTCTGGTGTCGCTTTACAGTGCCACCTGTCGGTGAAAAAGCGACACCTACCGGCAAACCGGTGTAGTTATGTTTTGAAAGGAGGAGGTAACTGCTACAAACGTTTTTGGTTCGATATATCTTTATTGTTTACATTGGTTAATTAAAATAAGTGACAAGGTTTTTTTTTGTTTAAATAGATATAGTTTTTATTTTAATTTTATATACAGATAGTTTTTTCATGTAAAGAGAACAGAAAGAGAGAGATGCGGAACGAGTGCATCCTTCCACCCATACCTTCATCGTTTAGCAATCGCCTCTGCTCTTCTCTCATCTCCATTATTATGCCTGTCTGTCTTTTTCTGGCTCATCTCCTGTTGCATCACTTCCTTTATTATCTTCGAAGCCCTTCTATCTGGCATGATAATTACTCATACTAAAATCAATCGTTCGCTCCTCAACTCACAGGATTTAACTCCTTGACCCCCTCCCTCCGATTCTGGCATTTAATAGTTCATTAAAATAAGACATTTTAAATTTTAAATATGTATCTTTTTTATCAAAGAGAAAAAGAAACGTTTCCCTATTGTGCAAGGCAAATTGTTATGCATGTGGTCTTCCATACTGAAGAGGTACTTTCAACGAAAAGTTTCTTTTTTGTTTACTTGTGTGGCCCGGTTGATAATAAGTCCCTATATACTTGCCTCTCCACGAGGGCAGAGTTAAATACAAGGTCGGTTTTTAATGTGAGTGAGGGCACTCTGGATTGGAAAAAAATAAAAAATTGCCTCAATCTAGGACTTCTTCACTGACCAACAACAGAAAAGATCAAATATAGTATCAGAACAGATACTACACTTTACTCCTAGCCTTCTGGCTGTTATTTGGATCCACATGCGATCGATTGTATAATCATTTTAGCAGTCATCCCTCGTAGCTAGAAGATGACTTGAGAAAGATAGAGAAACACGGACACGTCGAATATTCACACTGTCATTTTATTTATTTTGTTAAATTTTATAATCACACATCACTAGAATCGGTTTATTAGTCGAGAGAATGTACTGCTTGTAACTTTTAATTAATATTCTTCTTTAAGGTTTGTCATTTTAAACATGCCCTCTTCCTTTACATTTGATTTTCCTCTCTCAATCAGCACCCCTGGCATCAATCAGATTCCTAGTCATCCCTATGTTACCTATTCAGTTGTCATTGTCATTCATTTGTAGTTTTCATTTTTTCTTCATTCTTTCAACTTTTTATTTTTCATTCTTTGATTTATTTTCTCTTTTCCCTTCATTCTTTCAACATTCTGTTTTTTGTCAGTCATTCTTTTGTTCTTTCTTTCTTTCTACTCTTTCAAGTTTTTTTCCTGCTTTTTATTTCAGTTTTCTTTCTATTAATTCTATAGTAACTTTCTAATTTTTAATTCTTTATTGCACATTTCTTGAAACTTTCTTTCATTTTTTTCTTTTCATTTTTCTTTCTTTCTCTTATCTTTTCACTAGCTATGCGTTATTGTTATGTTATCATTTTCTTCAACTTTCTTTTCTCTTATCATTCAACTTTTTACCTCCACCAGCGTCCACATCGCTTGACCAATCGTCACCAAACTTAGTCAAAATATCGGTTATGTCTGACTTAGAACTGATTCAATTTGGGATATCTACGTCAAGATCACTTCAAAGTGAAAGTCACACTTTTGGCGCTAACTTTGGTACGGTTCATCATAGAGACTCCCTATTGGGTCCATATTGTAGCCAATGAAGTTCTGCATTTATTTAACGTTGACTGTGACCTTGAAAAGTTCAGTCAAGGTCGAAATTTTGACAGATTTTCAACTTTCAAATTTTCCCAAATTTGATGCATGGATCTGATGCTCTTTGATAACAGTAACAACCATGCAAGATATCAGCCTGATCAGATAAATAGTTTTTGAGTTATCAACGTTTCCAAGACATAATTTCGGGAATACTTCATACAATATTGAGAAGTAAAACCCAGATGAAATATTGGTCCATATTCACGTTGTCAGTCTCATGACTAACTTATGTTCTTGTTTCTCATATAACAATGATCTCATTATCACCATAATTATCCTTTCCTTTCATGTCCATCACCAAATTAGACCCTTGTTCTTTTTCGCACTATTTTCCTTCTCTAGTCATCTTCTCTTCTCATCCTTCTTCTCTCTACCCTCTATTTTGCGTTCTCAATTTACATTTTTGCAAAAATAATCTGAACTCTTCAAATGGCAGTGCCAAAAGTGAACCGACTCATTAACAAAGAGCTCGGCCAAATTTATGGCTGATACATTGATGAAGAAATTCTCATTGTAAAATGACACAGGCTGATTTTAGATTTATTACGACAAAAAAACGAGCCATTCAACCAGTTGACAGCTTTAGCAAACAGGAAGATTCTGGTTTTCCGAGTCTACAAAGCTTGTCATCATCTGAACGCTTTTAAATCAAAAGACGGTACTAAACACCAAATATCATCATGATGACTTGGAAGAAATATCCAATACTTGTTTTGTTCTACGATGCATGGATGTGTGTGTTTATATTATTTTGTTTCAGTATATCTGACAATATGCAGGCTAATCACATTGTCACACAGGTTCCCCCCCGTTAGATCACCAAAGTTAAGCGACGTTAAGCTTGGTCAGTACTAAAATGGGTGACCATTTGGGAATACCAGGTGCTGTATATAGGAGAGCTCTCTGCTTATTTCCATATTGTTTCCAGTCGTCCTGGACTTCTCCTTGCTATTGCAATCAAGCAGTGTCGATTCAGAAGAGGTGTTATTAGAGATTGCACAACTCTTGCTTCACAAATGACTCCCCCCCCCCAGGCAGACACCTTTACAGGGGGTATCCATTGTCTCGAGACTGAACGGAGGCCAATATATATCCGACAAGTGTTTATTTATAAAAAAAAAAAATTTTACTTACGGAAGGCACAAATAATCTAGATTTTTTTCTCCATATCTCCTGGGCATTAGTCCAGTCTAATAATAATGAACAAGCAGTGATAGTGACCGTGAGGGTATAAATCATAGATTTCAATAAGTGACCCCCACGAAAGACGTCCATAATGTGTTTGACAGAAAAAGAAAAGTGTTAAAAAGAACGCAGAAGAAGGAATTAAGAGACAAACAATGTGAAAAGGAACAAGTGAAAAAAACTTTAATAGAACATTAAGAGTATACATACATGTTATTGACTTTATTTCCTGTCAAACTTTCACTGAACTTTTATTCGTTTTTCTATCAAGAAAATGAAGTTAGTTATCAGTATCAAGGGGGTATATAGATTCTAAGTCTAAAATTCTGAGATCAGTATCACAGATCTAATTTTAAGGGTCAAATGGGCGCAATTGTAAATGTCAAAAACAAATATCACAAGTTCAAAAACTCCATTACACGCTACACACACCTGATCTCTGCCTTTTGGCTGAGATCAAAGTGTAGTATCTGTTCCGATGGATACTGCACCCCATACTGGTGTTGTCTTGGCCTTCGGGTCTTGATTTACGCCGGTCAATGGGTCTGTCCTGTGCAGTTCTGGGAGGTCCACCTTCCCAGGCTTTGCCTCCCCTCTTTGGGGAGGAGTAAGTTTATTGCTTACTGTCTGAGGCGCCTCTACCGGGGAATGCCGACGGGACTGCCCAGGCAATTTTTAAACCCCACTTTCCCGACCCGACCTTGGGTCACATCTTACTTGTGGGAGTAAGATAAAAACTGGCCTTGTGCCTAACTCCTGGAGAGGAGTAAATCAATACACACCTCTGATGTCAACTTGCCAAGAAACGGACTTAAGGAATAGAAAAAATGTCCCTTCATCAAAATCCGATGACTTTTTATCATCAAAGGCTAGCTTTAATGATTTGCGACTGATAAGGAAGGGTAACAATTAAGAACTTTCGAGAGTGACGAAACTCGAGTCATGCTCCATCATAGTTTTCCTTTTCCGCGAGATGGCACACAGCAAACCCATCTTTTTCCTATTTTTCTAATAGAGTAATATAGTTTTGGAACAAATTACCTCAACAGGTTAAAAATATCTCTATTGTAGATCAAGAAGACTATCACTTATACTAACAGGTCATCGCTTATGAAGACCCAAAGGCCACTCGAGGATAGGGGTTAATGAGTTTGTCAGGTGGACGCTGAGACAACACCGTGAGGATTGAAGACGATGGTTGAAACTGGGCAGCATTTGATTATTTAAGATGGCAGCTCAACAAAAATTTGTTAACGTTGTTAAAAGCAGCCCCGTGGTATTGTGTTCCACGGACGGGTAGTTCTTGGAAAGAAACTTTGCTCATGGAAGTTCCGTTTAGTTTTAGGTACACAGAGGAAGAAAAGAAAAATTATTTACAGTGGTTGTAGCTAAACGAGTTTTTGTTGTAAATGTTTTACAGGAGGAGCATGAATTTGAGCTCAGTCGAGCACATACCATGAAAAGACTATAAACTGATTATTAATTAACGCTTTTAATCGCTATGCTATGGACCTCTGTGGACAATTCTGGTATTAATTTTGGAGTCCTTAAACCTGATCTTGTCTGGGTGTGTAGTATTACTACATCTTACTATAGAACTATTATTTTTTTTTACAATTACTCCGATTTTAATTTTCTTACTGGTATTCTAATCAACTATTTATAAGTGTTGGTTTTTATATTGTATTCAATGCTATACCTACTGAGGAGGCCATTGTTGCCCGACATATGCACTACTTCTTTGAGGTGTCTTACATTCCACTGTTCTTCTCTTTGTCTATAATTTTCACTTCATGCTACAAGGGCAGAACATTTCTCCCTTTTTCTCCTAATATGTGGATAAAGATTCCCTAATTCACTGAGAGAAATTCCCAAATTCGGAAGAATGAAACTGAAGAGGGCCGGAAGTTATCTAAGCCAAATCGTTGTGAATATTACAGCCAAGATGAGAATGGTAGTTCGAATAATCCCAAAACGAGAGATGTCTAAAGATACATAATAAATAAATAGATTACTACTTCCTTTGCTAATAAAAAAGAAACGAGCTGATAATATTGAGTATTGTACGTAATAACACTTGTTCTCCTTAAATTTAACACCTTTACAATTTCCCCCTGATATGTTGATAAAGATTCCCAAGTTCGAAACAATGCATTGGAAGAAGGTCGGAGGTTACATCGGCCGAAATGTTCTGAATATAACTACCAAGATGAGAATGGTAGGTTGAATAATCCAATAATCCAAATAATCCAAAATAAAATATGTTCATAATAAATAAATTACTACTTTCTCTGCCACATTCTTTTTTTCTTTTTCTTATGCGTTAATCCCGAGCTACGGCGGGGTATGCAATGATGGGTGTTTGTCCCCACTTGAAACGATCATAGGCTTGGTCAAGGTGAAGGCCGGTTTTACAACGATCTGCCCATCTCATCATCAGCCTTCCTCTCGATCACTTTCCAGTACTTCTAATGGAAAGGCAAGTTTTATGATGGTGTCCCCGTTTGCCCTCAGCACATATCCAAACCATCTGAGCCGCTATTCGCTCATCTTGTCCTCAATTGTTGCAATGCCATAGCACCTTCGGATGTCCTCATTGCAGACGTGATCGAGCAGTGTAATTCCAGACATCCAGCAGAACATTTTGGTTTCCATAATGGTGAATCTTCGCTCCACTTTCCTCGGAGCTGTACAAAGCGACGGGTCTCACAACAGTCAGGTAGATCTTCGACTGCCACAGTAACATTGGGTATTGTACTCAATAACATTAGTTCTTCTGAAATCAAATACATTCGGAATTTTTCAATAAGGAGAGCCGCAGAGTTTCAATGCAATTCAAATAATTATCACATTACATTTTCTATTGGATTTTATTCAAATATATATTGAATTATTACAGCAATTAGTTTCTTGACTGACACCACATCATTCTCAATTGTGCATCTTTTCAGATTGCATAAATAAGTCTAACTACATTTCAAAGTTGAATTAGAATAACTTTTACACCATTATGATATATTAGTGCACGTAATGCACTTATGCCGCTAGAATTGTTGGTTCAGTAGAGTACAAAAGTTAATTCACTAGCTTTTCCATTCCTGAAAATTCTTGGCAAATTATGGCATAGTAAAAAATCTTTTTTCAAAAGATACTGGGTACTTTTATCTCCATTTTTATTATGCATTTTTATATTGACATTAATTCTGAATTCAAAATGACAAAAGACATTTGTTAATTAGATTGTTAAATTGACATCTGTAATTTTAAGACAATAGTTTTTAATAAAGCATGAGATGTCTCCACCTGTGATCACTACAATTTGAATAATGTAAAGTATGAGTTATCTCCCTCTGCGACTACTGGGGGAGACATCTCAGGATGTACATTATTTAAGTAGAATAATGTAAATCTTGAGTTGTCTCCCCCTGCGATCACTACTATGTTGAGAAATAAAGTATGAGTTTTATCCCCCTGTGATCACTACTATTTGAATAATGTAGAGCATGAGTTTTCTCCCCCTGAGATTACTGCTACTTGAAAAAGTAAAGCATGAGTTGTCTCCCCTACGGCGATCACTACTACTTGAATAATGTGAGCAACCATTAATCATAACTTTTTTTTCGGTTTGGGAAAAAAACAAACGTATCTATGCACTTTTAGATATCTGTCTGGCTAAAAATCTTTTAATGAAAATAAACATAAATCCTAACTTTTGGTGGGTTTTAAGCAAAAACTAATGAATGAAATTTCATATATTCTCCCTCTAAATTAACATTTTTGATCCCCTGAAGGAGAAACCAGATATTCCAAAACATTTGGCTGAGTCAGTTTGTGCTCATACTCGACGTATCCCTGACCCGTTGGGTCACAACCGCTATCACAATTTACTCTACTTTGATTTCCATTTGAACATTCATAAACTGTGAATATCTTTTAATATCTAGCAGTACTGAAGATAATAAGTTTAATGGAGAGCAGAGCAGTTGGACACACCAGGAATGATTGACAGCTTAGGTGTTAGAAGATGAGCTCAGCGAATAAACGGAAGTTGGAAATCGGAAGTCAATTATCAACAAGAGGATTGTGGACAAATCTCAATTCATAAACTGTGGCATATCTTTTTGCATAACTAAAAATATTTACTTTTATATTATTATTATTAGTAGTAGTAGTAGTAGTAGAAATATATAGAAGTATTATTATTTTTATAGAGAAGTAAAGAGAGTTATTTAGTCGTCTAATTTACAAACATGTCTGTGGCGTGTAGAGACACATGTATGTAAATTAGATGAGCAGGCTGAAAAAAGAGAATCACTCTCATTCTAAATGCTCACAAAGACATTAAGAAATACTAGACAGTGGTTGAATCAATATAATCAAAGATAGCTAAGAAAGAGATGGGTGACTTGTCCAGTTAATTATAAATTACAGCTAATTAGAACAGTTAAAATAGAAGGGTTTTTTTTCAAACATAACTCAATCCCAAAACTAAGGTATATATTTTAGCATGTGTTTTGTGTTATTAAAGTATACAGGAAAAAAGCCTGAGGGCGACAAACGTTTATTAACTCACATTTAGTATAATAATTATAGATAACTTCATGCACGATTCAATGAAAAAGTAATGAACCAATTCTTTTAAGAATGGAAAGTCTACGAGAATAACTGTATTATGGACAGTGACAAAAACATGTTTTCTCTTCCGATTGATATCAAAGATCAATAACATTTTGGTTCACCGATTATAAAAATATTCAATACTTTCTTCAATACACTGATATTATGTTGAATACATTGATTTTTCAGGTATTCATTTATTTTTCTTTTAATTATTTAGCAAAGTATCACATTGATTTCAATATGATACCAAGATTTATTTTTGTCAAGAAGTTTTGTTATCCTGGTGATACCATTGGAGCATAGAGTGGAGCAGATGATAGTGTGATTGCATAAGTTAGGAGTGAATGGAGTAAATTCAGGAAACTTCTGCGATTAGTAAGTATCTGAGCACTACCACTGTCGGCCAAAGGAAGCGTCTACCAGGCATGTGTGTGCAGTCTGATAATGTACGTAAGTGAAACCTGGCCAGTGAGGATTGAGGACATGTGTTGCATGGAGAGAAATGATGTGAGAATGACATGATGGATGTGCAATGGGAATCTTAAAGACAGGCTAAGATCTGATGACCTCAGAGGAAGATTAAATCTGTATGGGGAGAATGGTGCAGAACAGTAGACTTCAATGGTATAGCCACATTGAAAGAATATATGAGAGTTCTTGGATTAGTAGATGTAGAACAGTTGAGGTAATAGAGTTAGTTAGTATGAGACGAAGTGATAAACATAGACTTGAGGGAAAAAGGGGATAAATAAAAACCTGGCCAGAGATAGGTTAGTTTAAAAGTCAATTTCTAAAAGCTGTCCAACACATGTCAACATGTAAAACAGATATTAAACTGATGATGATGATGATGACAGAACAGTTTTACATCACTTTTATGTTCCTAAGGAACCTTTGTTGAACTGTGGATTGCCAGTTGGAATAGAAAGTCATAGAGCTAAAGAATCTTTGTTGAACTGTGGATTGCCAGTTGGAATAGAAAGTCATAGAGCTAAAGAATCTTTGTTGAACTGTGGATTGCCAGTTGGAATAGAAAGTCATAGAGCTAAAGAATCTTTGTTGAACTGTGGATTGCCAGTTGGAATAGAAAGTCATAGAGCTAAAGAACCTTTGTGGAACTGTGGATTGCCAGTTGGAATAGAAAGTCATAGAGCTAAAGAATCTTTGTTGAACTGTGGATTGCCAGTTATAAAAGAAAGTCATAGAGCCAAGGAACCTTTGTTGAACTGTGGATTGCCAGTTAGAAAAGAAAGTCATAGAGCTAAATAATCATTGTTGAACTGTGGATTGCCAGTTGGAATAGAAGGTCATAGAGCCAAGGAACCTTTGTTGAACTGTGGATTGCCAGTTGGAATAGAAAATCATAGAGCTAAAGAATCTTTGTTGAACTGTGGATTGCCAGTTGGAATAGAAAGTCATAGAGCTAAAGAACCTTTGTGGAACTGTGAATTGCCAGTTAGTTGAGCATCAGACATTTTTTTATACGGATTGACTACAATCAGTGAGGTAAAATAATCAATATTATCTTGCCTAGGTCCATCAGGACCATATGACAGCAGTCTTAAATTATTAATGATAATAATTATGTCTATTTACTTCTTTCAGGACTGTGTATATTGTTATTATTTTCATTAAATTTCCTAAACATGATGTGTAGCCATATGTGAACAACTGAACTTTTGTCAGGTGGCTTTTCGCCTAGAAGACGTTTACTTCATGATAACTCCTGCATCAAATAGACTGCGATTTAATTTCTGGAATCTTCCACAACCACGGTTCTCAAATCAGAAAACAAATATTTATATATTCATGACATTGGAAATAATTATTTTCAATTTCCGCTTTGTTTCAATCACATTATCAATTTTTTCTTTTTTTCTTTTTTAAGTTAATGGCGATTCTTGTGGAAATAATATTTTTTGTTTCCCTGATAGAGACATTCACAAAACACATTATGAATTAAAGTTGGTTTTTTTCCAGCAATAAATATTTATTGCTATTTGTAATGTGTTTTCATTTGAAAGGTGCTCTTTTCTCATGCAGCCTTTTCTGAGAAGAGAAATGTAACATTTAATTTTGTATGGTACGTTGAACAAATATTGAGGTATTAACATATTATAAACAGACTTGAAGTTGGCAAGCTCTTCTCAAGACATGAATCTTACAAGATGGGAGCTGTCTATGTGGAATGTTTTTTTAGGTCCATCATCTAAAAAATAAGCTCATAAAAAAATGAATATGAAGTTTAAATGTGTTGACATGAAAGCTGCGTGCAATAAAACTAAATAAGGAATTTGAACTAATGCAAAAAAGAAAAAAGGATCTTTTATTCCATAAGCTGACTATATGAGAAGTTTATATTGATATTTTGTAATCCTGCTCCAAAAATTTCAACCCTTAAAAATATTATCCATGTGTACACGCGTTTCAGAAAATTCAATTTATTATCATTTATACATAGGATAAAAAATCTTGACAATTTAATGACTTTCTTCGTCAGCACAAATTCTTTATCAACCCCAATTTCTGCAACTTGCAATGGAAATATTCGCAATAATTTCAAGATACTTCAGATGAAGAAATATTTTAGTTCTTTAACTAAAATTTCCTTTAAACATATATATATATTGAAAACTTGAAAAAGGAAACGCTTTCAGAAAATGACTTAACATTTATTTATTATTTAAAACGATTGTTCACTCACTTGTGTGCTTGTGGTTTTCCATCGACTGATTACACCGATAAATATATGAAAGTCAGAAAGGAAAACAATTAAACACAGGAAGACGTAAAAACAAACGAGAGATTTGACCGGCTTCGGTCGGATCAACGGACGTCTTCAAAAAAAGTGATGTAGAGCAATTTTTTTTCTCTCTATTAAATCCGAACGAAACGGCGAAATCTCTTGTTGTATTTTATTGTTCCGATGTTTAATTGTTTTTCCTTTCTGTCTTTCATACATACTGTCTCCACGACTTTTCATCTTATGATATATCGTGTACTTTATTCTTATATACATATATATTTACACTTACTTGAAATCAGTACTGTTAGAGGTCAATATCTCAACTAGAAAGATGCAGCATAACTATTACACATACACTGACTTGTAGCTCGGAGCATCTGATCTACTTCTTTTTTTATGATATATTGGAAATGATTTTTGTTTGTTTCATATTCAGGTACGGGAGACCCTCTTAACTCACAGGTGATATATTGTTTATGTGCTGTCTTTTTTTCAACAAAAGACAAAACAAAACAAAAAAGTGATTCAATTGTAGAGTTCGTTTGACACCAAGCAAAAGACGAATCTTTAATGGATGTGGAAATAATCGTTTGAGTGGCAGTGTAATCAATTTGAACAGACAAAAATGTTTCTGTCCTTGTTAAAAAATTCAACTTGAAACATTTGTGGTTCAGGAACTCTGAGTATATATACACTTTACACTTGGCCAGACATATATATATATATATATATATATATATATATATATATATATATATATATATAGTCTCGGAAGTTTCTCAACCATTAAAACTATATTTTAAAAAATTAAAAAATAAAATTAAAAAATTTATAGTCCCAAGTCTTCCAGTGGAAAATCACTCATGTAAGTCAATTTATTTTTTACAGTTATTATATTAGTTTATTTCTAACACTATTTTAAGGGATCATCAGTTGTTTACCATGAAAAACTGTTTTGGGAATTTAATATATATATATATATATATATATATATATATACACACACATATATATATATATATATATATGCGTGTGTATTTTGACGATTAAAATCATTTTCAAATCACATTCCAAATAAAAAGTATACACAAAGGTAGTATATATGTTTACAACTGTTTCAAGTCAATATTTATTTTAAGTCATACAATTAAGCATAACATTTTTAAAACATTGGATCATCTTCAGAAGAGAATTTTCGTAAGTATCTAGAAAAACAAACCAACCACAATATCTCAAAATATTCAATTTTTTCCAAAACAAATTTAAAAAATCACAATAATAGATTCATTGTCAAATACCTTGGTCATTTATGAAATTAATTCAACATCATAATGCATATTATCTTAACCCAAGAGAAAGGATTAAGAGACACAAAGTGAGTCACCTTTTCTAGTATATATATTCGTGAGCAGCTCGTTGTTTACACGTTATCAAACAATGGAAAAAATGTAAGCATTCGCCAAAATAAAAAAATAAAAATAAATAAATAAAAAATTATGATTGTTGACTGACGTCTTTTACATGGTAATTAGAATGCACCCAATCAACATATATGCTCTGAAGCCTGAAACAAAACTTCATTGAGCTTGTAATCTGAAACAATTTGGATGATATAATAAGGGATATATACCTTAAAAATATATATTCTTTACATAAACCTTGAAATATATATATATATATATATTTATTTATTCTGGTACAGAAAAATTAGTACCAGAATAAATAAATATTATGCTCTTAATTTTTAACTTTGATTCTTAATTAATCGAGCACTCTGCTGGGATTTTTCCTACCATTCTACAAAGAATTTATATATATATATATATATATATATATATATATATATATATATATATATATATATATATATATATATATATATATATATATATATAAGGCACTTAGCCTGACGATTCCCATACGGAGATGAAATGCAGATGCCTCTGTGTAGTTTAATTGCCATAAATATATTTTCATAACTCACACACACACACACACTCTCTCTCTCTCTCTCTCTCTCTCTCTCTCTCTCTCTCTCTCTCTCTCTCACTGGATCATCCATTGAGCTCAAGTTAAATTGTATTGTTTAGATGATGAAAAAATAAGTTTGCAAAATCAGTTTAATATAAAATATTAACAAATGAAAAGACAAAATTAAAATTAGCCTCTTTCTTCTCTGCTCACTAATATATATATATATCTTTTTCTCTCTTTTCTTCTCCAACTATGGACTATTCCTATCTTTTTATTCTGTTCTTTCTTTATTGCCTTTAGCTGTTGAGAGATAGAACTAGATAGAAGCGTGAATGATAAATACAGTATAAAATAATGAGACAAGACACAATGAGAGAAATAGAATGATAAACATACTCTTAGTAAGAGTTGGTGAAACACTTGCAGTTTACAGCTTATTAAAACAATTAAAATGGAGATTTTGGATGAAATCGATCATGGATTTGAAGCAATCTTATAAAGTTCCGTTAACAATAAATGTAATTTTTTGCTAAGAATAAAGTGTAGTATCTGTTCTGATGCTACACTTTGACTATTCTGTCCTCGGTCAGTGAAGGAGAATCCTTCTAGACTGAGGCAATTTTTACTTTTGTTCCACTCCTAAGGCCCCATTTTGTGGGAGGTCGATTTTACCCACATTAAAAAACGACCTTGTGTCTTACCTTGCCCTCGTGGGGAGGCAAGTAAATAGAAAGAATGAATGTAATGTATGGATGCACGTATACGTAAAAATAGGCGTAATTTTTTTATCTGTTGATCTTAGATAAATTGTATATGAGGCATGCGTTTAATATTTAAATAGGTAATTAATGAAAAAAATATGACTGATTCAGTGTTTGCTGTAAGCTTATGATTAGCCGTGAATCTTTTACAAGATCTATACATCATATGTGTTATAAATAAATGTGATAGATTATCACTATAATGCGCATCTGTAGTGTTAGCAGCCGGTGAAATGAAACACATGTATCTTACTAGATAAATGATAATGAAAGGGTGGAAACTGCCAACTTTCTCTTAACAAAACAAAAAAAAAACTGAAATATCAATCTGGACTATATAGCTAAATCGATTAATCTGATAGAAAATAGATTTTTTTCCATGACAAGGACTAATTTACGGTGAACACCAATGATGAGATTTTTTTTATGTAGTCTTTGTTTATTGAGCTATCCAGTTAATGAAATAGGGGAAAATCTCACTTTATTTTATGTATGAGAAGATACATATTTCTGTTTGGCTCGTGCTGGAAACTGATTTGTTAAAGTGAATACAGTCTATGTTACGTTGGATTGGTCGATATTTATTTTATTTCACTCACATAGAAGCAATGACATACGATAAAAATATAGGATACACTTTGAAATTTCATTAAGATCTAATGAGCTTAAACTTGATTTATGTGCAATTTTCAAAGAATTGCATTTCATTTTTAAGTCGTTTTAAAGGTAGATTTAATTCCAGCAATAAAAATTGCTTTCAAGTTTTAGAATATAGTGTGCTTATTTTCATATACATATATATATATATATATATATATATATATATATATATATATATATATATATATATATATATAGCTTAAAAATTGTTTAAATATTTGTTGCTAAACAAAAACTTCAAAGAAAAATAATGGGTAATTTGTTATGCTCAAAATTTTCAACAAACTTTCATTTTTAATGGATATATATATATAAAGATAGATGAAAGAAGAGTAATAAACATGTACGAATGTCCAGGCATTCGTACATGTTTATCACTCTTCTTTCATCTATCTTTATAATTGCTCTATCTCGTATATTGAGCTTAAACCATTTCACTATAGGTTCTATCTACTAAAAGTTTACTTTTAGTTTCATATTTGATTCTAATATATATATATATATATATATATATATATATATATATATATATATAAAGAAGTTAGTTGCATCTTATGAAACAATATATTCGTATATATTTCTAGAAATTTGAAAACAAAAATAATGTAATTTAAAAAAAAAATGAATAAAATCATAAGGACATATTTATTGAAATTATGAGCCTTTAAAATCAATGATTTTATTCATTAAAAAAGTTACATTATTTTGGTTTTCAAATTTTTATAAGTATCATGTATATATATATATATATATATATATATATATATACATACAGAGGATGAAGATGTTCATGTGGTAACTGATTTTGTTCAAGTATGCATCGAATTTTTCTCCAGGAACATGTGTAAGATTTCTTTTGCTCTGAAATTGACAGTACAATATAGCTTGGATATGTAATTGTATTTATTTATAGCTCTATTAAAATTTAAAAAATAACTTTATAATGGTTTAAATATTAAATATTGAACTTCAGTTTGCTTTGGAAATTGGTCCTAATGAGAATCGATCTGAACTATATAAGAACATTATTTTTTTTATATCATCATATTTTATATATATATATATATATATATATATAAATATTTGTTATTGTTTATTATCTATGTACGTATACGTTTCGTCCTTTTTTAATCTGGACTCATCAGCATAGAGATATGACTATTCACTACCAGTCATGCGACTCGAAACCCTGGATTATAAGTATTTTTCAACTCAAATCCAACGTCGCTATCCACTCGGCCAATTTTAAATAGCTGATAAACAATTATAATTTTAACACTTTTAAAGCGGCTTAACGTCCAGGCATTCTACTTCTATTAGGGAAGGAATGATGCATTATAAAGCAAGTGAAGTCATGCTGTGTTAGTACTACCATTACAGTGCTCTACTTTTTTACGAGGAGCGACAAAAAATATAAATATTTGTTATTGTTTATTATCTATGTACGTATACGTTTCGTCCTTTTTTTAATCTGGACTCATCAGCATAGAGATATGACTATTCACTACCGGTCATGCGATTCGAAACCCTGGATTATAAGTATTTTTCAACTCAAATCCAACGTCGCTAACTGCTATGTGTGTGTATATAAGAAAACAGAATTCGAATTAAATACTGCACAAAATGCTGAAAAATACGTGAAAAAGAGTGAATAACTGCACAGACATAAGATCAGATCAAACCCATGTGCATGTCTGACATTTCATTTTTATTTATCGAAAGTCTTTTCCGCAGTAATATCTGATTTTGATTGATAAATTCAAATAAGCAGGCCAAATAAATATCTAGAGAAGGACAGGATGAGTAGAGGCCAGAAAGGCAAATCACAAAACGAAGAGGGTCTAGATTGGAAGACACACTATGTATATATACAGATAGGAGTAGGAATATATATATATGCATATATTATGGCTATAAAAAGAACGTATTTACTTAAAAAGATAATGAATTAAAAAATAAAAATAATGAAAGGGCTAGCTAACCGGTTTCAAACCTCACTCAACAGAGCTAAATCGAGCTTAGCATCAAGAAAGAAAAATATAATGCTAGGGAGATTATAGCGATGGAAAAGGAAGAAACAAAGAATCATATGGAAACTACATTAAGTCTGAGAAGATTCTCTCTTTGCTTACAAATAGAAATTCGCAAGGATCTAATGTAAATAGTTTCTAGACTCTTGAGATGAAATGGAGAGTGTGACTTACTGAGAATGGAGAATAAGTCAATACTAACATTGGAGGCACAGAAACGTTTATTTATAAGATGTTTAGCGATTGATAACCCGAATGTATTATTCAGAATATCTGATGGTAAATAATTTGCCTGTCGAATTTTCATAGGCACGTGTTGTTTGACCTGGATGTCTAATCTTTGCGACGTCCTCCCAACGTAGTGCAAACTGCAACTATATTTAAATAAATGAATGAATAAATAATAGAATTATTATGGTGGAGGGAAGAACATCTTTTCGAATCGACGTCAATATGGGTCTGGTGGAAAAAAACAACTTGTGTATTCGAGGCGAAGTAACATTGTTGTACAGACAAAAAGATTTGTTTGGCGAATCTATCACTTATGTTATCTAGCCACGGTAAATAGGACATCTGTCAACAGAAGCTGTTGATAGTAGATTCAATGGATCGCCATTGTTGCAGAGGATCTTAGCGATGAATTTAATTTCATCATCCAGCTGTGTCTTAGAGCAGATCATTAAGGTTCTATGGGTAAGGGTTTTAATCAAATTGAACTTTTGTTTTGTGCGACAAAATGAGTCCCAACGAGTAAAAGTTGGTTTCCGGTATACTGAAGTACGAAAACCGGAAGAAGCTTTGCAAACTAGAACATCAAGAACTGTGATTGGCTTCCTTGTCTACAGTACACTTAAGAGCTAGAATGAATATTGTTGAGGGACATAAAAAAACGTCCGCTTCCGTCTCATTGTTGAACAAACAAAAAGTAGGGCAAGATGAATATTGTTGAGGGACATAAAAAAACGTCCGCTTCCGTCTCATTGTTGAACAAACAAAAAGTAGGGCTAGATGAATATTGTTGAGGGACATAAAAAACGTCCGCTTCCGTCTCATTGTTGAACAAACACAAAGTAGGGCTAGATGAATATTGTTGAGGGACATAAAAAAACGTCCGCTTCCGTCTCATTGTTGAACAAACAAAAAGTAGGGCTAGATGAATATTGTTGAGGGACATAAAAAAACGTCCGCTTCCGTCTCATTATTGAACAAACAAAAAGTAGGGCTAGATGAATATTGTTGAGGGACATAAAAAAACGTCCGCTTCCGTCTCATTGTTGAACAAACAAAAAGTAGGGCTAGATGAATATTGTTGAGGGACATAAAAAACGTCCGCTTCCGTCTCATTGTTGAACAAACACAAAGTAGGGCTAGATGAATATTGTTGAGGGACATAAAAAAACGTCCGCTTCCGTCTCATTGTTGAACAAACAAAAAGTAGGGCTAGATGAATATTGTTGAGGGACATAAAAAAACGTCCGCTTCCGTCTCATTGTTGAACAAACAAAAAGTAGGGCTAGATGAATATTGTTGAGGGACATAAAAAACGTCCGCTTCCGTCTCATTGTTGAGCAAACAAAAAGTAGGGCTAGATGAATATTGTTGAGGGACATAAAAAACGTCCGCTTCCGTCTCATTGTTGAACAAACACAAAGTAGGGCTAGATGAATATTGTTGAGGGACATAAAAAAACGTCCGCTTCCGTCTCATTGTTGAACAAACACAAAGTAGGGCTAGATGAATATTGTTGAGGGACATAAAAAACGTCCGCTTCCGTCTCATTGTTGAACAAACACAAAGTAGGGCTAGATGAATATTGTTGAGGGACATAAAAAAACGTCCGCTTCCGTCTCATTGTTGAACAAACACAAAGTAGGGCTAGATGAATATTGTTGAGGGACATAAAAAACGTCCGCTTCCGTCTCATTGTTGAACAAACACAAAGTAGGGCTAGATGAATATTGTTGAGGGACATAAAAAAACGTCCGCTTCCGTCTCATTGTTGAACAAACAAAAAGTAGGGCAAGATGAATATTGTTGAGGGACATAAAAAAACGTCCGCTTCCGTCTCATTGTTGAACAAACAAAAAGTAGGGCTAGATGAATATTGTTGAGGGACATAAAAAACGTCCGCTTCCGTCTCATTGTTGAACAAACACAAAGTAGGGCTAGATGAATATTGTTGAGGGACATAAAAAAACGTCCGCTTCCGTCTCATTGTTGAACAAACAAAAAGTAGGGCAAGATGAATATTGTTGAGGGACATAAAAAACGTCCGCTTCCGTCTCATTGTTGAACAAACACAAAGTAGGGCTAGATGAATATTGTTGAGGGACATAAAAAAACGTCCGCTTCCGTCTCATTGTTGAACAAACAAAAAGTAGGGCTAGATGAATATTGTTGAGGGACATAAAAAACGTCCGCTTCCGTCTCATTGTTGAACAAACAAAAAGTAGGGCTAGATGAATATTGTTGAGGGACATAAAAAACGTCCGCTTCCGTCTCATTGTTGAACAAACAAAAAGTAGGGCTAGATGAATATTGTTGAGGGACATAAAAAACGTCCGCTTCCGTCTCATTGTTGAACAAACACAAAGTAGGGCTAGATGAATATTGTTGAGGGACATAAAAAAACGTCCGCTTCCGTCTCATTGTTGAACAAACAAAAAGTAGGGCTAGATGAATATTGTTGAGGGACATAAAAAACGTCCGCTTCCGTCTCATTGTTGAACAAACAAAAAGTAGGGCTAGATGAATATTGTTGAGGGACATAAAAAACGTCCGCTTCCGTCTCATTGTTGAACAAACAAAAAGTAGGGCTAGATGAATATTGTTGAGGGACATAAAAAACGTCCGCTTCCGTCTCATTGTTGAGCAAACAAAAAGTAGGGCTAGATGAATATTGTTGAGGGACATAAAAAACGTCCGCTTCCGTCTCATTGTTGAACAAACACAAAGTAGGGCTAGATGAATATTGTTGAGGGACATAAAAAAACGTCCGCTTCCGTCTCATTGTTGAACAAACACAAAGTAGGGCTAGATGAATATTGTTGAGGGACATAAAAAACGTCCGCTTCCGTCTCATTGTTGAACAAACACAAAGTAGGGCTAGATGAATATTGTTGAGGGACATAAAAAAACGTCCGCTTCCGTCTCATTGTTGAACAAACACAAAGTAGGGCTAGATGAATATTGTTGAGGGACATAAAAAACGTCCGCTTCCGTCTCATTGTTGAACAAACACAAAGTAGGGCTAGATGAATATTGTTGAGGGACATAAAAAAACGTCCGCTTCCGTCTCATTGTTGAACAAACACAAAGTAGGGCTAGATGAATATTGTTGAGGGACATAAAAAACGTCCGCTTCCGTCTCATTGTTGAACAAACACAAAGTAGGGCTAGATGAATATTGTTGAGGGACATAAAAAAACGTCCGCTTCCGTCTCATTGTTGAACAAACAAAAAGTAGGGCTAGATGAATATTGTTGAGGGACATAAAAAAACGTCCGCTTCCGTCTCATTATTGAACAAACAAAAAGTAGGGCTAGATGAATATTGTTGAGGGACATAAAAAAACGTCCGCTTCCGTCTCATTGTTGAACAAACAAAAAGTAGGGCTAGATGAATATTGTTGAGGGACATAAAAAACGTCCGCTTCCGTCTCATTGTTGAACAAACACAAAGTAGGGCTAGATGAATATTGTTGAGGGACATAAAAAAACGTCCGCTTCCGTCTCATTGTTGAACAAACAAAAAGTAGGGCTAGATGAATATTGTTGAGGGACATAAAAAAACGTCCGCTTCCGTCTCATTATTGAACAAACAAAAAGTAGGGCTAGATGAATATTGTTGAGGGACATAAAAAAACGTCCGCTTCCGTCTCATTGTTGAACAAACAAAAAGTAGGGCTAGATGAATATTGTTGAGGGACATAAAAAACGTCCGCTTCCGTCTCATTATTGAACAAACAAAAAGTAGGGCTAGATGAATATTGTTGAGGGACATAAAAAAACGTCCGCTTCCGTCTCATTGTTGAACAAACAAAAAGTAGGGCTAGATGAATATTGTTGAGGGACATAAAAAAACGTCCGCTTCCGTCTCATTGTTGAACAAACAAAAAGTAGGGCTAGATGAATATTGTTGAGGGACATAAAAAACGTCCGCTTCCGTCTCATTGTTGAACAAACACAAAGTAGGGCTAGATGAATATTGTTGAGGGACATAAAAAAACGTCCGCTTCCGTCTCATTGTTGAACAAACAAAAAGTAGGGCAAGATGAATATTGTTGAGGGACATAAAAAAACGTCCGCTTCCGTCTCATTGTTGAACAAACAAAAAGTAGGGCTAGATGAATATTGTTGAGGGACATAAAAAACGTCCGCTTCCGTCTCATTGTTGAGCAAACAAAAAGTAGGGCTAGATGAATATTGTTGAGGGACATAAAAAACGTCCGCTTCCGTCTCATTGTTGAACAAACACAAAGTAGGGCTAGATGAATATTGTTGAGGGACATAAAAAACGTCCGCTTCCGTCTCATTATTGAACAAACACAAAGTAGGGCTAGATGAATATTGTTGAGGGACATAAAAAACGTCCGCTTCCGTCTCATTGTTGAACAAACAAAAAGTAGGGCTAGATGAATATTGTTGAGGGATATAAAAAAACGTCCGCTTCCGTCTCATTATTGAACAAACAAAAAGTAGGGCTAGATGAATATTGTTGAGGGACATAAAAAAACGTCCGCTTCCGTCTCATTGTTGAACAAACAAAAAGTAGGGCTAGATGAATATTGTTGAGGGACATAAAAAAACGTCCGCTTCCGTCTCATTGTTGAACAAACAAAAAGTAGGGCTAGATGAATATTGTTGAGGGACATAAAAAACGTCCGCTTCCGTCTCATTGTTGAACAAACACAAAGTAGGGCTAGATGAATATTGTTGAGGGACATAAAAAAACGTCCGCTTCCGTCTCATTGTTGAACAAACAAAAAGTAGGGCTAGATGAATATTGTTGAGGGACATAAAAAAACGTCCGCTTCCGTCTCATTGTTGAACAAACAAAAAGTAGGGCAAGATGAATATTGTTGAGGGACATAAAAAACGTCCGCTTCCGTCTCATTGTTGAGCAAACAAAAAGTAGGGATAGATGAATATTGTTGAGGGACATAAAAAAACGTCCGCTTCCGTCTCATTGTTGAACAAACAAAAAGTAGGGCTAGATGAATATTGTTGAGGGACATAAAAAACGTCCGCTTCCGTCTCATTGTTGAACAAACACAAAGTAGGGCTAGATGAATATTGTTGAGGGACATAAAAAAACGTCCGCTTCCGTCTCATTGTTGAACAAACAAAAAGTAGGGCAAGATGAATATTGTTGAGGGACATAAAAAAACGTCCGCTTCCGGCTCATTGTTGAACAAACAAAAAGTAGGGCAAGATGAATATTGTTGAGGGACATAAAAAAACGTCCGCTTCCGTTTCATTATTGAACAAACAAAAAGTAGGGCTAGATGAATATTGTTGAGAGACATAAAAAACGTCCGCTTCCGTCTCATTGTTGAACAAACAAAAAGTAGGGCTAGATGAATATTGTTGAGGGACATAAAAAACGTCCGCTTCCGTCTCATTATTGAACAAACAAAAAGTAGGGCTAGATGAATATTGTTGAGGGACATTTCATTAAAACCTAGAAAGATGTTGGTCAATGCCGGCTCCAAAGGAGAACCCATAGAGACCCCGTCAATTTATCTGTACATAATGTAGTCAAACTGAATTCAACCGACATCGTGGCGAATTTCATTAATTCCACGAAAATACTTTCGCGAATAGGAGGAGTGGGTAGTTGACTATGATATAAGGCATCCACACATATATTAATCGTAAAAAGACTTGATATGTCAACGGAACACATAAATCTGTCAGTATGAGAATAATTTTGTATAAAATTAGAAAATGAAAACAAATCTTTAATAAAAAATGAACTATAGCAAAACTAGTTCCAAAATAGTGGCAAGCCATTTGGTTATCATATGCTGTGAAGACCCTATTATGTATAATATTGTCTTTATGAGTTTTAGGTAAACCATAGAGACAGGGACGGATAGAAACTGAAGGTCTGATCAAATTAGAAATTTGACTGGAACGTACCTAAATATATATATATATATATATATATATATATATAATAAAATAAACACAGTTTGAGTATCCAACAATTGTTTCAGAACCTCCTCGGCTCCTCCTCAGGGAAACAATTGTCGGATACTCAAACTATGTTTATTTTAATGTAAAAGCTCTAATATATATTGAGCACTTTTGAAAAGTATTGGTTTTGTTCATTTTGTTAATATTTGAACTTAATTAATTAATTAAAGATCAAAGTGTAGTATCTGTTCCGATGGATACTGCACCCCATAGACTGGTCTATGGGTCTGTCCTGTGCAGTTCTAGGAGGTCCACCCTCCCAGGCTTCGCCTCCCCTCTTTGGGGAGGAGTAAGTTTATTGCTTACTGCCTAGGGCGCCCCTACCGGGGAATGCCGACGGGGCTGCCCAGGCAATTTTTAAACCCCACTTTCCCGACCCGACCTTGGGTCACATCTTACTTGTGGGAGTAAGATAAAAACTGGCCTTGTGTCTAACTCCTGGAGAGGAGTAAATCAATACATATATATATATATATATATATATATATATATATATATGATGGACTCTCCCGTCGATTTTTCGACGTATGAGTGCCCCGCCAGCGCGTGAATTTGTAATTGCAAGGGTTGCACAATCCCAACAACCGCTCTCCTGAGTCGGCACTGCTTGATTCCAATGGCAAGTAGTAATACAAGACGACTGGAAACAATGCCGAGATAAGCAGAGAGCACATACAGCACCTGGTATTCCTAAATGGTCACCCATTTAGTACTGGCCAGGTTCGACGCCGCTTAACTTTGGTGATCTAACGGGGACCGGTGTGTCAACGTGATTGTGCCGTATATATATATATATATATATATATATATATATATATATACTAGAAGAATACTTGTGCTATGACGGGTTAAATTTTATACCCCTTTACGAAGATTAAAATCAGCATATAATGATACTAAACCTTTTGGCTAGAATCCTCATTCCAATTTTGATCAGCATTCATTACATGATATTTTATTTTAGAAAATATCTAAAATTGATGGCTTTAGCTTAGGGAGTCTTAAGAAAGCAATTAAAATTCAGTGAATCTTGATTGGTGTCTAATGACTATGTCTCAATTAAATTCGAATCTTAAATATTTGAATTTTCATATGGGAATTTGTGCTCATACTGTACCCCTTAAAAACCCTTTAAAATATTCCACAGAAACTGCGATTTGATGAATATTCATTAATTGATGTCTAATACCTATTGTTAAATTTTCACAAAAAATCGGAGCTATCTGAATTTTCATAAAACTAAATTTAACCAAACATTTCCCTCAGTTTATGAACTCTTCCAGCAACTGTGTTCTGAAATTCATAATTGTTGCTTAATTATTTTAGGAGTAAATCCTGTTCATACAAATATATAAACATATACACATACCTAACTTTATATATAGTGATATATAGGTATACTTACTATTTCTTTTAATCTCGGTTCGCTGTCACATTTTGAATTGACATCAGCAGATTCGCCTGAAGAGGAAATTCTTATGGATTTCTGAAACAATAGGTAACAAATTTAGGTCAGTACTATTGTTTAATAAATAAAGAATACACCACAAGTGTGTGTAGGATCCCCTCATCAGCGACGTCATTGAATTGTGGTCTCATCATGTTTCAGTTATTCCAATAGCTGTTAACCCAAGCAAGCCTACCAGAATAATATACTGGCAGGTGATTCTGCAGCAAATGTCTGCCAATCCTACAATAACATACAGCTGATTCTGATGAAACTACTTCTGCAAATGCTGATACATAGATGGAAAAGACCAATCAGAAACGATGTGTACTTTACTTCTCAGCCTCGATGATTATTAAATAGATAACAAAGTCCATCAATAACCCCTGTACCCTAAAATTATCTCCTTTGTCAAAAGACATTTTGAAGCATGATTGATCTTCCCAGAGTTAGCTGCTCCTGCATTGAATAGACAACAAAGCCATAAAATTTAATTGAGGATGTTACCAAAATCTGTTTAGGGACAGACAATTAAATCCTTCTTATTCATAGGAATTCATCTAGTTGTAAAATTCTTAATAAATCATTTTATATTCTTGCTCTCCATAGAATCGTTTTCATCCATTTATTTCTTTATATTTGTGTCTTACAACTCACAAATCACTTCACAGCAACGAATTAAAAGGGGAACAAACGATTACTCGTTTTCTTCCACTTGGTTCTAACACGTTGAACACAAGCTTGCAATAAACAACCGGTTCTCCCTTGGTCTCCGTCATTGAGCTTCATGGATCTGATTTTCTAGTCCATACTATTTTGTTACTTTTTCTGCCGAATTCAGAATTGCACTGAAGATATTTCTCTGTCATTTCTTCCATCATCCCATGTCGACTTGGAATTCTGCATAAAGATCTTCCTACGAAACCACAACAGACATCTTAAATAAAGAATTTCTAACCTAATAGGTCCCGCACTGTCAGCCAAGCTCCATCACCTGTCGCAGTATGTAACACTGCAGTGCTGCGGCAGCACTGCAGTGTTACATCCTTGAGCTTGTTTTACAATTACTTCAACACAATGTGCTCCGATGAACTTACTACATTTGTACCCTTAAACATAAATACCACCGACCCACCTGACTAGCAGCTAAGTCTCATTCCTTCACTATAGAGGTCCCTAGATGCCGGAACATTTTCTAGTCTGATAGATCCTTTCCTCTGACCCCTTGCATTCGGAGTTCCCTTGCTGCTCACTGTTTCCTCGACCAACATGCAGAAATTTAAATGTAATGTGAACAACCACCTTGCTGCCAAACTCTTCACCCAGATTGCTTCCTATAATTATTTCCTTATCACAGTATCCGTTATGCTTTCGGTGACTATATGCCTTGTTTGGGGTGAACAAAAGTTAAAGAAAGATAATGATAATAAAAGACAGATCGCCATTGGTTGGATGTATAGCAGTTACATGAGTGACCTATTTTGTATCGATATACGTGACTGACAGTGAGTTGGTATTCGGCTTGGCAGTTATGTAACCATCGCCTGTTCACTGCATCAACAAGTAACTCACCTAAGCTCAATGAGATTCATACGCGATGAATCATCTTTGCGCGAAACACTTCAGTTCCATACTGACTCCCAAACAGACAAGATGTAGATTCTGTATTCTCTACCGTCGGCCTGGTAGAGAAATCGAGGGACTCCATTTCGTCTTGTCTACAATACTCAACCTTCATTTTGTTCCCTATTTCCAGTAAATAAAACCGCATATCTCTTTAGTTGTGAAGCCATCGTTGATTTCGTGAGGAATGGTGACCCCGTTTGCTTATTCTATTTCAGTCAGATTCGGCCAGACGAATTACTCTTCCAAGTAAGTTCGTCATTCTGATTTACTTCTCGGTTTAAACTCTCACCTAAAATTGGCTCTCTCAGCTAAATAGTATATTATTTCAAACTTTTGTTCCTCGTATTTTTCCAATTTTCTTTCAAAGACCTCTTCAATCTTTTCTTCCACAAGGCATTACTATCTGCGGACAGCTGACCAGATTATGAAATATAGACTTTGTGAAATTGCTGCCATCTGCTTTGAAAATTTCCGACGTTTTGTTTTTAATAAATCACAGGATCGATACGGAATTTTCTTAACTGAAATTAATATAAATTATGCTAGGAATAATTATTATAAGATTGCAATATATATTGAAAGTCATAAATAAGAAATAGGGTATTGTAATTATAATTGCATAAAATGATTGAACAAATATTTTAGTACATAGTTTATTCATGTTTTTTAAATAATGAATAATTATTTTGAGATAATAATAATAAAAATTATTATATAATTAATTTAAAAATATATATATGATTATTATATAATAAGTAAAAGATATATATATATATAAAAACTATTGTATTATATAATAAACAAGCCGCGCATGCATGGTCCTCCTCTGTATGTGACTCGATGTGGCGAGTGTAAAATGCAATAAATTTGGGCAATTTGGGGCATTTTTGACCCCCCCCCCATTGTAGCCCCTGGGGGCGCGAACCAGAATTTTTCTGAGGTCAAGGAGGCTCATTTTATATCCAGAATAATTGCCTCTACATTTTGGCCAAGTTTCAGAAAAATTGAATGGATGGATCAAACGTTATGGGAGAAAAGGGTAATTTTTTGCCATTTTGTGGGCTTTTGACCCCCTGGGGGGCGCGAATCAGATTTTTTCCAAGGTCAGCAATACTTATTTTCTATTAGGAACAATTGCCTCCACATTTTGGCCAAGTTTCAGAGAAATTGAATGGATAGATGAAAAGTTATGGGGCAAAAAATGTCATTTTTTGCCATTTCGGGGCCTTTTGTCCCCCTGGGGGGCTAACCAGAGTTTTTTTCAAAAATCGGAGAATGTCACTTTCTAACCTGACCAAAGTTACAACTTCATGCAAAATTTCAGAGAAATTCAATGGATGGTTGCGGAGAAAAATCCGGACGGAAATGCCTCAATAATAATAGCGTGATTTAATTATAACGGAAATAGTGATTGAACAAATATTAAATTACGTAGTTTTTACATTATAATAATCATTTGATGACGTAATAGAATAGCATGAAAGTTAGAATTAAAAATTATCAATACTTAGTGATTTAAATTTAAAATAAAAATGGCAATAATGATAATTTTAATTATGATTATGAGTAAAATAATATAGGAATGAATTAATGAGATCTCATGATTAACCGGATGTTTCAATAAATCATAGGATCGACACAAAATTTTCTTAACTGAATTGGAAATTTATATAAATTGTCCTAAGAATAATTATTATGAGATCGAAGTATAAATTGAAAACCATGAATAAAAAATAGTGTAGTTTAATTAAATTAGTTTATTTATATTTTTAAATAAATGATGATTATTTTTTGAATAATAATTATTTGATGACGTAATAGGATAGAGTTTAAAATAAAAAGTAGTAAAAATGAACGATTTAATCAAATTATTGCGGAAGTTATGTAAACTTACACCGGAAGTGACTCAGAATAAGATTGAATGGGGATATGATAGATCGTTACTCAAAGAGAAAAATAAAAATGAAAATAAGCCGTGAAAAGGAAGAGGAAAAAGAAGAAAAAAATGGTAGAATAAAGACAATAACGGTTGGTGTGAATTAAATAATTGTTTCTCTTGTGCGTGAATATTGCCACATAGTTTATTGTGTATCAAATATGAACATTCTAGCGAAAGTAAACAAACAAATGTTATGGAGATCAGGACCGGCGGGACAGTTATAAAAGTGGGTGGGGGCTCTCCTAAAAAGTGGGGGGTCCCAGTTAAACACATGCATATATAACTTCATTATTGATGACCGTAAAGTGGGGGGTGGAGGGGGGCAAGTCAAAAAGTGGGGGAGGGGCTTCCCCCCCCTGCCCCCCTATCCTCCCCCCCTACCCCCTATTCCCCCCGGTGCCGCCATCCATGGAGATAATGTGTTATTAACTTTTAAAAGATAGAGTTTAAGGAACGTTTCCCTTTTGATCGGAGTGATAAAAGAAAATGAAAAAAAAATATCAAATTGAATATTTTTTATTAATTAAATAAATATTGGACACATCTGTGGTGTGTTATGCACTGATTAAGCGTTTTTGGAGTACATTTGTATGCCATAAATGTTTATATTTACAAAAATGGGCAGAAACAATTGTTTGTGAATAAAATATTCTTTGAATGAACTAGGATTATATATATATATATATATATATATATATATATATATATATATATATATATATATATATATATAAAGTGGTGTACTAAAAGCGAACTTTTAGGAAAAGTAAAACCTATTGTGAAGAGTATACAGCTCAATATCCAGGATAGAGCAGGTAGAATGAATAAGAATGGAAAGGAATTGTTCTCTCTGTGCACTCTAATTTTTTTTTTCCCCTCCTGTTTTTACTTTTAAATAATTCTTCTCACTCTTTTAATAGCCTCGATTATTCCCCCCTAGTTTACCTCGCCCTTCGCTCACTTCTCTCAGACCATGTTCAACCCCTAACCCGCCCTCACTCTACATCTTTTAACCCCCATAATATTTACTTTTAACTGCGATCTCCATTCTCACTCTGGTTTAATCTATTGTCACTACTTTAACCTCGTATGTCTCTTGCTTCTTTCTGCTATCATTAACCTAATTAATAATTTTCTTAATCAACCTCCATATACCTTTTTTTGAATATATATATATATATATTTTTTTTTTTCAAAGTTTAATTCCCCCTCTTCCATAAAGCACTAGCGTCTCGTAACTGCTTATTTTATTTCAACCCATCCATTTAACCACCTTGGGGATTCCCATTCCGGATATCCTTTCGAGGTCTAATTTACTCTTTCCTTTCTAATACTCATTCTCGAGTTCCAATTTTATCGACTTTTTCCCTCATTCTATTATTATTTTCTTATCGGGCAACTCATAATTTTCCTTGCGAGCTTAAAACTAATACTAATTTTATTATCTCTTTTTCATTTTTTATTTTTATTTTCTTATTTTTATTTTTATCTTTAATTTTAATTCTATTCTTATTTTACTTTTTTACTTTTTTAATCTTTCAATTTTTAATTTTTATTCTTACTATTTCTCTAATTCTACCCTTCAATATATTTTGCCTCATTGTTTATAAGTAAGGTCTCCTGATAAAACAACTAAACCCCGAACTCTATTCATAGACGCATTCTGGTATTTGAACTCTCTCTCCCAGCACTCGTTGACTTACTCCTACTCCACCCTTTCCCTTTTCTAGTTGAACCCTAATTCGCGCTAACATCCAATTTCTACTTTCATGAGACTCACCCCCCACAATCACACTCTTAGTTTTAACCGCATTCACTCTCCGCACCCCTTCTCCTTCTTCGCACCCGTTCCTCTCTCCCCTCCACACCCCTTACTCATTCCCTCCCTGCCTATTGGTCGCACAAGAGTTTCTGCCTTTCCTCATTTTCAAGACGGCTTTCTCTTCGGGCTAACTTTAAAATATTTTCGCTGCATTCTTTCCCATTTTAAAGCATTTTCTTTGACATATTTGCCCAGGAAGTATTGTTAATGGCGAATATTTTCCACCTCATTCTCTTCTGAACCTGCCTGCCTGCATCCACGAGCGTACCTCTTATTGGACATTTTACCCTTTGGATTTTCTATTTTCGCCGCACCTGAAGTTGTGGCTTCTTGGAATTTAACTTTGAATCCCCTCTCACAACCTTTCGGGCCTTTTTACGACCTACCTATCTACATCTCATTCTCTCCGCTGGACTTTTCGACACCGGACTTTTTAGGAATCGGACATTTGCTTGCATTCGGGCAGAATTTTGCCCTGTGTTTCTTCCCCTACAACTTTTATTTTATTTTTTCAAATTTTAAATCTTGGCCTTTGCCAACTTATCTATCCCAGCGACTTCCTCTGATAAGATTTTGATCTTTGAAAAGCCTGGCTTAAGGAAAATTTAACTTGAATAAATTGTTTTTTTTTTGCGGAATATACCTTGCTCTGAGCAATTGAATTGAATTATGATTTGGCTTTTGCTACTCTAATTCCTTTCCATTCTTCTTCATTATATATATATATATATATATATATATATATATATATATATATATATATATATATATATATATATATATATACTGGGCCTGTCTAAAATGTATCCGACCTTAGACCAGAAAAATATCTCAAATACGTGATGGGGTTGGGACCTTAATCCCCTTAAAAGCAGGCCCCTTGTGCTTGCACACATTTAGCCCACCGATCAATCCACTGCCGGAAACACCTTTGGAAGTTTTCTATTGGAATGGTGTTCATCTCCACCGTCGCGTTTCGCATTATCTATTTTTTTTTCACCCTCTCAACAATAGCTGTACTCCGAGCAGTTCGGGGCCTGCCAGAACGCTGGTCACTCTCCGCTGATGTGCGGCCATTTTTGAATCGGTTGAACCACGCCTTAATTTGTGTTACACCCATCGTATCTTCTCCAAACACCTGCTGAATCTAACGCGACGGCAAGCACAAGGGACCTACTTTGAAGGGGATTAGGGTCCCGACCCCGTCACGTATTTGAAATATTTTTAGACAGGCCTCGTATATATATAAAATAAACGTGGCCTATCTTAACACTTGACTGCAGTTATGTGGTTTATCGAATCGTTAGAAGTGTTTTAGCACATTTCTGACCGGTTTTGTATGTTTGTATAGAATCGTTCAGAAATGTAAACGGTTGGATAAACCATGAATCTGCAGTAAAGTGTTAAGATAAAACATTTAATTATTTTTTTTATTATTGTTATAAATCGCTACTTGACACGGTATTGAACGATTTATATGTATAAAATCTACTCTCTTTATTTGATTCAGTTTTGATCTTGGGAAGATGATTTTCATATTATAATATGTGACAAGATAAAAAAAAGCAATTCTTTTATATAGTTCAGATATATTCTCATGAGATTTAATTTCTAAGGCAAAATAAAGCTCAATATTCAAACCTTTCAAGAGTTATTAAGATATATATTTTTTAATTGCTATAAATTATAAAATTTATAAATAAATAAAAATACAGACCAGAGTTATATCATACTGTGATTTGATGTTAATTTCTGAGCAAAAAATATCTTACACATGTTTCCGGAGCAAAAATAGGAGCATACTTAGTGTGGAGGTCAATAATATGTGTTCAGTCCTAGGGTGTTCAAATGGTAACTTGGATTTTGTTCGAGTATGCTGTGAATTATCTTTTCCAGAAACGTGTGTAAGATTTTTTTTGCTCTGAAGTTAACATCAAATCACAGTAGATATAACACTGATCTATAGTTTTATATATATATATATATATATATATATATAAAACTTCATTATATTTTAAAGTCTGCACACATAATCATTAATTTAAAGCTATTGAAATTTTATCCAGGCAACAGTATTGTGAATTTGGTGACAATTGTCTTGAACAAAACGAAATATTTTTGTCTATGATACATATTTTTTTCATATAATATTTCTTCCTGTTCATTAGTACCAAAAAGCATAAACCAAAGAACAGTGGTTTAAAACTAGTTTAAATCACAGCCGCCAACTTTTCCACAGAAACTGAATTCCAAACATCAGCTCATTACTGTCAGCTCGCCTTAGAGAAAGGAAAGGAATGTACTCTGTAGTTTCTCATTTAAGGATATTGTCCCTTATCTTTGAGTTGAATAATAACAGAGGAAAAAGAAAGAGTAAAAATAAAAATTAAAATATGACAAACGTTAGACTTGGCTGCTTGCAGGGCCTTCAAAATTAGCCACAAATTGACACAAAAAAGTGACAGAAAACAAAGAAAAAAAGAAATCATTTTTCTTTCTTTCTCCCCGCCATTTTCTTTGTATATAGCTAAAGAAAATACTATACGCCATAATTATGTGATTAGAGTCTCCCTGAATCTTTTACCTTTTTTTCTTCGCCTCTCTACCTGAAATAATGATTATTGTTAAATATCTACCTTTTTTTTAATCTTTTTGCAATCATCAGATGAATAGACAGAATGAAACTGCTCAAAATAAAATGTTGATTTCTTAACATATATATATATATATATATATATCACGGCGAAAAATGAAAAATTAGCGAGACAATTGGACAGTTGGCCTTGTAATTCTGAAATGTTATCAATGAATCATTTGACCCTAATTGCATGTAACTTCTTGAAAGAACTGCTCTTTTTTTTAAAAACATGTCTGCAAATGTGTAGCCAAAAATGGTTGTAGAAAACTTGTTTACCAAATATATATATATATTTAGTATCATTTTTTATACAAACATTTTAGCTACATATTTGCAGACATGTTTCAGTTCTAGCTGGAAATTAGCTGAACTTCGTCAGGACACGTTCTTTGTATGGAGATAGAGATGAAAATGAAAATTAAAAAATTACTGTTCTTTTCATCCTCGCCTTCATACTAAGAATTTGGCCTGAGGAAGTTCAGCTGATTTCCACTTGAATCATCTCTGCTTTAGACACTATTTTCCATCCAAACCTGAGCAATGGCGGGAGCCGTGTTAGTATATATATATATATATATATATATATATATATATATATATAATATTTATGAATAAATATTAATTATTTATTACCTACAGGCATCGATGTTTCATGCTAACGCAATCTTCAGTGCAGGAAGCTAATTCCCAACAGTCGGTGTATATATAAAAAGGAAGGATGAGAGTAATCCGACGTAATGGGAAATAAAAAAGGAAAAACCAAGAGATATTACATCAGCATTTTTATTACTCTGACGTCGGATTACTCTCATCCTTCCTTTCTCATATATATATATATATATATATATATATATATATATATATATATATATATATATATATATATATATATATATATATGGGAAATGAAAAAGGAAAAAACTAAAAAATACTTGTTTATGTATTCATCAACGTTTCGTCTTTATTGTAAGACTTCCTCAGGATGATAATTTGAAGAAAAATGTCATGCAAGTACATCGAAATTTGGGGTTGACATGATGGAGAGATGCAGGAAAGTAGTAGCCATGGCTACTATGAGTGCATATATAAAATGAAAATCAACTTCTTAAAAGCAGAACAGCGCCGAATAAAACAGCAGATTTTGTACAATGGAAAAAAAAACATATCAATGCAAAACAGAAGAGAGGAAGATGATAACATCCCAAGAAGAAAGTTGGATGAAAAGAATTGCAAGTAAAAAGGCATGAAAAATTTCTCATCAAAAGTTGACATATATCTTAAATCCCCCCCACCCCCCAAAAAAATATATATATGTATATATATATATATGTATATATATATATATGTATATATATATACATATATATATATATATATATATATGTATATATATATATATATATATATATATATATATATATATATGTATATATATATGTATATATATATATATGTACAAGGTGGGCAAAAATAAGGGTCCTATTTTTAAAAATTCATAACTTTTTTATTTATTGATTTAAAAAAAAATTTTTTTTTAGAATAAGTAAAGGACCCCTTCCGAAGCAAGCATGAGCCGTATTAGCCCTAAGGAACGTACCCTCATTTAGAAAACATTATTTTTGCTTAAAAAACTCAAAACAGTGTAAAAAACAATACTTTAGTTTTTGTAAGTTTTAAGAAGTGTTTTTCGGCTAAAATTTGTTTTGTTTATTTCAAAAAATCTCGGAAGGGTCAGTCTACACACACATAAAGTTTGGTGAGTTTAACTTTTATTTTGTGGAAGTTATTCAAATTCAAGTTATTCAAATTTAAAGATAGGACCCTTATTTTGGCCCACCTTGTATATATATATATATATGTATATATATATATATATATATATGTATATATATATATATGTATATATATATATATATATATATATATATGTATATATATATATATATATATATATATATATATACATACATATATATTTATATGCATGCGGTTTAATCAGTTTTATACATAAACCAATTTAATAATTTGTGTTTACAACACTATATGTTATGGTGTTTAACAAAAGAGACCGAGCACATACATGCACTCACAAACACGCATATGCATAAATGTTACGTTCGATTAATTTAATAATGGCATTTGTATCATTGTTTACCAAATGTAAGATTATTAAAAATATCTGCAACAAGATTTATTGCAAATTATTAAATCAAAATAAATGTACGGAAACACACATGCACATTTATATTTCTTGAAAATAAAATTTAATTAAGTCAGAAAAATTAAAGTCAGACTCAAGACTCCAGGATTCCGCTATTTAATTACACAACTGGTTAAGTCGAAGAGGCAAACATGAAAAATCAGTTTCACAATAATTAAATAACAAACAAGTTAGAGGGAGTGGAACCAGGAATTTAGTTTTCTATGTAAGTTCAACGGAAACCGATTTATTTCCGGAGGACTTATGTTTTGAGGCATGTCCGTCCGTCCGTCCGTCCGGATTTTTCTCCGCAACCATCCATTGAATTTCTCTGAAATTTTGCATGAAGTTGTAACTTTGGTCAGGTTAGAAAGTGACATTCTCCGATTTTTGAAAAAACATCTGGTTAGCCCCCCAGAAGGTCAAAAGGCACCGAAATGGCAAAAAATGACATTTTTTGCCCCATAACTTTTCATCCATCCATTCAATTTCTCTGAAACTTGGCCAAAATGTGGAGGCAATTGTTCCTAATAGAAAATAAGTATCGTTGACCTTGGAAAAAATCTGGTTCGCGCTCCCAGGGGGGTCAAAAGCCACCAAAATGGCAAAAATGACCCTTTTCTTCCATAACGTTTGATCCATCCATTCAATTTTTCTGAAACTTGGCTAAAATGTAGAGGCAATTGTTCTGGATATAAAATGAGCATCCTTGACCTCAGAAAAATTCTGGTTCGCGCTCTCAAATTGCCCAAATTTATTGCATTTTACACTCGCCACATCGAGTCACATACAGAGGGGGACCACGCACGCGCGGCTTGTTACCCTTTGTATGGTTGGATTATTCGGACTATTGTTCTCGTCTGAAGTGTTTATCATCACAACGTTTCGGCTGCTGTAACCACCGGCCTGTTTAGGTGTATCTTTTCGAACTCGGGAATATTTCTGTTGTCCTAGACGGAATTTCGAACGGTACCTTTTATTTAATCCATGGGGGTAGCATGCTTTTGTTTCTGTCAGCCATGACTGGGAGGAATCTTCAGTAATTCACAATTCTTTGTATCGCCCGCACCAAGAATTGAACCTTCAACCTTCAGATAACTATCACTTAGAACTAAATTTTTACTTAGTACTATATCCACTGCGCCACAGTAGTCCAAATAATCCAAATTATCAACCCTCATCTCAGAAATTCAGAAACATTGTTACCTTTTGGATAAGATCTTGGTAATAGAGCTCCCCAAAGATGCCCACTCCCCACTCTTATTTTTGCCCTCGGTCTCCCCCAATTTGTATTTATCTTGCAAAACTACATTCTGATTTCTTTTTCCTCTCACTTAGACCCCAATTGCTTTTAGATATGGACCTGCTTGTTTTCGGTTCTGAACAAACTGGAAAAGAGTGCACGCTCTATTCTATTCGTTATAAAGGTTTGGGAGAGCTTTACTAACCGCTTTGTTTTTTGTTTTCCCACTCCCCACCGCCAATCAATTCGTAAAACAAAATTTTAATTTCCTGAAACACTTTGGGGATTTTTTAAGTAAGATGGCCCCTTCAGAAAATGTGGTATTGTTGCGACTGCAATGATTCTAGCAAAGAGTAGGATAATCAATTATGTTGTACAAAACCAAGGATGAACAACGACCCCCCATTTTTCTCACATTTTTGATGGCCTTGTGCCTAATTTTTCATATTATATTTTATTTTATTATATGGAGAATAAATAATTAAAGTGTAGTATCTGTTTTGACACTACACTCCATCTGTTCTTTCCTCGGTCAGTGTGCTACAGTATTGATCTCTGCAGTGTGTATAAATTATTATACACACCAATCGATAACCCAGGTCGTTTTTGTTTTAGTCCCAATTTCACTCGAACGCAGAGTTTTATTTAAAATGGAAGATTTATTAGTTCAGACAGTTACAGGAAACCAGAAAGAGATATACTTTTAAAATATGAGCATCAGAGAGAGAGAGAGAGAGAGAGAGAGAGAGAGAGAGAGAGAGAGAGAGAGAGAGAGAGACAGACAGACAGACAGACAGACAGACAGACATAGCGATGCGCCATTTAGTTAACATTGTGCACCTACTCTCTATCCCCACTAGATTGTTTTGTGACGGCGACTTTTTTGTGAATGCCTTGCTTGAGTGTCTGGTTGTAAAGAGAAAGAATTCCCTTTCTCCAGAAATCACGTAATTTTGTCAACTTCCGTTGACACCTCATCCGTCAATTATTCTCTCTATTTTAGTTTTCAGCTTTCCTTATGTAACAAGTGAAGGAGAAATCCTTATAGACTGAGGCAAATATTTAGTTTTGTCCCAATCCCGACTGCTGGGTGTTCCCCCACATTAAGAACCGACCATGCGTCTAACTCTGCCCTCGTGTGGAGGCAACTAAATAGGGACTTGTTTCACATCCTCTAAAATTGTTGTTACCAAATTCTTTTGAAATAAAATCCCTGGAATACTATATTATTTATACAGCAAATTTTCTAACTATAAAAAAGAATTGAAATAATCTTACCTATTCAATTTTTAGAGGCGTTTTATTTCGCAATGTGAGTTTAACGTGAAATGATCTCGAAACTCAAAATTCCAAAAGTCATTTGTAAATGGGATTATTTTATATGATTTGGATTAGTCTGACTACTGTTCTCATCTTGGATTTTATTTTCATAACGTTTCGGCCGATGTAACCTCCGACCTTTGGGTGCATCTTGTCGAACTTGGAAATCTGTGCGGAATTTCGAACGGAACCCGTAATTTAATTCATGGAGATAGGCTGCTCTCGTTCCATCAACGATGACTGGATAGAAGTCTTAAGTAATTGTTAATTATATTCTTAGTATCGCCTGTACTGAGGATTGAACCCGTAACCCCCAGAAGACTGTCACTTAGAACTGATTATTACTTAGAACTTTATTCATTGCGTCATGGGTCCATGATGATTATTTTAGTTAAATTCCAGTTGAAACATAAAATAGGAAGAACATCTTGAATTAAACTTGCATAAAAAACTGTAACTCCCTGTTAAAAATTGAACAAGTAATTTTATAAACATATTTGTAATTATCTGATCATTTGACGCTTAATCGATAATAACAAGTAGAAAATTTTAAAAAGAATTGAATAACAAAAGAATCATAGAGGTGGCCTTTTGTTGCGTTCTGTTTTTCACAAAAACAAATAAGAATATTGTTGGTTGCATGTTAATTCACGTCGGGGTCACCATTTTGTCGCAGTTGCATGTTCAAGTCGTATTGGGGATATCATTTTTATTAGCAAGAGTCATAGTACACTGAACGATTGGCCATTTTCATCTGCGCTGCCGCTTTCGCAATAAAAATTGTATCTCCGACATGAATTGAATAGGCAACCATGACAACATTGTAACAGTCAAAAAAATGATCGTTGTTGCAAGCGCGGTTAAAATACTTTCAGACACACAAAAAAGCTTAAAGGAAAAAGAAAATGTTCATCAATTAACGTCAGAAAAAAATAATTATTTCGGAAAAAGAAAGTTTGGGGAATTGCTTTGTTTGCAGGTGTGTACGTAGTGTGTACATCAATTGTTTAATTAAAGGGAGGTAATTCAGTAAGAGATTGAGTAAATTATTATCTACCTTTGTTTTTGCTGCATGTTATGTGCACGGAAAATAAAATCGTATGAATCTAGCAGATCTGTTCATGGTGCTGCTAGTAATTCGTCCCGCCCTTGTAGTTGTTGGCAATGGTGATGATTGGGTGCCACCTAGTATCGGGAAGTATTGCCGTAGTGTTCTCATTATTGTTGTTGTTGTTGTTAAAAAGGAAAGTGTAATTGAAACTGGTTGCTCTCATAGTTGGCAGTACATCGAGTCATCACCTTGTCTTTTCCTTAGCATGAATGGATGAACACAAACATATATATATATATGACACAGCATCATATATATATATATGTAAGACTATATATATATATATATATATATACACACACATACAGCATAATCATGTTGACACACCGGTTCCATTAGATCACCGAAGATAAGCAACGTTGGGCCTGGCCTGGCCAGTACTAAACGGGTGACCATTTGGAAACACCAGGTGCTGTTTGTGGCCTGGAGAGGATATGGGCACTACAAGGTTCTATCATGCTCACAAAAAACTTAGGACAGATAGAGTATCTGCCTGAATCCCCGAGGACGTCCCCAGACGTTATGGGAAAACAACAATATATATATATATATATATATATATATATATATATGAAGAGTTTGAATTAAAAATGAGATAAACGGCATTTTCCTAATTTCGAAGCTATCACTACAAAAGTGTTTGCAACATCATATATATATATATATATATATATATATATATAGCATTGAAAAGACAATATTTATTATTCATAATGAATTTAAGAAATTAAAAAGATGAAAGGGCAGCTGACCGGTTTCGTACCTCGCTCAACAGAGCCAAATATCGAGGTAATGTATAAAAAATAAAAAGATGCTATGAGAATTATAGCGAGGGAAAGGGGTAAAAAAAAAATATATTAAAAAAAAAAAAAAAAAAAAAAAAAAAAAGTTCAGTCAAATAGAAACAACATTAAGCCCGAGGAGATTTTCTCTTTGTTTGCAAAGAGAAGGTCTCAAGGACTTAATATAAATTGTTTCTAAAATCTTGAGATGATAAGGGGAGTGCGACTTACTAAGAGTGGAGAATAAGTCGACACTGAATTTAGAGGCACAGGTGCGATTATTTATGAGATGTTGACCTATCGACGAGCCATAAGTGTTATTCAAATCGTCAGTTGGTAAATAATTTCCATTGCGAATTTTTGTGGGCACGTGTTGTTTGACCCGGATGTCCAATCTCTGTGACGTCATCCCGACGTAGTGCATACTGCAACTACATTTAAATAAATAAATAATGGAATTATTATGATGTGGGGGAAGGACATCTTTTCGAATAGAAGTTAAGATTGGACGAGAGGAAAAAACAACACGCGTATTCGCAGCAAAATAACATTGTTGTACAGACAAAGAGATTTGTTTGACGAATCTATCACTAATATTACCAAGCCAAGGTAGGCGAAGGTAAATAGGGCATCTGTCTACAGAAGCTGGTTTGCTTTTGTAAAAATGTAATATTTTTGTTTTAATCGTAGATTGTACAATGTCTAAAGGATAGCCATTGTTACAGAGGGTTTTAGTAATAAATTTAATTTCTTCATCCAGCTCGGTCTTCGAACAAATCTTTAAGGCCCTATGGGTAAGGGTCTTAATAAGATTAAATTTTTGTTTCGTGGGACAAAATGAGTCCCAACGAGTATAAAGACCAGTGAAGGTAGGTTTCCGATATACTGATGTTAAGAAACCACAGGAAGCTTTATTAACTAATACATCAAGGAATGGCAGTGAAGAATTAGTTTCCTTATCAATAGTGAATTTAAGAGCTGGATGAATATTGTTAAGGGACGTAAAAAAAACGTCCGCTTCCGTTTCATTGTTGAACAGACAAAAGGTGTCGTCAACATAACGAAAGTAGATATCTGGTCTATTTGGACCAGATAGGAGACCTTCTTCATGGAAACCAACAAAAATATTGGCCAATGCTGGTCCTAAGGGAGAGCCCATAGATACACCATCAATTTGTCTGTACATAATGTCGTCAAAACTGAATTCAACAGACATCGTAGCGAATTTCATCAACTCCACGAAAACATTTTCAGGAATAGGAGGAATGGGCAGTTGACCACGATATAAGGCATCAGCACATATATTAATCGTTTCAAGAAGGGGAACACAGGTAAACAGGCTAGATATGTCAAAAGAACACATAAATTTATCAGTATCTGAATAATTTTGCATAAAGTTGGAAAATGAAAAAGAATCTTTAATGCAAAATGAACTATAGTGTTTCAACACTGGTTCCAAAATAGTGGCAAGCCATTTGGCTACCTTGTGTTGGGAAGACCCTATCATCGATAATATTGGTCTTAATGGTACCCCAGTTTTGTGGGTTTTTGGTAAACCATACAAACGGGGTCGAATAGAACCCGTGGGTCTAATTATTTTAGAAATATTAGTGGGAAGAGCTCCACTCTTTACCCACTTAACTAAACGTTTTTGGAATTTAGTCTCGATAGATACAGTGAAGTCATGTGTATCTACCGGACCTAACTGAATAAATTTAGAGGTGTCCTCAAGAATAGTCGTCATTTTATTGACATAATCAGAATGATTAAGTATAACGACACCTGAACCTTTATCAGGTTTTGTGATAACCAAAGATTTATTATTGCGAAGTGCTTTGATGGTACGGAAATGTTCACTTCGCCATTTTGATTCACAAAACGAAATAGGTGTACCCGCATACGAATGTGCGAAGTCATTCAACTTTGCCTTAAGATCACTAACCTTAGAGTCGGATGTAGGTTGAAGTCTTGCTAGTTGAGCAAAAAGGACTTCAAATTCAGAATATATTTCTTCACGTTTAGTATTTGTAGGAGGAATACAGAAGTCTAAACCATGGGAAAGAATGTTAAGTTCAAGTAGGCACTTTGTCGTTCTTTGACAAAATCAGATTTATGCGATATGTTGCGGTTATTCACGAACGTAGCCTTTCTAGGTTAACGTTAAAACATCAGAATAAACTGAAACATTTAATTTTTAGAAAGTTTGGCTGTTCGACGAACCCGAGTTTTAGTCAAAACGTCCTTAATATTTCTTCTACTCAGTTGTCCCCACTTGAACTTAACATTCTTTCCCATGGTTTAGACTTCTGTATTCCTCCTACAAATACTAAACGTGAAGAAATATATTCTGAATTTGAAGTCCTTTTTGCTCAACTAGCAAGACTTCAACCTACATCCGACTCTAAGGTTAGTGATCTTAAGGCAAAGTTGAATGACTTCGCACATTCGTATGCGGGTACACCTATTTCGTTTTGTGAATCAAAATGGCGAAGTGAACATTTCCGTACCATCAAAGCACTTCGCAATAATAAATCTTTGGTTATCACAAAACCTGATAAAGGTTCAGGTGTCGTTATACTTAATCATTCTGATTATGTCAATAAAATGACGACTATTCTTGAGGACACCTCTAAATTTATTCAGTTAGGTCCGGTAGATACACATGACTTCACTGTATCTATCGAGACTAAATTCCAAAAACGTTTAGTTAAGTGGGTAAAGAGTGGAGCTCTTCCCACTAATATTTCTAAAATAATTAGACCCACGGGTTCTATTCGACCCCGTTTGTATGGTTTACCAAAAACCCACAAAACTGGGGTACCATTAAGACCAATATTATCGATGATAGGGTCTTCCCAACACAAGGTAGCCAAATGGCTTGCCACTATTTTGGAACCAGTGTTGAAACACTATAGTTCATTTTGCATTAAAGATTCTTTTTCATTTTCCAACTTTATGCAAAATTATTCAGATACTGATAAATTTATGTGTTCTTTTGACATATCTAGCCTGTTTACCTGTGTTCCCCTTCTTGAAACGATTAATATATGTGCTGATGCCTTATATCGTGGTCAACTGCCCATTCCTCCTATTCCTGAAAATGTTTTCGTGGAGTTGATGAAATTCGCTACGATGTCTGTTGAATTCAGTTTTGACGACATTATGTACAGACAAATTGATGGTGTATCTATGGGCTCTCCCTTAGGACCAGCATTGGCCAATATTTTTGTTGGTTTCCATGAAGAAGGTCTCCTATCTGGTCCAAATAGACCAGATATCTACTTTCGTTATGTTGACGACACCTTTTGTCTGTTCAACAATGAAACGGAAGCGGACGTTTTTTTTACGTCCCTTAACAATATTCATCCAGCTCTTAAATTCACTATTGATAAGGAAACTAATTCTTCACTGCCATTCCTTGATGTATTAGTTAATAAAGCTTCCTGTGGTTTCTTAACATCAGTATATCGGAAACCTACCTTCACTGGTCTTTATACTCGTTGGGACTCATTTTGTCCCACGAAACAAAAATTTAATCTTATTAAGACCCTTACCCATAGGGCCTTAAAGATTTGTTCGAAGACCGAGCTGGATGAAGAAATTAAATTTATTACTAAAACCCTCTGTAACAATGGCTATCCTTTAGACATTGTACAATCTACGATTAAAACAAAAATATTACATTTTTACAAAAGCAAACCAGCTTCTGTAGACAGATGCCCTATTTACCTTCGCCTACCTTGGCTTGGTAATATTAGTGATAGATTCGTCAAACAAATCTCTTTGTCTGTACAACAATGTTATTTTGCTGCGAATACGCGTGTTGTTTTTTCCTCTCGTCCAATCTTAACTTCTATTCGAAAAGATGTCCTTCCCCCACATCATAATAATTCCATTATTTATTTATTTAAATGTAGTTGCAGTATGCACTACGTCGGGATGACGTCACAGAGATTGGACATCCGGGTCAAACAACACGTGCCCACAAAAATTCGCAATGGAAATTATTTACCAACTGACGATTTGAATAACACTTATGGCTCGTCGATAGGTCAACATCTCATAAATAATCGCACCTGTGCCTCTAAATTCAGTGTCGACTTATTCTCCACTCTTAGTAAGTCGCACTCCCCTTATCATCTCAAGATTTTAGAAACAATTTATATTAAGTCCTTGAGACCTTCTCTTTGCAAACAAAGAGAAAATCTCCTCGGGCTTAATGTTGTTTCTATTTGACTGAACTTTTTTTTTTTTTTTTTTTTTTTTTTTAATATATTTTTTTTTTTACCCCTTTCCCTCGCTATAATTCTCATAGCATCTTTTTATTTTTTATACATTACCTCGATATTTGGCTCTGTTGAGCGAGGTACGAAACCGGTCAGCTGCCCTTTCATCTTTTTAATTTCTTAAATTCATTATGAATAATAAATATTGTCTTTTCAATGCTATTTTAAAGTTTTGTACGACAAAGAAAATATTTAAATATATATATATATATATATATATATATATATATATATATATATGACACAGACGAACAACACAGGTAAGGAGGACATTTTTTAATAACTAATATAAGTTAGCTAAACATTTATCTGTAACAAAACTTAGATCTAATATACGGAACGTTTATGTTTTTGTCTTTTAAGGGAAGTGGGGTCTGATTAACTCTGCTGGGAAGCCATGAAATAAAATACTGTTTTGTTTTTAAATTCCCGAAACAGTTTTTCATGGTAAACAACTGATGATCCCTTAAATAATGTTAAGACTAGTGTAAATTCTTGGAAGCAAACTAATATAGTAACTACAAAAAATAAATTGACTTACATGAGTGATTTTCTACTGAACGACTTGGGACTAACATTTTTTTTTTTTTTCCGTATATAGTTTTAATGGTTGAGAAACTTCCGAGACTATATATATATATATATATATATATATATATATAATGTATATATATACATATCTGTGTTTTGCTTCCTGCTCGGCTTTGTGGTTTCCATGTACACCAATATGGCTGGGTATACAGTAACAAGCTGTTTCCTTGTTCTTGTTGATTATTTCGATCCTGTTTAATATTTTTGTTGTTAATGGGCTTAGTGGGTTTTTTCGTACTGAATTTCTGTCTGTAAAGATGATTTGTTTCTTTTTTCAATTTATTGCTGACTTATTGCGACTATAAATGGATGCTTTGTTAGGGCATCTTCTGGATAATAATCGTTGTTATACAATACTGCACATGCAACTCTGGATCCACTTTTTGATCCATCTGTATATATTTTTGGAATCTGTCTTTAATTATTTGTAAATGTTCATAGTATGTAATTGAGTTGATTTTTTTTTAGTATTTAGCTGTTTTTTTTAGTGTTTAGCTGTTTTTTGTGTTTGGCTGTTTTTGTGGGTTTTTTTTTAGTGTTTAGCTGTTTTTTGTGTTTAGCTGTTTTTTTTTTTAGTGTTTTTTTGTTTTTTGTGTTTAGCTGTTTTTTTGTTTTTTTTGTGTTTAGCTGTTTTTTTAAAAAATTTTTTAGTGTTTAGCTGTTTTTTGTGTTTAGCTGTTTTTAAAGTTTTTTTTTAGTGTTTAGCTGTTTTTTGTGTTTAGCTGTTTTTTTAGTGTTTAGCTGTTTTTTGTGTTTAGCTGTTTTTTGGGTTTTTTTTGTGTTTAGCTGTTTTGGGTTTTTTTTTTAGTGTTTAGCTGTTTTTTGTGTTTAGCTGTTTTTTGGGGTTTTTTTTTAGTGTTTAGCTGTTTTTTGTGTTTAGCTGTTTTTGGGTTTTGTTTTAGTGTTTAGCTGTTTTTTGTGTTTAGCTGTTTTTTTAGGTTTTTTTTTAGTGTTTAGCTTTTTTCTTCTTTTTTTTTTTTTTTAGTGTTTTGCTGTATTGTCGGCTCTATGGTGTCTGTTAAAAGTGTAAACTGTTGAACAGTGCGTTTACTTCGGTTGTATTGCACTTGGGGAATTTTTTTTTGTTTCTTAGATAAGCTAATCTATGTTCCACTGGCAAATTTTCGTGATGGCCGTTTTATTGGTATTAACTATAAAGATTAAAGACAAGAAAGAAAAAAGGAAATATTGGGTTGGGAGGGGGGGGCGATTTGGTACGTAGGACAAAGGAGTAAAGATTTATGCTTTGAAAGATAATCAATAATATTGGCTTGTTCAAACCATAAAAGCTTCTGCCAAGTTGGCTATCATAAAAAAGGAAAAAAAGCAAAACAGAAAATAACAAACAAACAAATAATAAGGAGGAGGAGAAGGAGAAGAAGGAGTAGGAGAATAAAGAGGAGGAGGAGTAGGAGGAGGAGGAGGAGGAGGAGGAGAAGAAATTTTTCTTTGCATTTATTTAGTTTTACAAGCTCGTGGAAATTCCATGGTAAGATATCTTATGACTTTCGGAATTTTTGAGATGAGGATTGTTAATCTGTATTATTTGAATGCTTCGGACTACTGTTCTCATCTTGGATGTTATTCTCACAACGTTTCGGCCGATGTAACTTTCATCCTTATTCGGGTGTGTCCTTTCGAACTCGATAATCTCTATGTGGAACTCGGGAATCGGTACGAAATTTCGACTGAACGTGTTCTTATTCTCACAACGTTTCGGCCGATGTAACTTTCATCCTTATTCGGGTGTGTACTTTCGAACTCGATAATCTCTATGTGGAACTCGGGAATCGGTACGAAATTTCGACTGAATGTGTTCTTATTCTCACAACGTTTTGGTCGAACCGTTGCGCAACGAATATAAGTGCAAAGTAATAATCAGTTCTTAGTGACGGTCTTCTAGAGGTTGAAGGTTCAATCCTCAGTAAGGACGAGGCTAAGAATACAATTACGAATTACTTAAGACTTCTACCCAGTCATGGATGACAGAACGGTAGCAAGAACAGAAGCTGAAGAGAGCCGGATGGCTAAGTCCTTCTGCGCTTGAAACCGACGGTACGAATGTTGTACTAATTTTTCTGTACCAAAATAAATAAATAAATATTACGCTCTTAATTTTTAATTTTTAACTCTCAATTAATCGAGCACTCTGCTGGGATTTTTCCTGCTATATTACAAAGAAGTTATATATATATATATATATATATATATATATATATATATATATATATATATAGAGAGAGAGAGAGAGAGAGAGAGAGATGAAAGAAGAGTGATTTCCACTGCCAACTTATCTATCTATTTAATTCATTAAGAGTTTACTTTTAGTTTCATATTTGATTATATATATATATATATATATATATATAATCAAATATGAAACTATCTTAGTAGATAGAACCTATAGTGAAATGGTTTAAGCTTAATATACGAGATAGAGCAATTATAAAGATAGCTGAAAGAAGAGTGATAAACATGTACGAATGTCCAGATTTATTTCAAACTTAAATTGTTCAATGCAAGGTATATTCTGTAATAAAATTATGTTTATTGTTCTTTCCTCATGCCAAGGCTTTTCAAAGATCGAAATGTTATCAGAGGAATTAAATAGATAGATAAGTTGGCAGTGGAAATCACTCTTCTTTCATCTATCTTTATATATATATATATATATATATATATATATATATATATATATATATAAAGTGTTTTGTTCAAAATTCCGTTCACATTCCCGAGTTTGACAAGAATCACCTGAAGAAGGTCAGAGGTTACATCGACTGAAACGTTATGAGAATAACATCCAAGATGAGAATAGTAGTCTGAATAATCCAAATACTACATATCTTAAGCGATAACATAGGTATGTATTGAGCTATGTAGTGACAAAAGGTATGCATATACTAGGTGGCTTCCCGTGGTTCTACCATGAGGAAAAGATTTGTGGAGAATGGTAATACCTTTTTTTCTCTACCCTTAATCTGTATGGTAATTAGTAGCCAAAAAAAGAATTCCCTCTATTCTTTTATCTTGAAATTATGTCCGATGGCAGCAATTTCTGTTTGTGACACTTAATATTCATTTTCAACGGGGCACAAATAATTAAATTAAAAATCCTGAAATGCATTCCCATATGAAGCACTCTTCGGAGATTAAAAAAACAAAACAAAACAAAACAGAGGAAAAAAAATTGATTCTTCTCCTTTTCCTTTTTAATAAAAATACTTAATTTTCAACTATGGAGAAATCACCTGATTTTCTTAACAAAACAAAACTGTATCACTATTTTTGTGCAAAAACTGGCTCCAGATTCAAATATTGAATTTTTTAAGCAACCAGAAACCGTATAGTAGATGCAGTTTGTCAAGCATCAAAAAGTCTTATGTTTCAGAATTTTTTAGATGAGGATTGATGATTCATATTATTTGGATGCTTCGGACTACTGTTCTCATCTTGAATGTTATTCTCACAACGTTTCGGTTGATGCAATCTCCGACCTTCTTCAGATGCATCTTGTCAAACTCAGGAATCTTTACGGAATTTTGAATGGAACCCTTTATTTAATCCACAGGGGTAGATTGTTCTTGTTTTGTCAGCCATGACCGGGTAGAAGTCTTAATTAAGGTCGGAGTTTACCTCGGCCGAAACGTTGTGAAAATAACATCGATAATGAGAGCAGTTGTTCAAATAATCAAAATAATACAAGCCAAAAAGTCTGTTAGGAATATAGAAGAGATTTCTGTGGAGATTCTTTGTCACCATAAATGTGGAAACTCGAAAGTGCTGACCCAGTTGTTAGCTGGTTATCTTCGGGGAACACTGTAAGTTGTTACCTTATGAGTAACAATCAGTTCTAAGTGACAGTCTTCTGGAGGTTGCAGGTTCAATCTTCAGTAAGTGCTATCATAAAAAAGAAAAACAGAAAATGACAAACATACAAATAATAATAATGATAATAATAATAAGAAGAATCAAACTTCATTCATCACTGCCCACCGACGGAAAGTACACAAAATGAGACGAACAAATACATACTTTTTCAACCAGCGACAGAACTACAACCTAACTGTTGCAGTTAAAAAAAAACTCCACTCTCTTTCCTTTCCAAGTTTTTATTAATAAAGCCTTTTAATTTTTGTAGCATTGTGTTTGTTCATCATGCACATTAATCCTCTACGTTTTTTTTGTCATCCTTTTCTTATAGAATTTTTCGAAGTTTTTCCTGTTCTTTTTAATGACTTTCATTATTTTACTTTTATTCCCCACAGGACAACGATGAAAGCACTTTTGCTGGCTATGTTTATGATGCTGTTTGGGTGTTTGCATACGCACTGGAGAAATTACTGAAAAGCAACCCCTCGGCATTGGATACTTTACATTCCCCTGGCACAACAAGGTAAATAAAACAACTTCTTATCTGACTGAGTCGTCGTCTTGATTTTAAATTAGGAAACAAAACATCTATTGAATATCGAATCTGGTGTATCGGAAATGGCACCTGTCAGTAATTAAACCAACTTGACACAGACATACACTTGGCCGGAAGAAACAAAACTCGGTTGATTGACACAAAAACATAACTCTTTAGAGAATAAAATATCTGGTTACTTGATATAAAAAAATCACCTGCAACAGTTACTTGCAGACGGGAATGCAGCCGGTAATAAACGCCTGCCCTAGGGTCATGGCTATATTGACGAAATCAAGGGGCTTACACTTGATTTTTCTATGAGTTTAATTTATATCCGAGGGTTCTTTTAAGGATAGATGTTGTCTCTTTTAGGGTTGCTATCTTTACTTCCCTACAGTTTGGTCTTCCAGGGATTGTATCTAAATATTTTGTTAGATTGTTTTTCATTAGACTTGTTGCCCCTACCACAACCGGTATGATGTTTATTTCTTGTTTTTAAGGCATTCTTGATATCCTGATATTTGGTGATCTTTTTGCGTTCGACTCTATTGAAACCATAGTCATTCAGGACGGTTACATCAATGATGAGAGCAGTCCTTTCAGTATTTTTCCAGATAAACATGTTTGGTTTGATGGCCTTGTCTTTTATGTATCTGCCTGCCTGTATTTCTTTATCATAGAACGCTGTCACCTTTCTGTTTGATGTTATGGGTGAAGGTTTATGCTCCCAGATGTTCGCCGATTTGTCGAGCTGCATCTCTCTGCAGATCTTCCAATGGAGGTACCTATATTCTTTGTTGTGGCAAGCCGTGTAATGACCATCTGCCAAAAGGATATTGAATCCAGACATTAGGTGGCTTGGACTTTCAACAACCGAATGACGAAACCTGCACGGGTCATTTTTTTGTAGACCAGCCATTTTCTAAAAGCCCTGGTCTAGTACAGCTATAATCATCCGTTCTTCATCAAATGGAAATTTGCCACTCTTGAGCCATTGTAGTGAAGCCTCCTTGTCGATGTAACTTTGGTTGAGTTCTTCAATAAAGTTTTCTGCTCTTTTCTGCTATTGCCATCCTTCTAGTCTGGTCTTCAGCTCCCTTTTTGTATACTTCCCCTCTTCTTTCGCACGATCAGGTCTGTTGGGTTGTATTCTTCTGCAGTGTGTTTCCACTGAAATATTCTGCAAGTTTGGTAGTTAAGGTCTCCTGAGGTAGGTATTTGGTGTGATGTTCCTTCACGATTCCCATTTTCTGATCACAATAGCTCTTGATATACTGCCTCACGCTTACCATTGAGGTTCGGTATGCATACTATCTGTATTGATTCCACTATGACAAATTAAATTAAAGTCTAACGTAAATGACGAACTTTTCTTTCGTTGCTGTTAGAAAAAAACCTCGTCTTTAGTATTTGAGATATATGGAAGAAGAGGCTTATATACAGACAGAGTGTCTTTTTTTTCTTCTTCTTGTACTCAACCCAAACAAGGCAAATTGCCACTGAGACGTAAGGGGCTTCTGTGAATTAGGGGTCAGATTTATAGGTACATGCTAAGCAGGGAGTTGTGCAGCGAGGTATCTGTTCACATTACATTTAAATTTCTGCATATTGGTCCACGTGGGGAAACTGGAAGCAAGGAGGTAATTCCAAAGCCAAGCTGTTCGAGAAAAGAAGCCATTAGAGTAGAAAGCTTCCGGGCATCTGGGTACCTCCATAGTAAAGGGGCGGGATTTTGCTGATTGTCGGGTTTGTCAGGGATATTTACGTTGAGGGCTACAAGTGCAGGAAGTTCGTCGGAGCACATTCCATTAAAGTAATTGTAAAACAAGCACAGGGACACAAGATTGTGGTGATGGAGCAGGGGCTAGAGTTTGGTAGACAGTGTGGGACCTGTTAGATTAGAAGCTCTTTCTTAGATCCTGTCTAAGTTGAAGAGACTAGTGGTTGGAGCATTAACCCAGATGTGGCAATGGTGACTTTGTATATATATATAGGATATTGGCAGGTGTGAGAAGTATTCTAGCCCGGTAGAGGGATCCTACGTTCTTTGCAGCAGACTTGGCAATATCTTCTATGTATTTGTTTAAGTTCATGTTACCTGTGAATGTTAGGCTGGAGAGTTTCTAATGTTGGGCTCTCAGGTAGGGTGCTATTATTTTGGCACCAGTTCGAGTGGACCAGTGATTGGTCAAGCCAATGAAGCTACTTGCCGCCTTGCTTTGAGAAGGAGTTAGTTTATAGCTAACTGCCTGAGGCGTCCTCACTGGAGAATGCCAACGGAGCTGAGCAGGTAATTTTTAAAGGGCCAGAGTACACAACCTCTTGTACATTGACTTATTCTCCCCACCTTCCGGCCATGTGCCACATTTTCCTGCTGTTGGAGGGATGTAAATACCAAGTTGACGTGCCGACAAAAGAAACAATCTATTTGTCTTAATATTATATTTTCATAGTAGATGAGTTTGTCAGCTTGCTATCGCTTCACAGCATTTTCTACTTAAAATTACTTGAAACAAAACTCTTTAATAAAAAATAGTTAATTGTTATAAACATGAAACAAACACTTTCACATTTTTCCATATAGATAGAGATAAACATTAAAAGTTTTGTAATTTTGATACAAATTTATTTCTCTTTAAAATATGACCGTAAAGAAAAGAAAAGAAAGAAGAAATCAATTCGTCTGAACGATGGTGAGTGTATGAGGGGAGGCTTTGAAAGGAACACAATTGTGGTGCATAAGCAACTGTCCTGCGATCATAACCAAGAACAAGAACCCACCATATTGGGCATTTCTGAATTCTATTGACTTGCTGAACATTTGTCCGCAAAATAAAATAATATTCCTAAATCGAACAATTTGCCATATTAAGATCAAAACAATCGTTTGATTTAAAAAAAAAGAATAACAAAGTATAGTTAATTAATAAAGTGTCTTTTTGCACAGCAGTATGCAAATTAATTCAGATTACTACTGAGATCACATATTGCCTTGACAGAATAATAAATCGATTTGGTAATCTAGTGAGATATGATCGTTACTCTTCCCTACAGCCCCTTTCTCACAGAAGAGACGTTGCTAGTCTTTCTCTACTCTATCAGTATTCCCATGGTAGGTGCTCGACTGAGCTTCAAGCTCTGTTTCCTCCCTGTAAAACTTCCTCGGCAACAACTCATCTTACTATGGACACTGCAAAGAACTCTTCTTTCTTTCTCTGTGTACCTAAAATCAGACGAAACTTCCATGAACAGTGTTTCTGTCCACAAGTTATTTACCTACCTCCCACAGCGGTAAGATGTGACACAAGGTCGGGAAAGTGGGATTTGATAAACCAGCGTCCGAGAGGGTGAGCACTCTGGCCATTAAAAATTGCCTGGCCAGCCCCGTCGGCATGCCCCAGTAGGGGCGCCTCAGGCAGTAAGCAATAAACTTACTCCTCCCAAAGAGGGGAGGAAAAGCCTGGGAGGGTGGACCTCCTAGAACTGCACAGGACAGTCCCATAGACCGGCGTAAATCAAGCCCCGAAGGCCAAGACAATACCGGTCTATGGGGTGCAGTATCCATCGGAACAGATACTACACTTTGACAAAAGGCTGTCCACAAACTACTCACCTATGGAACACGTTACTGCAGGAATGTTTCCCTACACACTACAACATGGTCGTTTTCAAGTCCAATGTAAACAAATATCTGTCATGTCATCCTCTGAATAATCATAGTTCTCAATCCTTTCATAGTACTGTTCCATTATCTCACTGAAAATCTTACTAACCCTTAACCTCGAGTGGCTTTTGGCCTTGGTAAGTGGTGAATTATTAGTATAAAAAACGTAAATAAATAGTGCGGCTATTCTGTAAACTTAGATTAACTTGAAAAAAGGTGTTTTGACAGCATCGTAGTATGAGAAATAAGTCCAACTTTCGTATTTATTCATTTACAAAAAAAGAGACAAATATCAAATACTAGCGTTGCCCGTGTGGAGATATATTGCTGGTCGAAAAAAATCTTCAGATATAGTCATGTTCATAGTTTTGCCTTGAAAGAAAATTCAAAAATAAGATTTGCAATATGAGACCAAGTAATAAAAAAAAAATGTTAGCATGGTGACGTTTTCTTACAAACAATGCTTGTTAACGCTGTGTATCTTACAGAGAGATGTAAAACGGCAAATGGGTTTAATGAACCCAAACACATTCGTTTTTTTTTAAATTATTTTAAATCTAAAAATACCAATAAAGTTAATTATTTAAATGTTTTAAGATTTTTTAAATACATTCTTCACTAGGATAGCCTTTTTTTTATTTGATTTTTGTTGTATGAAACGAAAACAAATATTTAAATAATGTTAGAATTTATTAAAGCCCAACATTTATTTTAATCCCAACAATAAATAGATTTCGTTTTTTTTTACGTTCTATTATATTTATTTACTCCTCTGCAGGAGTTAGGCACAAGGCCAGTTTTATCTTACTCCCACAAGTAAGATGTGACCACAGCTTGGGTCGAGTAAGTGGGGTTTGAAAAGCCAGCGCCCGAGAAAGTGAGCACTCTGGCCATTAAAAATTGCCTGGGCAGCCCCGTCGGCATTCCCCGGTAGGGGCGCCTCAGGCAGTAAGCAATAAACTTACTCCTCCCCAAAGAGGGGAGGCGAGGCCTGGGAGGGTGGACCTCCTAGAACTGCACAGGACAAACCCACAGACAGGTGGAATCAAGCCCCAAAGGACAAGACGACACCCGTCTATAGGGTGCAGTATCCATCGGAACAGATACTACACTTACTTCCTAGCGTGCCAGATTATATTTCGGTTATTTTATGAAGAACCTAAACGATAATTGCCCTTAGTGACTCCAGATTGAATCGGAGGGAAATTTTAATGATGTTTTTAGATTATGTGAAAAAAATGTAACTCTTATTGAAACTTATTTGAATGTTCTAACTGCTAACATATCGATTTCGATAACACACACACAAACATTGACTTATATATATATATATATATATATATTGTGTGTTAACTAATATGCAACATAGACAGATGTGGGTGACCCGTTAAGCAAACTGGATATCAGACAAGATACACCGGTCGATAAGGAAAGACAAGTAGTCTGCCCTTAGCATGTGTGTGTATAGTGTATGTGTAGGCAATATGATCAGAGAAGACAGACAATAGGAAGTTATACACTCTCTTCAAAGTTTGGCACGATTGACCAAGGGAAGAAAAAATGGGCATTTATTACAAGAGCCAACAAAACAAAACAGGGGTGAAAAAACAAATAGGCAACAAATAAATGTTACCAAAAGCAAGATAAATTACTCTTCTACCTACTTGGATATGTTATTTTTTTGTGTGTGTTTTCACTTATTTTAAAGCGTTGTATACTTACAAAAAAAAGGTAGGTTCGAAGATCTCACGTTGGAATGAAAAAGAAAATGTCCGCCAGACCAGGCAAGGCCTCGATAATCGCCCTAAAATCAAAAATTAAACCAAAATACAGTTAATAACTGTCATTAATCGGGCGATAATTTTATGTTAAACCGAACTGTACATATTATTAGCTGTATTTTTGTTTAATTTCCGATTTTAGGGCGATTATCAAGACCTCGCCTAGTCTTCGAACCTACCTTTTTATTTAAAATATAAACGCTATAAAATAAGTGAAAAGACAAAAAAACTTACCAAGGTAGGTAGAAGAGTAACTTATATTACCTTTGGTAACATTTATTTATTGCCTATTTGATTTTTTCACCCGTTTTTTATTTTGTTGGCTCTTGTAATAAATGTCCGAAAAAAATATATTGTTATAGGTTGGATGAATAAATGGATAGGTTAATAAAAGAAAAAAAAATAGCTAGCAAATTAAAAATAAAACAAAAATAAAAAAAATTGAGCAACCCCTGGAATTGAACCTGGCACCTTATATATAAAAAAAAAGAAACGGTCTGTGAATCACATTTGATATCGACGGTAGACCAATATAAAATCATGTGGTACAGAAGAAAATAAAAAGCTGTGGCCCAAAGATAGAATGCAAAAAAATGTAACTGTTACATGTGAAAATGAAATCTTCACCACATGGAGAAAGGCAATGGGTAATATTGAAGATGTTAAACTAGGTTATGGCGGCCAAATGTGACGTCACACATTTTGACTGATGCTAGGCAACAAAAAAAATTGGCTGTATTATTTTGGCCTGTTTTTTTTTTTTTTTGGTAAATAATAATTTGTTTTTAACAAATTATTTAACTATTAATTATTAACAAATAAATAAAACAAAACTTTTTTTTATGAATTGAAAATATTTTTTTCAAATTAACAAACAATAAAATCAAACGAATGGAAATATATTCATTTTTTTTTTAATTTTTATATAACAAATTAAACATCATCACAATGACGTATCCTATACAGAATAACCCTAACCATAAATTTAATTTCATCGATTTCTACGGTTCGACCGGGACCACCCATCTCCACAGGATCGTCTATCAAATACATTACACAGATATCGCGAATAAAATTGTAAAAAATTGATGACGTCACTCTGGCTTGATATATGTACTTGGCACTCTTCTAACTACCACCAATACACTATTTCTATTATTTGGCTTAGTATTACACACGAAAATATAAGGAAGCTTTATTTTAGGCCTAACAAAAGTCGAGATACGTGATGTCACATTTGGTCGCCATAACCCAGTTAACATCTTCGATATAATCAGACAATCATATATTGTCTTGACAGAATAACAAATCGATTTGGTAATCTAGTGAGATATGATCTTTTCTCTTCCCTACAGCCCCTTTCTCACAGAAGAGACGTTGCTAGTCTTTCTCTACTCTATCAGTATTCCCATGGTAGGTGCTCGATTGAGCTTCAAGCCCTGTTTCCCCCCCCCCCCTGTAAAACTTCCTCGGCAACAACTCATCTTACTATGAACACCGCAAAGAACTCTTCTTTCTTTCTCTGTGTACCTAAAATCAGACGAAACTTCCATGAACAGTGTTTCCGTCCACAAGTTATTTACCTACCTCCCACAGCGGTAAGATGTGACACAAGGTCGGGAAAGTGGGATTTGATAAACCAGCACCCGAGAAGGTGAGCACTCTGGCCATTAAAAATTGCCTGGGCAGCCCCATCGGCATGCCCCAGTAGGGGCGCCTCAGGCAGTAAGCAATAAACTTACTCCTCCCAAAGAGGGGAGGAAAAGCCTGGGAGGATGGACCTCCTAGAACTGCACAGGACAGTCCCATATTTTATTTATTTTAGGCCTAACAACAGTCGAAATACGTGATGTCACATTTGGTCGCCATAACCCAGTTAACATCTTCGATATAATCGGACAATCGTATGAAAAGACAAAAAAACAAAAAACAATTAAATTTCTTGTTTCATTTGATTCGCAATTGAGACAGGTCGATAAAGAAAAGAGGAAAAGAAAGATAACGTCAGAAATATATAAGAAAGAAGAAATAGAAATTAAGTTAAAAGGAAAAAAGAGAAATCTCTTTGGACGTTAACTCTGTACCATGTAAAAAAAAAAAAAAAAAAAAAAAAAAATTCAACTGAATTGCACCAAACGAGTTACAACAAGAAAATAGAGACAAAAGTAAGAATTTTCTTATCATAATTAATTCCTTCATTTCAATAAAAAAAAAAATTGGGAGGGGGGTGCTTATCCAGAAGTCGACTGACATGAAAAAAATAAATAAATATCCTTATGATGTGTGCACCCGTGATGGAAAGCATATATCGTACAAAAAAATCATGTAAATTGATCAAGTCGTTTTATTTTTACAAAAGAAAATCCAATTTTATTGATAAAAGACGAGTGTCGATCTCTCGTCGCCATGTTTGATAGCTAAGGGAGATAACTTCAAAAATTCCAACTCTTCAAGAATAGAGTTTAAACTCAGCCTTGTACATAGTCGTAATCCTTACAAATTCACAATAATCGCTTAAAAATAATTTTCTTTTGTATAAAAAAACTGCTTGATCAATTTACGTGATTTTTTTTAATGTGTACGTACATTATAAAGATATTTCTTAATTTTTTTTCCATGCTTCTGGATAAGCACTAAATTTTTTTATTTAAAAAAAATAACAGGAAAAGGCTTACCAGAAAATAGAACAAAAAAAAAGATTGAAAAAAAAAAAAAAAAAAGAACCGTATCTGGGATTGAACTCTGCACGTTGCGTTCACAAATCAAGTAGTCATGCCATTAGTCTTCAGTCTCTGATACATAAAGATATTAAGCTTATTAGAGATTAACTCTGCTTTGCTGAATAGATAATTTATTTCTTTTGATATTTTAGCCAAGTGTTTCCGCATGAAATTAAGTGTGTTTATTTGACTTTCTTCCAACAAGTGCAATTTAATTATGTATTTAAGGAGTTTTCTCTGTTGTTTTATGGGCACAAAAGAGTGTAAAACTGTTCATTAGGTTTTTATTATATTGCACAAACGTTATTGGCTTCTTTCTTGGCTTCTTACAAAGCTGCATATGTATGAACATATCACACATACATATCACGTAGTCCATCTAACGTTAACTTATACTTGCATGCGGAGGAGTGGATAATGCTGCAATAGTTAAATCAGATAATAACTGTTAACAACTTTAACTATGGTAGACCATAAGCACTACAAATTGTGTAAAGTTCCTGCAGCCATGTTAAACCATATCTTTCACAAGATATCCGATACAAATCCATTTTCCTCATCTGTACAAATAACAGACAAAACGGTGCTTCTGTTGTTACACCATGACATTCAAATATTTAAAGAAATGTATGAACTTTGTCATGTTCTTACGTGTTAGCTGAAAATAAGATTGTACAGAAAAAATTACGCAAATTCATCCACTATTTATTAAATTATTAGCAAAAGAAAAAAAAAAACGATTTTACGTATTGTTAGACATTTTGTAACAAGGGAGATAACTAAATTTTTTTTATTACCAATTTAGCAGAAAATGAAAACATCCAAAAAGTATGAATTGTCTCCCTTGTACCTTCGCGACCGAGGATAAAATCGGGCAATTGCAAGATACAAAATGGCGACATAAGATAAAATCGTTTTTTATTTTTTATTTCATAAATACTGGATGAATTTGCATAATTTTTGGTGTACAGTCTTCTTTTCAGCTACTACGTAAGTACATAACAAAGTTTATACATTTCTTTAGCTATTTTGTTTTTATACATGTCATGGTGAAACAGCAGAAGCACCGACAAAACATTATACAAAACTTTCCTTCGAGCAAAATGTAGAGCGGATTCAACAATGATTCAGTCGGCGAAAGTCTGCTGATGATTGTCCTGCTGAAATACCAGTCGAGAATACGTTCTCGACAATCAGTCCAAGAGAGACGTGCAATTTCAGTGGCCTTTTTTTTTTAAACATAGTTCACCCCAATCAAGGCAGGCCACCACTGTAGACGTAATGTTGGGGGGTGGGGGGGGGGGGGAGTCAACCTAAATTGGGATCTGCGCAGCGAGATGTCTGTTTACATTAGTTTTAAATTTCTGTATGTCTGTACTGTTGGGGAAACAAGGGGCAAGGGGGGGGGGAGTTCCAGAGGCCAGCAGCACGAGGAAAGAAGCTATTCGAGTTTATCTGTTGGACTGTATTATGTCTTGGATAGTCCTAGAAGGTCCACCCTCCCAGGCCTTGCCTTCCCTCTTTGGAAAAAGGGTTGGTTTATTACCAATTTCCTGAGGCTCCCCTACGGGGGATATCGATGGGGCTTCCCAGGCTATTTTAAGAGGCCAGCCTGACTCTTCCACTGGAGCGATGGCAATTATGAAACATTTTAAAGTGTCTAGCATAATAATTAACATTACCAAATTCTTAGCCATTAGGTAGTGATGCGTTTTAATCGTATGCACTTTCTTTAACGTCATCAATTTTATAACAGTTTAAACAGTCAAACTTTTAAATCTCTCATATGTGTAGAACGCCATCACGCTCTCATGTACATTTCAACTTTACAGACGCTTTTTCAAGTTATAAACTACTTGCCGTTATAATTAAAAAATGAGCACAACAGTAAAGTCATAATTTGTAAAGACACTAAAACTAATACCGCCCGAAGATGATTTGACGATTCAAATCGAAAGTACTTGCAAAAAAGAAAAAAGAATGGAACAAGAAACCCATGTATCATATTTACATCAATTTGACCGAAACATTAGATGGACAATTCGGAAAATTGAAAAAAAAAGTCGCATCAAACAAAACCACTCCGTGTTATTTAATAATGTTTGCCTAAATGAAAATATGCTGCCTAAATACACACACTAAATATATGTATATATAAATATATGTATATATGTATATATGAAGAGTTCGAATGAAAAACGCTATAAACGCCATTTGTAAAATCACGCAACGATCCCTAGAAGAGAGATACACGATGGATTATTCGAAAATGGACGAAATAAAAAAAAAAGACTCATTAAGCACAAACATTCCATGTTGTTCAATGACGTGTTTCTTAATAAAATATATTGCTAAACTACACATTCGATATATATATATATATATATATATATATATATATATATGTCTGTATATATATAAATATATGTATGTATATATATAAATATATGTATGTATATATATGAATATATGTATATATAAATATATGTATGTATATATATAAATATATGTATGTATATATATATGTATGTATATATAAATATATGTATGTATATATATATGTATGTATATATAAATATATGTATGTATATATATAAATATATGTATGTATATATATAAATATATGTATATATAGATATATGTATATAGATATATGTATATATATATATGTATATATATATGTATATATATATGTATATACATAAATATATGTATATATATAAATATATGTATATATATAGATATATGTATATACATAAATATATGTATATATATAAGTATATATATATAGATATATGAATATATGTATATATAAATATATATATAAATTTATGTATATATACAAGTATATGTGTATATATATAGATATATGAATATATGTATATATAAATATGTATATATACAAGTATATGTATATATATATAGATATATATATGAATATATGTATATATAAATATATATATAAATTTATGTATATATAAGTATATGTATATATATGTATATATTAATATATATATATATATACAAGTATATGTATGTATATGTATATATAAATATATATATATATACAAGTATATGTATATATATGTATATATAAATATATATATATACAAGTATATGTATATATATATGTATATATAAATATATATATATACAAGTATATGTATATATATATAGATATATGAATATATGTATATATAAATATATATATATATATAAATTTATGTATATATATAAGTATATGTATATATATAGGTATATATATATATAGGTATATATATAGGTATATATATATAGTTATATGTATGTGTGTATATGTATATATATAGGTATATATATATAGGTATATATATAGGTATATATATATAGTTATATGTATGTGTGTATATGTATATATATAGATATATATATGTGTGTATATGTATATATATAGATATATATATGTGTGTATATGTATATATATAGATATATATATGTGTGTATATGTATATATATAGATATATATATGTGTGTATATGTATATATATAGATATATATATATGTGTATATAGGTATATATATAGATATGTATATATATAGATATATATATGTGTATATAGGTATATATATGTGTGTATATATATATATAGGTATATATATGTGTATATATATAGGTATGTATATATATGTGTGTATAGATATATATATATAGGTATGTATAGATATATATATATAGGTATGTATATATATGTGTGTATAGATATATATATATAGGTATGTATATATATGTGTGTATAGATATATATATAGGTATGTATATATGTGTGTATAGATATAGATATATAGGTATGTATATATGTGTGTATAGATATAGATATATAGGTATGTATATATGTGTGTATAGATATAGATATATAGGTATGTATATATGTGTGTATAGATATAGATATATAGGTATGTGTATAGGTATATATATGTATATGTGTGTATAGGTATATATATGTATATGTGTGTATAGGTATATATATATAGTTATATAGGTATATATATGTATATGTGTGTATAGGTATATATATATATAGTTATATAGGTATGTATATATGTATTTATATAGGTATGTATATATATATATAGGTATATATATGTATGTATGTATATAGGTGTATATATATTTGTATGTATATATATAGGTGTATATATATATGTATGTATATATATAGGTGTGTATATATATGTGTGTGTATGTATATATATATATAGGTGTATTTATGCTGTATTTATATGTATATATAAATATTCATAAATATTCCAGTAGTTTTAGTTACAATATCGATATATTAGTTTAATTCCAAAAAATTTTACCGCTGTAAATGTAACCAATAGAAAGACATAGTTTAACTAGTTTCTAGTATGCGTTCAAATGAATGTGCACTGTCAAGAATGACCTGAAGAGAAATTTGAATAAAAAAGGGGCAGAGATAATAAGCATCTTTGATCATTCTGTCGATGTCAGGTATAAATATTAAATGTAGCAAGAATCGAATTCAACTCGCTCGACCTTTTAATATTTCAAGTCTCTTGGGTAAAGATGTTTGATTGAAGGCTTTCAGGCTATGGCTAGGAATCTTGGCAAAACGTTCCACCAAAAATAATGGCAAGAAGCCATTGGTTCTACGATTCTGTGAAAGACCTGCCAGCGCCTGCCAAAGTCATGAAGAACCTACCGTTAGATTAAGTCTATAAACAATAATCATAATTCGAATGACCCTTGATTTCTGGAATGAATGAAAATGTCAATGTGTTTATGTTGAACTCTTCCTAATTGTATAAGACTATAAGACATGACGGGAGATAGCTTCTCTGCAAGACTATAAGACTATAAGACATGACGGGAGATAGCTTCTCTGCAAGACTATAAGACTATAAGACGTGACGGGAGATAGCTTCTCTGCAAGACTATAAGACTATAAGACGTGACGGGAGATAGCTTCTCTGCAAGACTATAAGACTATAAGACATGACGGGAGATTGCTTCTCTGCAAGACTATAAGACTATAAGACGTGACGGGAGATAGCTTCTCTGCAAGACTATAAGACTATAAGACGTGACGGGAGATAGCTTCTCTGCAAGACTATAAGACTATAAGACATGACGGGAGATAGCTTCTCTGCAAGACTATAAGACTATAAGACGTGACGGGAGATAGCTTCTCTGCAAGACTATAAGACTATAAGACGTGACGGGAGATAGCTTCTCTGCAAGACTATAAGACTATAAGACATGACGGGAGATAGCTTCTCTGCAAGACTATAAGACTATAAGACGTGACGGGAGATAGCTTCTCTGCAAGACTATAAGACTATAAGACGTGACGGGAGATAGCTTCTCTGCAAGACTATAAGACTATAAGACGTGACGGGAGATAGCTTCTCTGCAAGACTATAAGACTATAAGACGTGACGGGAGATAGCTTCTCTGCAAGACTATAAGACTATAAGACGTGACGGGAGATAGCTTCTCTGCAAGACTATAAGACTATAAGACATGACGGGAGATAGCTTCTCTGCAAGACTATAAGACTATAAGACATGACGGGAGATAGCTTCTCTGCCAGACCAATTCATAGAATAAAAGCTTTTGAGTAATTTTAATTTCTAAATCTAGACATTGCTGTCTTCTCATTGATCCTCGAACTTGTTGGCTTCGAGAGAGGGGATTGCAAACGGCCAGATGCACTGACGGTGTTTTCCTTTGCAAACGGCAAGCCACTTACATAATATCCGACTTGTGTCGATACTTGTCAGCAAAAGAATCGGCAACAAACCCTGGACATGCAGCAGCGTCAGCAGAAAACCGCAAGCAATAAAAATATGCCGGTCTTCTCGACAGATTTGTCTTCCAACCGATTGCCATGGAGACGAGTGGAGTGATAGGCCCTTCCAACTTCATCAACAGCCTTGGTCTGTTAATAATGTGCCACACCGAGGACTATTGTGAATTGACTTGGCTTTACGAGCGCCTGTTCATCACCACTATTCAATGACGCTTCGTGATATTTGCATATTGGTTTTGAAAAATGACATTTTATTAATTAACTATTATTTGTTGTCATTTATTGAATAAATGTTTTCCAATCATAATTTCTAAATATACTATCGAGGTTCATATCAATAGTTCAGTTACAAGTAATTGATGTCTTATTTACATAATGATCTTTTTCTTCTGTCTCCTCTTCCATGTTTTCTCTCCTTTTCATTCTGTTTTCCGCCTTCCTTCCGCTGCCACGTCATTTCGTAAATCTTAGATATAATAAAGTAAAGCTCGTCTCTTTCTTGAATCTTTGTGATTAATAGTTTTCTTACCACAAAATCAATGTTTGATTCTGGTTTCTATGTGGGACATTGGTGTACGTTGTTAACAAGAAAAAATGTATTTCCATTCAATTTCTTTTTAAATATAATTAAACCGCCTCGGAAGATTATCAGATCTAAGCTTGTCTTTAAGACTTACATTACATATCGATCGTCTTCATCATCATTATATCATCATGTTCGGTTTATGTTCGTTTTACATGATGACATGCATTGGACAGCTTTAAGAAATTGACTTCTAAGCTAACCTATCTCTTGCCAGGTTTTTATTTATCCCTCTTTCCCTCAGGTCTATTTGTATCACTTTCTCCCATGTTTTCCTTGGCCTTGCTTTGTGAACTGAACCGGCTATCTCAACTGTTCTACATCTATTATGCAAAAAAACTCTCATTTATTCTTTCAACATGGTTATACTACCAGAGTCGAGTCCTCTACACACATCTCCCTATACTGTGTAGATTCAATCCTCCTCTTAAGTCATCAGATCTGAGCCTGTCTTTCAGACTAAGATTACACATCCATCGTTTCATTCTCATATCATCTCTCTCCATGCAACGCATGTCCTCAACCTTCACTGGCCCGGTTTCACTTCCATACATCATCATACTGAGTAAACATGCTTGATAGATGCTTCCTTTGGTCGAAAGTGGTAACCCTCTGCTGATTAGTAATGCCAAAAGTTCCATAAACTTACTCCATCCATCCCTAACTCTTTCAATTACACTAGCATCTGTTCTTCCCTGTGTTCCAAAGTTAACAAAGCTTCTGAACAAACTCAATAGCCTTCCCATCCAAATATACTTTTATCACATCTGAGTTCTCGTTTCACATCTGAGTTCTCGTTTCACATCTGAGTTCTCGTTTCACATCTGAGTTCTCGTTTCACATCTGAGTTCTCGTTTCACATCTGAGTTCTCGTTTTATTCGATTCATATGAGTTATTCAGATATGCAAAAGCCAAGAGGAAAAAATGTTGTTAATTGGGAGAGAATATTAAAAAACAGCGGATAGAATATTACAACATGAATGAGATAAAATTTGAGATAGTCAGAGCTAAAAAGAAGAAAAAAAAATGAAAACATGTTGGGTTAACAGAGGGATAAAATATATACAGAATGTTGGGTCAGAAAATAAGTTTTTCATTTAAAAATTTACCAGGTTGGAAAAATCATGACAATTTTGGCAATTGTCACCTGAATTTATACATATGTATCCATATTTTGGATTTATGATAAAAAAAACATTTTTCACTCTAATTTTAAGTGAAATAATAAAAAAGGAAAATTTTTTTCTTGTATTTTTCAGTCAGCTGGTTCAGTACATCAATGAAACGAAGTTTGATGGCGTTTCCGGTCATATCAGCTTCCAGGGCGGTGAAAGAATAGGTACCATAAATATCTTGCAGTATTTCCACAACGAGACTCGACTCATAGGGCAGTACATTCCTACAACTCATTCCAACTCTCGTGTTATCAAGTCTCATGGTAGCAGTCATACTGCAGGACAGGAAAATCAGGAGAAAGACAATGGCATTCTCAAACTCTACAAGAGAAAGGTGCGATGGCTGTCACCCAACGGGAAACCTCCAGCTGACGGTAGACAAGAAGGTAACCACAGAATAAAATGGTTTTCTAACAGTTTCAGGATTACTCACTGGTGCTAGTGAATAAACGTAGCTATATCTATCTATATATATATCTATATCTATATATATATATATATATATATATCAGGGCCGGTGGGACAGTTGGGGGGTCACATGCATATCAACTTAATTATTGATGACCGTAAAGTGGGGGGGGGGGCCCAAGTCAAAAAGTGAGGGGGTTTGAGACCCCTCCCCCCGGTACCGCCGTCCATGTATATATATATATATACAATAATATTTTTATAAATAAATATTAATTATTTAAATACCTACAGACATCGATGTTTCATGCTGACGCAATCTTCAGTGTAGGAACTAATTCTCAACGGTCGGTGGGCGCGAACCCCGAACACAAATTGCCACTGATTCGTAGTCGAGGATCTTATCCATCGGCCATAGCCAATTAGTTAGTAAATATAGAGGAACTTTAAATGTAAATAGCGAATCGGTGGCTATGTACCAGGCAGTATAGAGTGATCTACGAAACGGCGTTCGGATATATATATATATATATATATATATATATATATATATATACACATACACACAGGGTGATTCATAAGTCACTTAGCTATTTAAAATGATTACCATATGAAGCACGAACATACTATGAACTTTTGATGATTCTTATTTTACTCTCTCATTACTGCTATTTGTTATTTTAGATTTGTTCGTTTATATATTTGTTTCTATATATATTTATTTTTATTTATTCAAAATTTTAAGTTCCCAAATCGATGGTATTCCTTGCAAAAAAGAATGGAGCTATGCATGCAGAACGAAGGTGGAAATTTTGAAAATATGCTGTAATTTTAAACTCCCATAGATGAATTTGTTGAATAAACTTTCTGTTTTGTATTACTGTATTTTTTAACTTTAGAATTTCAAAAATAAATAGGTAATTGAAGTGACTTATGAATAACCCTGTATATATTAATATAAAGATAGAGGCAAAATGCCTTCAAAGAAATCATGTGTTAGATGCAGATATTTTATTAAATCAAAATAAGAATAAAAATATTTAAAAACATTTCTCAAAATATTTCAAAATACCTTTTTTTTTTCTTCATCTTGATTTTTTTTTAGCTAATATTTCGCTTGATAGAACAAGCTTCGACAGAGCTTAGACAAATAAAAAGGTATAAACCTTTTTTTTTCATAATATCCTTCTTGGTCTTATAGAAGTGTCTCGCCTGATGATGTGGACTAACAGTGCAAATGTCTGTTTTAAATAGAACTTGATCGTGCATGGTCGCTGGTAGTTATATATATATATATATATATATATATATATATATATATATATATATATATATATATACGGTAGTCTTAAGGGTAATATATTATTATTATTATTTTATTATTATTATTATTTATTTATGTATATATTAGTGAAATTTTAAGCTGAATTATTTCGACACATGATTATTGGGGAAATGGTAGTTTAATCAGTACCATTGGAGAGCCATGAATATTATAACTGTCCTGTTTTCAAATCTCCGAAACAGTTACATGGTAAACAGCTGATGATCCCCGTGTTAATATTAGACGCTTAAGGTCTCCTGTTTTTGTTTCCTTTTAGATACTTAATCCCCCCCTTTTATTGTTTTTATTTACCTATTTTTTTATTTATTAATTTTCCAACGAATGTTAAGTCTGCAATATCTTGGATTTAGTTAGTTTCTCTAGGAATTTAAACTGCATTTTACTTTTCTTTTCTTTTTTTTTTTTTTTGTTTAAAATGACTCAAAGCTTCTTTAGACTATATATATATATATATATATATATATATATATATATACGTAATGGTTTTTAATAAAATGAATACAAATATATATATATTAACGAAACATACGTCCTATAAAGTTATGGACGACTAATGATGCATTAATATGCATCACTTAGGAAGTGAACAACTATAATAAAGTAAATGCAAATAACAAACACTGAAATCACCTACAAAAAGAATTACATATAAATACATTAAAAATATTTAGGCGATAAAAACATATTTCTAGACAAGGCGTCATAGTCCAGAGGTAAAACGCTAGACTATTGACATCAACCTTGTCTAAGTTAGCCATGCTGATGACGGCTGTGAGCCAGAAACACGTGTCCATGGATTATTTTTATGTACGTACAAAATTAATACAAATATATATATTAGTACTGAGGTACACTCGGGGTGGTCTAGTATACTTATAACATTCTATGGATCTTGCTTGCTTGTCATCTTTATTTGCAAGCTTGCTTGTTTGTCACAGTGCACAGTGGATGGCCTCATAAAAGGATGACGTCATCTACTAAAACATAGAGTAGGGGGAAGAGATGATGACGTCATAAATAATGAATAGTCAACTTGCTTGCTTCATTGTTGGTTTGTATCTGTGCACGCAGGATGACGTCATCAAGAGAGATGACGACAGGGGAGAGGGGGAAGGGAAGGGGAAGAGAGAGAAAGGGGGTGAAAGAGAGAGAGGAGAAAAAGACAGAACGCATAAGAACGCATGATTATTATCAAGAAAGAAATATGTATAATTACATGAAAATAAATGACGTCATGAAGGATGAATGATAGCTTTTGGTAACTTTATAGATAGACTAGACGACCCTATATCCGTTGCATAGTCTAGAATCAACGGGTCACAGGAAATAAGGGGAGAGAGAGAGAGAGAGAGTAAGAGGAGGAAAAAGAAACTTGACTAGATAAAAAGTGGTCTAGTATATACATGTATATTACTGTTTTATATATAAATATATATACATATATATATATATATATACACCTATATTATACGATACTATATGATGTATACATTTTTGTTTCAGTATTTACTTCAACAGTGCTCAATACATGAGTAGAGCTTAGTAGTTTTAAAACAATATATTTATGTAAAACTAAGCTACACAGAAACTTTGTGTTTTATTCCATGGAGGAATAGATCAGGCCAACTGCAAAATTTAACATTCTACCACCCCTTTTATATGCAAATATTTTTTATATTCATTTTTATTTCTTATTCAAAAGATTCAGACCTCCTCCTCCAGCACCATGGAATGAAACATGAACTTTTTTGCATAGTTTACTTCCCATAAGTATAATTTTATACTACTGTAGATATATCAAAATACTTTATTGAAATAAATAGATGGTTTATTGGGCGGAATTTTATGAAAGGGAGGCACCCAATAGAACAAAAACAAGGCTTTATTTTGGATAATGTGTGACATTAATTAATTGGTCTGATTAAGCAAGCAGCAACACTCGCTAAAACCATTAGCAACAAATTTATTTTAACACTACGGCCAGTCTCTCGGTAAGGCCACAAGGGTGAAGGCAGCTTGGCCGAAATTTCGGTAGTTTTGCCTCTGATAACATCGTGAATTTTCCACTCTCTACATCCAGGCTAAGTTGTATAGCAACCCTGCGGCACCATGACAGTTTCATGGTCAGATTGATCTGCATAGAGCATCGTTAGGATGAATCGATTACACTGGTATGGTCACGTGGAACGTTCATTCTCCTAGATAAACCGTTGCAGAATCATTGAAGTCTTGAATGCAGGAAGATTGGCCGGCCAAGGAAAACTTGGAAGCAAGTGATTGGATGGACAAGAATGTTAAATTTTGCAGTTGGCCTGATCTATTCCTCCATGGAATAAAACACAAAGTGTCTGTTTTACATAAATATAAACTAGCTGACCAGCTGAACCGTGAGAACTGGAAAGTGAACTTGCATAAGATCAGAAAACGTCTGATCCCTGAACATGGGTAAAGTGACGTTTAATGAATAGAAGGAAAAAGAAATAAAAAAAGTGTAGTTTAAATAATAAATATTTTGTTCTTTAATTTTATCAAGCGCTCTTACTTCATGTTTTACACTTATATTATAAAATAATATATTATGTATATCTTTTTCAGTATTTACTTCAACAGTGCTCAATACATGAATAGAGCTTTCTAGTAGTATAAAATGTACTTATGGCTATTAGCTACACAGAAATGTTTGTGTTTCATTCCCGAGGAAATGAGAGAAAATTAGCCTGATAATTTTATGGATAATATGTGAAGGTGGACAAACCTGAATGCAATGGGACTATTTCGTTCAATGGATAATAGGACAATCTGGAGGACCATAGTCGCTGATGCCTTACAAAGACAGGGCCGCCCATGATGATGAGCCTGATGATTTCTCTGCGGAATGAAACGCAAATTTTTCTTTGTAATTATTACCATAAGTATATTTTTTATACTATATATATATATATATATATATATATAGTCTCGGAAGTTTCTCAACCATTAAAACTATATTAAAAAAAAAAAAAAAAAAAAAAAAACTTATAGTCCCAAGTCTTTCAGTGGAAAATTACTCATGTAAGTCAATTTATTTTTTACATTAGTTTGTTTCTAACACTATTTTAAGGGATCATCAGTTGTTTACCATGAAAAACTGTTTCGGGAATTTATATATATATATATATATATATATATATATATATATATATATATATAATTTAAAATGCAATTAACTCAAACCACCTGAAATATTAAAGCAGTTGCTCAATTAGTAAAAACTTTACAGACGTTTTCATGGGTGGCATTTTACGGAGGGGGGGGGGGGAGGGAGGAGAGTCAGCCGATAAAATCAATGGGAGATGCGAGAGCGCTCTATCCCTTAATAGACTTCACGAATGGCCTATGCTGGAAATCTCATTTCTTTGATCAATCATAACTCAAAAACCAATAAACCAAATTATTTAAAACTTTGCACACAATTTTTATTAGATAGGTTCTATAAGTGTGTAGAATTTCAGCATCATTAGTCAAGGCAACCAAAAGATCCAGAAAGTTCAATCATGAAATCATGTTATCCGTGTGTACGTATGTACGTACGTACGACCCTGTATCTCATCAACTATTTGATGGATTCAGCTGATTTTTGGCAAAGATAGAGGTTCTAGTGTCTAGTTAATGGCATTTTAATTTCAGTTTACCATATACCTTGATTAGTCAAACTACCAACTATATCAGTTATGAGAAGGCATTGTAATGACGTATAGCCTTTACAAAAGTAGTGACATTCCATGAGAAATGCCAGTATACTGAAATCATATGCCCTTAATAGGGTTAAGATGAAAATTCATATACACTAAATGTACAAAAGCAAGGAAATTCCCAAATTTTTACACTTGTGGAGAGTACTGGAAGTCTGGAGAGACTTGTTTTGATTTAAGGTAAGATGTGACACAAGGTCGGGAAAGTTGGATTTGAAAAACCAGCGCTCGAGAATTTGAGCACTCCGGCCATTAAAAATTGCCTGAGCAGCCCCGTCGGCATTCCCCGGTAGGGGCGCCTCAGGCGATTAGCAAAGGGTGAGAAGGCAAAGCCTGGGAGGGTGCACCTCCTAGAACTGCACAGGACAGATCAACCAATAGACCGGCATAAATAAAGACCCAAAGGTCAAGACAATACCGGTCTATGGGGTGCAGTATCCATCGGAACAGATACTACACTTTGATCCCGACCAAAAGGTCGAGCTAAGAGCTGGAGAGACTTGTTGTCATTCAAACTCCAAGGAAAACCACCAGTTATTATCAGTGAGCAATCACTGATGATGGCCTGTGTGAGAACTCCTAGTGAGTAACAATAATAATAATATAGAAGTTAAATGACTTATTACTTTTAGTTCTGCAAAAAGAATATCTTAAAAGATATGTCACAGTTTATGAATCATCATCATCATCATCATCATCATCATCATCATCATCATCATCATCATCATCAACATCGTCGTCGTCGTCATCACTTCCTCTCCCCCCCCCCCCGTTTTGGTATTTAGGTAACTGTGAGTATCGCAGACTCCTGATTGGCCAACAGCAGGTAACGTCTCATGTCTGCTCTCCATGTAGTCCTATCCCAAGGGTCGACATCAGTCAAGGTGCATTCAGTTATATCACTTCCTACACACTTAAGTCAGCTCTTCCTCTGTCTAACACACTCCCTTGTGCCTGGGATATCCAGACGTGTTATGGAGTTGATGCAAGCAGTGACACGCTGTACATGGTCGAACCACCTGAGGCGCTGAGTGTATAATGCATCCATAATCCTACCAATACCAAGTGTCTGATGAAACATAGTTGAAGAGATCCTTTTCTCCAGTTTGCAGCCGCACATCCACCTGGGCACGGCACAATCATTACGCCAAAACCGAATTTTCGAATGAAATCAAAGTAGAATAAATAGTGGTATTGATTGTGACTCAACGGGTCACAGTGTCTCGTTACTTTTATAGACCTATCAGAGAGAAAGGATTTGATGGTCGAGAGGACATTTTCAGATATCCCATAGCTAACAAGCTCGTGAAGCAAACCTTTGTGCTAAACCCTGATTCTGTATGATATTACAGTCAGCACGTCAGCTGTTGATCTTGCAGAACGAAATCCATATTGCTTGTCACTAGGTAGATTGTTTTACCCAACATGTCACGGATACGTCTAGTATTATACAACTGGCATCTTTTACTCTCTGGTTTTCTCTGGAAGTCATTAACAAATATAATTGTTTTTCTTTTGTTATCATTCACGTTTGAAATTCCATCTCAGATGCATCTGTACAGGCAAGCCAACCTCAAATCAGTGGAGCATTTAGCGCTGTTGTGCAACCTTTTGATTAGGAAAAATTGGAATAATTAAATATCTTAATTTCCTTCAAGTAATAATGGATTTAAAGTTCGTTTTTTTTCCTCATTAACTCTTACCTTTGTTTTTTTTTTATCCAAGAATTGTTTTTGTGTTTTATTGATGGTCTATTTCTCGACTTGACTTTTGCGTCAAAGATATCCATGCAAATGTTTCCATGTGATTTTGGTAAAAACGTTAAAATAAAAATTGAAGAAAAATATTCAATAAAAATAATTAGTAATTATCACTAAATAATTAAGGACACCATTTAAGCAATTAAAATTCGTCCTAATATCAGAAAATGTGTAGTTTTTGTTTTTAAGGTGCATCGTTTTTATTTTTATTTTTATTAAGGTGCATCGTTTTTTGTTTTGTTTTTTTTTCTTACATAATTAACCGAACCAATCCTGTTGTACAAATTTCCAAGATTTTGTCAAAATATGAAAATAAGTACAAACGTTCCATGATAATTTTCGCTTCGGGGGAGGGGACGGGTAAAGAGAAGTCTTTCTATGGGTAACTCTTTTTTGGCTAGGAGCAAAGTGTAGTATCTGTACTACACTTCATCTTTACTATCCTCGGTCAGCGAAGAAGAAATCTTTCTAGATTGAGGTAATTTTTATTTCTGTTCCAATCCAGAGTGCTTCTTTCTGAGGTACCTGGATTTTTCCCCACCTTAAAAGCCGATCTTGTGTCTAACTCTGCCCTCGTGGGGAGGCAAGTAAATAGGAACTTTGTAGTGGAGTAGATAAGAATGCGCGAATGTTTAAAAGAATCAAATCAATCTATAGAGTTGTTGGAAGGCTGTGTTTCTTTAGTTGGGGTCACCAATGTTGAAGAGACCGCACATCGGGGTCACCCATGTTGAATATAGGATATTATGAAAAGAAAGAATGACAAAGTCTATTCATAAAAAATAATTAATTACTATGACAACTTGTTAAGACAATGAAAGATAAAGAGTTCATAAAGAATGAGAGTTCAAAGTGTCCAAGAACGTTCTATGTGAAAGAAGGGGTTTTGTCTGTAAGGAGAAATTGAGTACACATGTTCATTTCGTCTGTCGTCTTGTGCGTTTACGTGCATGTAAATGGGATAGGTATTATAGGCGTGTGTATATTAGCATGCGTGTGTTTTGTTAGTAAGAGAAAGTGTGTAGGAACTTGTGTGTATACACGTTTGGACAAAGAAAATCATGAGAAGAAATGATAAAAATGGACTTAAGAGAAAGAGGAATAAATAAAGACCTGGTCAGAGGTAGGTTTTTTACGAAGTCAATTTCTAAAAGCTGTCCAACACATGCCAGCATGTAAAACAAACGTTAAATCGAATATGATGATGCTGAAAGAATGGATGAGGATGCTCGGGTTAGTTGATGTAGAACTGTTGACGGAGCAGGGTCAGTTGGGAGGAGAAGACCAAGGTAAACACGGGAAGAAGTGATAAGGATGGACTTGAGAGAAACAGGCATAAATAAAGACCTGGCCAGAGATAGGTTAGTTTGGAAGTCAATTTCTAAAAGCCGTCCAAAACATGCCAGAATACGAAGCGGACGTTAAACCGTTAAAAAAATGTTTCTTTTTCTTACTTTTTGAATGCTGATTGCGTAATGTCTTAATTATTTTGTTTCTCTTTTTCTTTTCTTGCAGATGATGTCAGTGAATGTCATATTGAGAAGTTCCGGGAATTATTAAATGTCAACTGCGAGATGGCAATAATCCTCGCAAATGTAATAGCATTCGGTTTCTTCTCTATTGTCATCTCAGTGGTACTTATCATCATCAAACAAAAGTAAGTATAATCTCTATGATAATAAAAATTACAAGACAACTTCATCTGTGTCTTGCGACTTCGAGAATTGAATTGATATTTATTTTTTTATTCACTATTGAAATCAGAAATGCAATTGCGTTAGATAAAATCCTTCTTTTTTTTTTTTAAATAATTTAATTACGAAATTAAATCCACCAGAATGCATTTCCGTTTCTTCCAAAACAGGTCAGTCATTTTAATCATTTGTCGAGAGTCGAAAAAAAGAATTTGGAAGTATTTAAACTGTCGAATAGTAAGTAATTTAAAATGGCTGTGAAATTCTTAGCATATCCTTATGTGAACCTGTATGAGTGCATTCACTTCACTGGCCGCGATCGCCCCCACTTGTTGTGCCGGTCTAAATTTGTTGTCTGACTCAGTCAGTGCCGCAACAAAACATTCTCATCTCAAGTAAGGCCACAAGTCCAGGTTATAAACAAGTAACAGATGTTTATTTGTTACAGGTTACAAATGAAACTCGTGTTCTCAGATTGAATGGCAGATAAGTCTCCAACCAGCACAATCTTAAGAGCCAAAGAGGACCCATGTTGCCTGGACAAGCACACAGCTTCAACTGTTCATCAGCCTTCTAAAAAAAAAAAAACTTCTTGTCATACCCAGAGGCCCCCCTCCTCCTCCCTGCTGGGGTCCTTTCCTCCTGACTGAAAATTTTCCAGTCTTTCTCAGTGATCATCACCCAAGTATATAAGAACATTACTTTTGGTTTTTGCATTATTCCGTTTTTGTGAGGCACTTATTTCAAAGAGAAATAAGATTCTGGGTGGCCCAATATAAAATCAGACATTTTCAAATTTCTTTTGGCCAGGCATCTATCATCTGCAACAAAGAATTCTCATCTCAAGTAAGGCCACAAGTCCAGGTTATAAACAAGTAACACGTTTATTTGTTGCAGATTACAAACCAAACTCGTGTTCCTAGGTTGAATGGCAGATTTGCAAAATGAAATTTTTGCCTCAACAAAAAAGATAAGTCTCCAATAAGCACAATTCTTTATGTTGCAGCAAAATCCGACACTTGACCAAAATAAAACGAAATAGGTAATAAATATAAAAGTTGTATATGCAGAGACCCGACAGTTTATTTAGCAACAGTTAGAGTTGCATACTAAATCCCTTTTAATGTAACCACCGCCGGCAGAGACGACCATCTCAAGGTGGGTGCGAAATGAGTTGTTTGTAGCGGCGAGCACCTCAATGATAGCAGCCTTCAGGGAGTCGACCATGTTGTGGGCATGCTTGTTGGTCTTGATATCGATCACACCCCAGAAGAAATAGTCAAGAAGGTTGCAGTCGGGTGAGGAGGGCGTCCCGATATCCGGCGACCAACACGAGTTGTATCATTTTTACTAAATGAACATTTACTAACTAAGAATGACTTTTATATTTATGTAAACTTATAGTTGTATAAATGTGTTGTTATTTAATAATGTTTTCCTTAATCTTTTATTCACTAAACCATGTTTATGTTTAAGTTAGCACTTGGTAGCTGGTGACCCTAATATTGTCTCAAATCTTATTCATTTTCATTTGTATTTTATATGCATGCATGCACGGACATATCCCCATTTCCATCCAATTCCTATCCTGGCCACAGACTAATGTAAGATTTGAACTCGAGTATTGACATCGTAAAAACTATTGCCTTAGTAATGTGTATGCTACCTATTCCTTTTTTGTCAGCTAATCACATGTTTCTATTTGAGTACGAACAAAGAAACTCCAAATCACTATATCTTTTAAATAGTATTTGGATAAATAAATTGGTATTAAACACCTATTTATGTAGTTTATTAAGGAAAAAAATTTGAAAAGATTGTATATAATTATTTATAGTAATTTGAAAACCAAATAATGTACATGTTTTATTTAAAAAGCTGGGACTTCCAACAAATATATGTCCTTTTCGAAGCAAGATTTTCCTTTTTTTTCTTCATTTTACTGGTATTAACCTTAGGAGAGATGACTCTCCCATGGAGACAGCAAAAAATACATCCAGTCTTGGTGACGAGAGTTTTAAAAGTAAAAGTAAAGTCTGGTGTGGATTTATATTGTCTGGTTGGCGCTTTTTTGAATAAAAAGGAGTTGGTCACATCTTCGAAAACATTATTTTCCTATCGTATCATTATAGAAATTGGAAAACCAAATAATGCATTTTTTTTCTCCTATAATTAATACCAGTGAAATGAAGAAGAAAAAAATCAAATCCAACTGTAGAAATAGGCATGAATTTAAATGTAATGTGAACTAACATCTTGCTGCACAACTCTCCACTTAGGATGCCTTCTATAAATCTGGCCCCTAATCACACTAGCCCCTTACGTCTCGGTGGCAATATGTATTGTTTGTGGTAAATTAAAGTAAAAATAAAAACCAATGTGAGTCTGCATTTTAATTCTACAAATTTTCAACCCAGTTGAAGCTTGGTACGTTTTCTAGTATATAATTAAAATTTCTG
>OY744532.1:87582881-87682881 GCA_963556195.1 Sepiola atlantica
TTCCAATGTAGCATTACACTGTTGGATTCCTGTGGAACTTTCTATAAAGGGCACACCAAGCAGCTTCCCTTCTTCATACTGTGGAGTACCAGAGACGAGCACTGCAAGACTTTCCACTGGGTATCTTTCACCAAGAACATCCCGTAGAAGTTTTCCATCCCAGTGTAGTGTGCAGTAATCTGGCGGACTTTCCTTGAAGTTATTCATGTAACTTTGGCACAAGTTATGACGAGTGTTTATCCTATTTCGTCTTGTAGTAGAGGCTGATATAACAAAGTCATCAAGATCTGCGCCTCCTGCCTTCCACACTGCAGACACCATGGCTGTAGTCTGGTTGTCAGAGAGTGACAACCGATCTGCAGTGCTACAAATCTCTTCACTGGTCATAACTGAGTGTGGAAAGTGTAAGGTTATCGTACTTGGTTTTGATGAACAGCTTGGTGTTGTCTCAGTGTATTCTGAACCCTCACTAGTACCAGAGCCTTGACTGTTCTCTGGGTCTTCATCACTTGAAATTTTCCCAACTTCTGCTGCTGCAGCAGTCACTGATGATAACATTCTCTCTTCTCTTTCTTCTCGGAAGCTTTTCTCTCTAGACTTCTTCTCAAACACCTTATCATGACCTGACATGTGTGACAGGCGAGTTGTCTGTTGGTCCAAGTAGAAATTGACGTCCTCTTCCTTGGTCTCCTTTGTGAGCAGCCTGTTGCTTCTTATCTCCTCCACAACATCCTTTGCTCCAATATGAAATAACTTGTCTAAGTCCTTCAGAAAGTTAGCTCGTTTCTCTTCCTCTGGTTTGTTATTTCTTCCCTTGTTTTTAACAATTTTCCTGTACTTTTCATGGAGGATCATGAAACGGTTGATTGCATTTGGTCTAGTTAGTGTTTTAATCCTTGCCATATTCCAGAATGGCAAAACGACATCCACTGTATCATGGGCTAAAGACCTATTGTCACTGTTGGGATTATCATTCCTCAAATGCAGGAAATACTGGAACACCTGGCGATTAGTAGGAAGTTGAGAGCCCCTGATGCTGGAGCTGGGTTGCCCAATGAGATACACATCACTGAATGACCTTGTGGCAGGAGTTGCTACCTTTCTTCTCTTTTCAGTTGGTTCATCCCGTTCACTTGTATCGCTGATCACTTTCCCACAGCATACTTGTCTTCCAGATGCCATGTTGTCAGCAGTTCACAAATCTTAACAAATCAGCTTTAACTTACAATCTGAAATGAAGAGATAAAACATACTTAGTGATAATAAATTATATACATGCATTAAGAGTAACATTTTTTAGATAAAGTTATGTATTATATGATGGCATCCTTTCCAAGCATAAAAAATATATATGTTTGTGCATTAAAATTAATTAAAATTAACACAGGTGTTCATGTGTTTACTACCATATGCAAGAAGATTTTATTAGCTTTCATTTGGTACCACTTTCAATGCTATAGCATCAACCTCTGGAAAGCTACAATGAAAATAAGGACATAATATCCCAAATTTTGCAGCGTTTTTGAAAAACGTCAACAATAAAATTACATGGCTTTTGAGGCAGGCATAGCCAAGGTCCAAGATCACAATAACTGGTATATTTAGCTAATTTAGACCTTGGAGAATGGGAATAATATCAGTTTCCATATGTTTGAAGAAAAAGGTCAATTTTGAAGAGGTCTTATATATATATATATATATATATATATATATATATATGATTATTTTTATTTACACAGACATGTACAAAATCTGCGACACTGGCATGTCGATGTTAACGATCAACAGCTATCGTAAACTGAGATCTCATCAGGCAGAGTTTGAATCCGATCTTAACCGTAGATCATATTTGGAAAGAATGAAATGGAGAAAAATAATAGCTGTTGATCGATAACATCGACATGCCAGTGTCGCAGATTTTGTACATGTCCGTGTAAATAAAAATAATCATATATTGAAGCTCTATTTGATATTGAGCACGTTTTTATAAACCCGGTGAAAAATTCTTTGGATTACTACCCTGTGGATGTTTTACCTGGATTATTATTATTATTATTATTATTATTATTATTATTATTATATATATATATATATATATATATATATATATATATATATATATATATATTAGACTAATCATCTGTGTGCACTTATATTTCATATATGCATACATTTTCATATTGCCAAAGCAAATTATTTTGGTCCAAATAAAAGTCTGTCGTTTTCCAATTGTAGACTAATTTCTATACGAATTGAGCAGACGTTGTAGCTTTATGGGTTGTTCAAATGCGTACAGTTTTTTTGTGACGGTAGTGGGTTCCGAGACTCGGTTGAAAATGATTGAGTTAGATAAGAAAGGAGTCTGTGGCAAAACGGAATTAAATAATAGGAAATCTCGAACGTTTCCAATCGATATATATATATATATATATATATATATATATATATATATATATATATATTCAAATGTCTGAAAGATATTGAAAGATGGCAAGGATAGAGAAAACTTCAAGAGAGATCAAGTCAATGCCAGATTGAGAAAGATGAAAAAACATTACTGGAGAAAGATGGGTTAAGAAGAAAATTCTTGACACATTGTAACAATGGCCAATGCTGTCAAGGTGCCTACCTCAATTGAACAATAAAGTGCTATGTGATTTTTCTACTTTCTTTTTTCAACATTTCTGGTTTCATTTTTGTTGTACTCTTCTTTATTATCTCCCTTTGCTTTGCTTACTTCTAATAGTTTCTTGCTTCATCAACCATTGATATTGACTGTCACATCTCCTGGTTCTCTCCCCTTTCCAATTTCTTTCCTCTTTTTTTTTTGACTTTATAACTCTATTCAGTCATAATCTTGTTTGATCTGCTCAGGCAGCCACGGTCCGTATCCGATAAGGCTGTGGCAGGTTAACGCTAAAACGTGGATGTTTTCTCAATGATTCTTTAATAAAATTCATTTCTCTCTTGAGTTTTTGTACTGACTAAAAAGAAAGAAAGAAAAAAAATGAACGCTCATCAATGAAGCTGAATTCAGTGGCTTTTAGACTATAAAAGTATTTTTAAAGAAAAAAATTTCTGCTTTCTTTCATATTTTTTTTACAGCACATTTATAAATGACTAGCAGGGATACCCGATGTTGTTCGGGATTAAATGAGGAGTAATATGTTCTTTCTCATAGTCGGAAGTTGAAATTTTAAAAACTCTCTAACTTACTGTCTTCTACATATAGCATAAACCGGCAAGAGTGTCTGCTAATGGGCTGGGAGATCAGGGTTCAATCTTCGGTCAGGTCATACCAAAGACTTTAAAAATGGTACTTGATGCCCGCTTGCTAAAAACTCAGCATTATAAGGTGAGGATCAAGGGTAAGTGGGGGTAGTCCTTGGAAAAAAGTGGCGCCATCTCCTACACCTCGGTGGATTAGCTAATCAAAATGGAGCCTTCGGGTCGTCCGCAACTATGGTCAGCCACTTTACTTACTTACATATGGTTTAAATTTAATTAAAATCGAATATTCATATTTGAAGTTGATGGGGGAGGAGGGGTTCTGCCCCCATACATCCCTTAGGAACATTATGTCTTTTTTTCACTATGCGTATAACACCATATTACTTTTTTTATGACCCCCATTTCGTCCCCTAACATAGTCGGAAAAAGCTAAAATTTGGAAAACTCTCTAAATTAGTGTTTTATACATACGGTTTCAATTTGATTAAAATAGGAATTTGAAGTTTTAGGGGGTTCTGGCCCCATTACTCACTTAAAGAAGGGGGGGGATCATGTACTATATCAGAAGTTATATTAAAACTGTGTTTCGATACATGAAGGGTCTGCATAAAAAAAATTCTCTTGATTATTCTGTAAGTAATTAAAGAAACTATTTTATCTTAATAATTTATTTCTAGGATATACATAGTCAGCATAATTATGATGACACATTGGTTCCCATTAGATCACCTAAGTTAAGCGACGTTGAACCTGGTTAGTACTAGCTGGGTGACCATTTGTAAATACCAGGTGCTATTAGTGGCCACCTAGCTACGGGCAAATAGCGTCACGAACCCACAGAGCCTACAGTGCTTAGCTGAATGACAAACACCAATAATCTGAAAGAGAATCAGGGATGGGTAGCTCATCCAGAAGTGATCAAAAACCATCATCATCATCGTCGTCAAGAAATCAGCATTTATGTACAAATTACATGCATTATTAATGCATACATAACTTGGATAAATAACTATTTATAGGAACACAACGTCGGCCTAACATTCAAAGGCAACACGAATTGGAATAAATACATAGAAGATACTGCCAAGTCTGCTGCAAAGAAGGTGGACTCTCTCTACCAGGCTAGAAAACTTCTCACATCTGCAAGTATCCTATATCTCTATAAAGCCACCATTCGCACAAGCATAGGGTATTGTTGCATATCTGGGCTGGTGCACCGACCACTAATATCTCCCTCTTGTTTCTAACCTAATAGGTCCCGCACTGTCTACCAAGCTCAAACCCCTTTCTTATCACCGCAATGTGACATCCCTGTGCTTATTTCATTTCACAATTACATCCATGGAATGTGTTCCGATAAACTTAGTGCACTTGAATCCCCTCAATGTAAATATCCCCAATAAATCTGACTACCAGCAAAACCCCTTCACTGTAGTGGTTCCAACGTGCTGGAAAACTCTCTACTCTAATAGCTTCTTTGCTCAAACCGCTTGCCTTTGGAATTCCCTCCCTGATCTCTGTTTCCACGACTGTACCAACATGCAGAAATTTAAATGTAATGTGAACAAACATCTTGCTGCACAACGCCAGACTTAAGATGCCCCCTATAAATTTGCCCTCCTAATCACACTAGCCCTAAAATCTCAGTGGCAATATGCCTTGTTTTTCTCTCTCTCTCTCTCTCTCTCTCTCTCTCTCTATATATATATATATATATATATATATATATATATATATATATATATATATATGAGAGAGAGAGAGAGTGAGTGTAAGATGATGGGCAGTGTGTTCCTTTAAAGTTTTGCTTCTATCGTGCTTAACAAGCAACGGTTGGAAATTCAAATTCCCTTTGTCTTGAAATAAATTTGTTGGAGGATATCGTTACAGTACTACTGCATGCAGCTGACATTATTTCAGAGTTTTCCTTCTCCCAAACTCGTTGCTCTACCAAGAATGTAAAGTCTAGTTTACCATACTATTTCACGCATAATTGGAAGGTGAGGATAATTATTCATACCTTTTCCAAAGATGTTAACAAGGCTTTACAGGGCTGCAGTCAAGGAGTGGAGGGCTCATTTTTTATTCATCAGTGGGTAGGCAAGTAAATAGGGACTTCTTTGAAAATAATGTTGGAAATGTGTTGAATTTTTCAACAGGTTAGGGTTAGGGTGCTGATGGAGCAGAGAAGGAATGGCTTCTTTTTATGTTAGAAGCTGGAGCCACTCTCAAACTAGTGGAGTGGGTAAGGCCATGGGTATTAGTCATGGTGAGGAAATAGCATACACGGATTGCCGAACCCACAGTCCATGTCAGGATTCCCTTAGACTATCACCACTTTTTCTTTTTGTATTTATCTCCTTCCCACAGCGCTAAGATGTGACACAAGGTCGGAAAGTGGGATTGAAAAGCCAGCGCCCTAGAGGAATAGCACTCTGTCCTACAAAATATGCCCGGGCAGCCCTGTCGGCATTCTCCAGTAGGGCGCCTCAGGCGATTAAAAATGAAATAACCTCTTCTCAAAGGGTGAGAAGGCAAAGCCTGGGAGGGTTGACCTCCTAGAACTGCACAGGACAATCCCTAAGACCAGCATAATCAAGACCCAAAAGCCAAAACGGTACCGGTCTGAGGGGTGTCACCCAAATGTATACATCTATTAGTGTGTTTAGATCTTTTGTAGATCTGTCACATGATAATAACCTTGGTATCACTGCTTATCAAGGCCAAGAGCCCTTCAAGGATAAGGGTTAATGAGGCAGAAATGAATGCCAGCCGAAAGATTAGGAATACTATGAGAGTGCTAACATTGATCAATGGTATGAACAGTATTTGATTAGTTTTGGGATGGTCCATGACAGATATCGGATTTGAAGACTATCAAGTTGCAATCATCGGGGAAGCAGTCCTGCGGCAATGCATTTCACAGGTGGGAAGCCCTTGCAAAGAAGCTCTATCCATATAAATTCCGCCTGATGATAGGCACATGAAGAGAGCAGGAACCGCTTCTTTTTTTTTTTGCTTTTTTTTTCGTTGTAGTAAAGAGAGACGAGTTCTTGCTGTGAATGTCTTACAAGGAGGAACCAAAGACTGAAGCTCAGTCGAGCACCTTCCATGAAAATAACTATAGAATAGAAAAGAGGCTAGCAACGTCTCTGTGAGAAAGGGGTTGTAGGGAAGAGAAGGGTTCACCCCACACACGCACACACTAGATTTCAAAGTCAGGTTTTGTACTCTGTCAAGCAAGGAAAAGTGTTCTGTGCAGCACCTCCCCAAATGTTGGAGCAGTATTCCATTTTTTGGACATATCTGACTCTTATATTCTTTGAGGATTGCATCTATTAAAATCTTATTAAAATCTGCCCACGCACACCCTAACCCTATTCGGATTCCCAGCTCCGTTATGCTAATTCACCAAGAAGTTATTGAAATCCTCCTCGCCAACTCCTTGGCTGTACTTGAATAAGTAAATAAAAATGAATGACTCAATTTTTTTCTATCATTCAATGTTTGTACTAATAAAATTGTTTAGATGTCTGAAGAACAAATTATATTGCCTTGAGGAAATATTGCTAGACGAATTGCTGAAGTTTTCTTTCTGTTTTTTTTTTTTTGTTTTCTCTTTTTCTTTTTATTTATTGATGAAAGCGTATTCAAATAAATTATACATTCACAAAAGTGTCACTATAAGTGTGTGTAAGGTTTTGGTATGTGTCCATAGATGTGTTTGCATGTGTGCGTAGAGGGGGGGGGTGTAAAATATGTGAACACACCTATGTAAATATTTACACATGCATATGCATATGTCCTCAAATGTGTACATATTTTCAGTGTAAATAGAATGAAGCGCATATTTGGATGTGTACAAGAGTATATTTTTGTATGAGTATGTGTGTATATATAGATGTGCATTTGTGCACACACACACACACACACACACACTGTTAAACGTGACATAGTAATATGGGACAAGAGAGAGAAAGTAGCAACCCTAGTTGAAGTCAGTGCCCCAAATGATGCTGGCTTAAACAGAGCTGAGAGGGAGAAGATAACGAAATACTAAGGTCTTATGTGCGACATTAAAAGAAACTCGAATCTTAGGAAAATCTCCATCAATCCAGTAATTTATAGGAGCAACCGGGCTCATGAAAAAAAAATTCAAAATCTACCTGGCAAATATACCTGCTGAACCAAGTGCAAGAGAGATAGAAACAATTGCGCTTAAAGGGACGGTTAGAATCTTGTGAAGATCTCTCGGTTGTAGTCTCTGAAATAGCGGGTGAATGTCTCCAGCAAAAACAAAAAGATAAGAAAATTTAAAAAATAAAGAGAATATATATATATATATATATATATATATATATATATATATATATATATATATATATGATTTAAGCAAGTGTTTTTGAAGAAAAATAGTGCTCAAATTTTTATTGTAAAAAATTAAACATATTTAATTCCTTTTGTCTAGCACATGTCATTCACATCTCAAATTATGTAAATTTTCGAGGGGCACAAAGTATGTATATATATATATATATAGTATGAATTTTTATTCATATAAACATTATTGGTTACATATGTGCATACATGTTTCGGTTGTACTCTTCACAGAGAGTCAGCCTCTTCAGATCTCACTTCCCTGTCTTCTTTGATCTGAAGAAGTTGACTCTCTGTGAAGAGTACAACCGAAACATGTATGCACATATGTAACCAATAATGTTTGTATAAATAAAAAGTTATACTTACGAACAGCTCTACTTGTTATTGAGCACTTTTTATAAACACTGGAGTTACAACGGGTTTACATCTACAGAAACTAATACAATATGTATACTATATATATATATATATATATATATATATATTTTCGACACCGGATATAAATATATATATATATATATATATATATTTTCGACACCGGACTTTTTAGTAATCGGACATTTGCTTGCATTCGGGCAGAGTTTTGCCCAAAGTTTTCTTTCCCTACAACTTTTATTTCTTTTTTTCAAATTTTAAATCTTGGCCATTGCCAACTTATCTATCCCAGCGACTTCCTCTGATGATAAGATTTTGATCTTTGAAAAGCCTGGCTTAAGGAAAATTTAACTTGAATAAATTGCCTTTTTGCGGAATATACCTTGCTCTGAGCAATTGAATTGAATTTTGATTTGGCTTTTGCTTCTCTAATTCCTTTCCATTCTTCTTCATATATATATATATATATATATATATATATATATATATATATATATATATATATATATAGTGATTCCAAGATGTGTGAAAGAAAATAAGCAATGCTCAATTACAAGCATAAGAGCATAATATTTATTAGTGTAAATATACAGATCTTCAGAAATGTTGAGAAGCTGGTTTCATGAACAGACCTGACTCAGATTGAAATATCAGGGCAGATATAATGTAATTAAACATTATATCTAGAATCCTTATTCCAATTTTGATAAAAATCCATTACATGATTTTGATTCTAGAAAATGTCTAAAATTCAAGGAGTCTTAATAAGAAATTGGCATTCAGGGAAACTACCATAATCGGTGTCTAATGACTATGGATCAAATCTCACGCAAATCTGAATTATTTCAATTTGTACATGGGAGGTTGTGCCCATATAATACCCACTAAAACACCCTTTAAAATACTAAAAAAAACCTGAAATTTGTGGAATATTTGTTAATTGTACAAAACTTGCTCAACTGCATCTTCTGAAGTTGAAGGGCGACCTGTTCGCTTACTTGGGCACAAACACCCATCTTTCACAAATTTAGCATGCCATCTGACAATGGATTTCCTTTCGGGGCTTCTTTTTTAAATTTCCTGCGAAATGCACGCTGAACACATGTCCACGATTCAGTCTTTGCAAATTGGAGGACGCAAAATGCCTTGTCTTGTTTAGAGAACGCCATTACTGCACGTGGAAAGATAACACGAAAATCATTAGTATGACCAAAAACTTGATTAAGCAAGCTTTAAAATGGCACCAGTTTCATTTTTCTACCTGGAATAGTTCATGAGATATACGCATTTTTAATGTTCCCAAGACTTTTGAAACACCCTGTATATTACCTACTGTTACAATTTCACAAAAATCACAGATATCTTCCACTCCCTATTTGCTCCCTTTACATAAAAGTAAATTAAACTAAATATAGCCCACACCACTCACCTTTATGTGTAGCAGCTGATTATAAAAAATTGATAATGATCAGTTAATTAGTACATTACATAGAAATATAAACATTTACTTTTTCCTACAGCCCTTGACACACAGAAGAGATATTGCTAACTTATCTCTACTTTACTGTTATGTTCATGGTAAGTGCTCGACTGAGCTCCAATCCCTCGGATTCCCCTATAAAACATTCACAGCAGAGAACTTTCCTTTCTTCCTCTCTGTACCAAAGACCAAGCAGAAATTCCATGAACAAAGTTTATTTCCTAGAGCTTCCTATCTGTGGAACAAAATACAACGAGGCTGCTTCCCAGCCGATTACACATTGGTCGTCTTCAAGTCTAATGTAAACAAATACTTGTTGAGCCATCCTCTTGAATAAACAATTCCTCTCAAGAAATCTGTTGGCCATTCTTCTGGTTGTTTTCAATCATCGCATAGTGACGCTCACCGTCCAACCAACGATCTCTTTGACCCTTAACCTTGAGTGGCCTCCGGGCGTTCATAAGCGGTGCCACATTATTAAGAAACTATATATATGCTTAACTTCATATAAATTTCCTTATATATTTCATTATAAAATATTAAAATATATTATCACTATATTTTTCAGTATTTATCTCAAAAGTGCTCAATACAAGATAAAGCTTTATAATATGAAAAACCATAACACAAATGCAATCATGTTTCAATCTCAGATCAAAATCGTCTGACAAGATCTAGAATCAAAACCCAATTGCATTTGTGTATTCACTTTTTTAAATTGTATACACTGATGACTGTGTGCTAGGCATGTGATATATATTTTTTTATGAAGATCGCTCCAGACAAGGTATGAAGCCACTTGATGTAAGGAGCTAACAAAGAATGAAAGATGATTATCGCAAAGGCAGGAGATGCATATTGACCTTAGTCGTGAAAAGACCAAGGCTATAAGTAGGAGAAAAACAGTCAGCAGGAAGAGAGTTCCACAAGCCTGAAGTTCTTGGAAAGAAGCTAGTGGAATAGGAAGCTGTATTACAATGAGGTATCAAAACAGCGAATTGGTAGAGACCACTAGACCAACGAGTCAAAGGAGCTGGAACAAAAGAAGCAGGGAATAGATCAGACAATTCTGAAGATCACATGCTATAATAGTATTTATAGAAAAGACTGAGACTAACAATATCACATCTGTAAAAGAGAAAGTGCAGAAAAGAAGAAAGGGTGTGGCCAATCAAATTACAGTTATGTTTGTGAACCCTCAAATGGGAGAGTGATTCACCAGCCCAAATATAGCAACAGTACTCCATACATGATGCAAGTTCTGTCGTGCTTAATGAGTCACTTGCACTGACACAAAAAAGGGGGGGAGGTATGAAATCATCTTTTCTCTGCTCTATCAGCTGTATTGATTTACTCCTCTCCAGGAGTTAGGCACAAGGCCAGTTTTTATCTTACTCCCACAAGTAAGATGTGACCATAGGTCGGGTCAGGAAAGTGGGGGTTAAAAATTGCCTGGGCAGCCACGTCGGCATTCCCCGGTAGGGGCGCCTCAGACAGTAAGCAATAAACTTACTCCTCCCCTCTATCAGCTGTAGGTGAAGTAGTAATACGAACTAGAGTCACAGACTTTACATTAATAAAGAAACTACCGGAGGAGAGTGATATACATTTCGAAATAACACCAAAGCCCAGGTGGCTCTCTGATGGCGAGAGAATAATTTATGTTTGCCAAAATGCACACCGCAAAACAGTTCCAGGAAATTCCTCAGCAGAGCTTGTCAACTAATTGATGTAGTAAAGTCTAATAATTTGACACTCATGTGTCATTCTCTAGTGATTAAATTGGACAAGTATCTGAGAGAATCCAAATAACGGCTGGCATATGAAATATAATACTTGGAAACATTTTATTCATTTTATCTTGATCACGTTCTATGTAGCGCTTCAGATATTCAGTCTATATGTCTGTGTATGTATAATGCTATTTCTGTGTAAGATATATATATATATATATATATATATATATATATATATATATGGGGTAAGGTGCACGATAAGTCATGAAAATGAAATGCTGTGGTAGGCAAAATGTTTGGAAAAAAGACAAACGGAAAACAGGTTAAAATACAGGAGAAAAACAAAAACAAGAGATTTGACCGGTTTCGTTCGTATTAACGAACGTCTTGCCAAAAACTAAATAAAAATTTTGATTGTGTGACGAAAAAAAAATTTAGGTATTCGTCGAAATCAGAAAATAAATAAATTAAAAAAATATGTTCGTTAATACGAACGAAACCGGTCAAATCTCTTGTTTTTGTTTTTCTCCTGCATTGTAACCTGTTTTCCGTTTGTCTTTTTTTACACACACACACACACACACACACACATATATATATATATATATATATATATATATATATATAGTATACATTTTTATTTATACTAATATTATTGGTTACATATGTGCATTTCACTTCCTCGTGTTTTGGTGTGAAGAGGTTGACTCTGTGAAGAGTACAACTGAAACATGTATGCACATATGTAATCAATAATGTTTGTATAAAAAAAAATTTATATTAAAGAACAGCTCTACTTGTTATTGAGCACTTTTAATAAACACTGGAGTTTCAACGGATTAACATCTACAGTAACTATATAGCACATGTACTAATATATATATATATATATATATATATATATATATATATATATATATAATATATATATATATATATATATATATATATACTTTTTAGTTACGTTCCAATGACCAAAGAAAAAATCAATCAATAACCATAATTTTATTTGTTTATTTTTTAAATTTATTTATTTTCTAATTTCGATTTATAATCAAAATTTTTATTTAGATTTTAGCAATTTTTTTTATTGTTCATTTCTTATGTGCGTTAAAATATATATATATTATCTTTAGTTTTACATCGCTGATAATTAGATAAATTGTTCATTTAACAGTAATATAAAGAAGAAATGAAGATGAGAAAAGAGCGATACATGATGTCTAGTTGTATATATATATATATATATATATATATATATATATATATATATATATATATATATATATATAGTCTAAAGAAGCTTTGAGTTATTTTTAACAAAAAGACAAAAAAAGGAAAATACAGTTTAAATTCCCAGAGAAACTAACTAAATCCAAAATATTGCAGACTTAACATTCGTTGGAAAATTCATGAATAAATAAAAAATATATAATAGTAAGTAAATAAAATAAAAAAGAGGATTAAGTATCTAACAGTGAAACAAAAACAGAAGACCTTAACGTAAGCATCTAATATTAACACAGGGATCATCAGCTGTTTACCATGTAACTTTTTCGGAGATTTAAAAACAGGACAGTTATAATATGCACGGCTCTCCAATGGTACCGATCAAACTACCATTTCCCCAATAATCAAGTGTCAAAATAATTCAGTTTATTCAGCTTATATATATATATATATATATATATATATATATATATATATCCATCCATCACAAATAGATATAATGGATGACTATATATATATATATATATATATATATATATATATACATATGTATATATCCATTTGACACAAATAGACATCATGGATGACTATATATATATATATATATATATATATATATATATATATATATATATATATAATGTAAATTCTTAGTTATTTAAGGAACAACATTCTATATATTCATTTATTTACATACAATTGTTTCTGCCCTTTTCAAGAACATAAATTTTTCATGATATACTACATAATCATCCATATTTATGAGGCGGCTTCCTCAGTGCATGAAAGGTCACTCATCAGGCTGAAAAAAAATGAAATGCGTCGAATATTCATTTATCTTTTATATATTTTCTTGTTCCTCACAATTTTTTTCTTAGGAAAATACTTGTTTAACCCTGTTTTTGCATCTGAATAATGATCATATTATAATACATGAGAAGGGCAGAATGTTGTTCTTTGAATAACTAAGCTTTTACATCATGTCGAATAAAGATCGAGCTACAACATAGACATTTGTGTTAATGAAAATAAATTTATATATGAAGAGAGAGTAAATTGAAATAAAAAGATATGACATTATTTACATCAGTTCCAGGAATTCAACACCAACAAAATGTTCGGCATACGATCGTTTCTAAGACAAAAGAATTTTTATTGATTCCAAAATGTCACTTCTTCAGCACAGATTCCATAACATCACAAGTAGAAGTCAAACAAAACGTCAACATCATTCATCCTCAAAAACATAGTTATTATTGTAATAATAATAATAAAAATAATAATAATAATAATAATAATAATAAAAATAATAATAATAAAAATAATAATAATAATAATAAAAATAAATAAACCAAAAGTAAAATTAAAAAATTATAATAATGATAATAATAATGGAAAGAATAAAATATGAAAGTTTAAAGAATAATATAAAAATTAAAAATTGATGAAAATAAAATAATAGTTATACATAGGAAAATTAAGAAGCATATATGAGTGAATTTAGCCTATATCAATAGGTAATAAGTATCTTGGTAATATCAAATATAGGGTTTACAAATGCAAAGGTCGTATGAAATTCAAATTCTGTTTACAATATGACATACAATAAAGAGTATACATAAAGATGTATGCACACATACACATATATAAATATAAGCATATATATATATATATATATATATATATATATATATATATATATATATATATATATTTGGATTAAATAAAGGGTTCCGTTCGAAATTCCGTCCTGATTCCTGAGTTCGACAGAAATATTCCCGAGTTCAAAGAGGTACACCTAAAGAAGGCCGGAGGTTACAGCGGCCAAAACGTTATGATGATAACAGTTAAGATGAGAAATGTAGTTCGAATAACCAAAATTATACATATATATATTAATTATGATTATGTATTAGCATATACTATCAGTTCCTTTTAATTAGCAGTCTCTTTAAAAGATTCACTGGAAGAATATCTGTCCACGGACGGATAAAATTAATTCCTCAGTTTTGCACCACTTTTATGTCTCCTTATGAACATTAAAATAAAGATATAACGATACCTTACGTCTAAAATTTGAGGCTTAACCTATAACTGGTCTCAAGAAGAAATCAAAATTCAGGGAATCTTGCTTAATTGCTGTTTAATGACTATGGATCAAATTTCATGCAAATCTGAAATATTTGAATTTTCAAAAGGGAAGTTGTGCCCACAGTATGATCTCTACCAACCCATTAAAATGGTCGAAAGAAACTGAAAATTGGGGAATATTTATTAATTGATGTCTAACACCTAGTGTTAAAATTTAACACAGATCGGAAGTATCTGAATTTTCACGAACAGATTCTACCACCTCTTTGCTTCCTTTGCATGTAACTTAATTAAATTAAATGTAGCCCACTTTACTCACCCTTACACCTAGCATCTGTGTTCCAAAATTCATAATGATCGGTTGATTAGTTTAGGAGTGTATCCTATAAATACAAATAGATATACACATACCTAACTTTATATAGAGATATAATAATACACACGCATATATATATATATATATATATATATATATATATATATATATATATATATATATATATAGCACTAGATAAAGTGAAAGAATAAAATAAGGTGCGAATCAAATTTTATTAGAATTCAATGTTCAGGCAAAGTACTTTAAAGTCCTTAACTCATGAGTTTTCAAAGAAAATTCTTCTCTTGATTCGCACCTTATTTTATTCTTTCACTTTATCTAGTGCTATTAATGCTCTATCCAGTATATTGAGCTTCAGTTTTATCCGGATGTTCATAAAATTAAAGATATTAGTTGCCTCTTATATCTTTTGTTGTATTAACCTTATATATATATATATTAGCCTAGCGATTCTCTCCGGATGAAACGCGGATAAAACGCAGAAGCCTCTGTGTAGCTTAATTGCCATAAATATATTTTCATAACGTACTACCTAGCCTTACTCACGTATTGAGCACTGTTGATGTAAATACTGAAAATTGATACATAAAAAAATCATATCTCCTTATTACATTTTATGTGGATATATGAAATAATATATATATATATATACATATATATATATACATATATATATATATATATATATATATATATATATATATATATATATATACACACATATATATATGTATAGTGTGCAGAGCCAAAGGTGGCTCTGTGAACTGGGTGCCCCCCCCCATCTGTCTAAAATTATCACTTCTCTACACTGATGAGAGTAAAAGGCTCGAAACGACGTCGTCTGTAGGTCAATATAATTTAATATTTATTTATAAATATTATATATATATATATATATGCTCTTACCAAGTAATTGAGCACTCTGTTTTTTCTCCTATAACACTAAATTACACACTCACACGCATATATATATGTTTGAATATTTTGTTTTTATTCTAACTATATATATATTTAGATCTTCTTAAAACATATATATATATATATTTAGAAGAAAAACAATATATATATATACATTATTGTTGCTGTTGTTATGATCATTATTATTATTAGTAGTAGTAGTAGTAGTACAACAACAATAACAAAAATATTGAAATGATTGAATCTTTATTGACTCATATCGCCTGCGTTTCCACCAATGAAACTTTCCGCAGGGCAAGATTAGGTTGAGTAGTGTCATCCAAATGTATGAATAAGTTAAAAAACAAAAAAATGTTATTTATTCATTTTTGTTTTTTACTTATTCATAAATTTGGATGACTCTACTCAACATAATCTTGCCCTGCGGAAATAAATACAACTTAAGAAATATTTGTTTTAAAGATTGAAAACTTGAATTTTCATATTTTCACAAGATGACCAGATCGTTACAAAAAATAAATCTTAAAAAAAAAAATGGTAATTATTTTTTGCATATATTCATGTATATCAGGGGAGGGCAACCTTCTCAGAGTGAGGGCCAGATGAGACTTTTGGGGGCGGGCAACCTTTTCAGAGTGAGGGCCAAATGAGACTTTTGGAAGGAGATCGCGGGCCGGAGTGAAAAAACGAAATCTAAGAAGTACTATATTTTGTTTTACATGAATAAATTGTACAGAAATTGCATTGAACACTCTACAAATCTAATATTTTTTCTCAAGAGACTTCTGTATGTGATGTTATAAAAGGCGTCGACGAAGAATAATGACGGGGGAAGTAGCAAGTTGATCCAGCATTCGTTTTGACACACCTCACATAAGTTCTCTGTTTTATGCCTTTTCCCTGTCTCTCGTTTCCTCTTTGCCTTTCTCTTTCTCTTTTTCATCTCAGGCCAAGGATTTGAAATTAATAGTTAAAGAAAAATGAAATATACATGCATCATTGCTCGCTGATATTTATACATTTTTATCTTACTGTAAATCTTAATTGAAACCTACTTTTACATCTATGTCACAAAATGATATGAGTTTTACTGGGAGGTCCGCAGGCCGGATTGCAATAATCAAGCATAGCAGGGTGGCGGGCCGGACGCTAAGCCTTCGCGGGCCACATTCGGAGGTTGCCCGCCCCTGATGTATATCATTCTTACATACAATTATATTATATAAACTGTCATTAATAATTTCTTTTTTCTTTCTTTTGCAGGCATTGCAGGAGAAACAAAAGTTCTAATCAAAAAATGGAAGAACTTGGATTGCTGTCTACTCGTTTCTCACGCTGTCTATCTCTTGATGGTTGGGAATTGCCACGCGATAATGTGGTATTGAACAGAAAGCTTGGCGCAGGGGCATTTGGGACTGTCTTTGGTGGTGAAGCATTTTTAGATGATCAAGGCTGGCAGGCAGTTGCAGTAAAAACTCTCAAAGTAGGATCAACCATTGAACAAAAGGTATTTTCAATTATAGCTTCCAAATACATCATGATACATGTATTTAAAAAAAATTCCTTTATGTGATCAACTTGTAGCTTTATTTCATAGAAAAATGATTACAGCACTGTCAGAGTCACCTCCCTTGAAACGTTAAAGAAGAACCAATCATAGACGACCTAACGAAACCAGCTTGGCTGAAAAGCTTGCATGATTTTAAGCTTTCCCTCTCTTTTGTTCTGATAGTTTGGTTCAACTAAGCTCCATCTACTACTACAGGTGTCTCAAGGATATTTTTTTACGTGCATCTCTTTATTTGTTATTTTTCTTTTTAGCTCAAACAAAAAGAAGCCGGATGCACACTTTCCCAATGCTGAGGCAATTAATTCTAACAATACGTCCTTAGATGATAAAGGATTTATTCAACCACTCAGTGGTAATTAAATTACAAATTTAATCCTACCAATAGCATATATCGACTCCCATTATCGCCTCGGAGCTGGAAGGTCAAATGAGAGGGGGAGAGAAGAGGAGAGAGTTTACCATGTTTTAAGTGCATCGCTTAATTATTTCATCGTTTTCTTAAAGCTTTAATAAAGACATTAATTAGTATGTGTTGTCTCATTGACGCTTCCACCAAGATTGAGGGAGTGTATTTGCATACCACTATGTCTGTAGTCCAGTCTGACGTCATATCTGCATAAATCTTCCTTTTCCTAGTGATCCGTTTATGATCCCTGACTAAAACGCTTCCATAACTGCCATATATCTTAGCTAATATGTACTAGCTAATATCTCCTAGCAAACCTACCCACATGAATATTTAACATAAGGAAGATAAAAAATGTGTTGTGTACTATACCGGTCACAGCATATTAATTATACGCCACCAATAATCTTTTGTGGTTTATCTGGAAACTGAACCATTTGATAAACCAGGTCAACACTCTTTCCTCATTGGTGGAAATTGGCTTGGAATAATGGGTTAACAAGGACTGAATATTTGGAACATTATTTTATTCGATTCTGAAAAGCATCATCTTTATTATTTATTCCTATTTATAAACACAGTACTGAGAAACAGACCGTGTTCTTGTCTACCCAAAGGGAGAGAACTCACAACGTTGCTAAATTTGAATCTCAATTTCATTTCTCTCAATGTGCTCGACTTGAACTGAGCTTAATAATTATTTTTAATAAATAAATATTTTTTAATATCAATTAGATATATGTTTCATGTTTAACATCAATCATCAGTATGGATTATTTAACTGTACTGCCGGTCGAATGATTCGAACTCGAGACACAAATGACGCAAACCCAAGCATTTTACCGTACCACTAGGCCATCGTCGTAATCACATTTCAAATGCGAGAGAAATAAGTCTTATATTTTTATTTATAAACACAGTAGTGAGAAACAGACAGTGTTCTTATCTACCCTAGGGGAGAGAACTTGCACCATTGCTCAATTTTAATTCCAATTTAATTTTAATTTCTCTCAAAATGCTCGACTTGAATGGAGGTTAATAATTAGTTTTAATAAATAAATATTTTTAATATCCATATATATATATATATATATATATGAAATTAAAATGGAATAAGCGGAAGAACTAAAAAGCTCAACGTTTCGCCCAAATGTCATGTGGGCTTTGTCAAGAGCGAAAGAAAAAATGCAAAAAATGACAAATTTTTTGCATTTTTTCGTTCTCTCTTGACAAAGCCCATATAACATTTGGGCCAAACTTTGAGCTTTTTAGGTCTTCCACTTATTTCATTTTAATTTCATACCGTCGGATTATTTATCCTTTCATCTATTCATATATATATAATAATATATATATGTATATATATATATATATATATATATATATATATTAATGTAAAAAATATGTATAAGTGTTAATATATTTAAAAAAATTTATTTCTTATTTGTTGACGTATAGGAATACAAAACGCCTTCAAAAACAGAATTTTCTGCCGCTTCCTGACACCTTCTTCGGTGTAATGAGAGATGTGTGTGTGCAGTAGGTGATAGCATCAAAAGAATAGAGTAGAGCTAATGGGATGAAGAGGTGCATACCCGATGCACGTGACTAGTGTCTACTAATCCAAGTATCACTGACCCACCCCTTAAATTTTCACATTTATGTGCAAAGAGATATTAGAGATATTGTCCAAGATCAGCTTAAGTATAGTCCTCTGCGAGGGTTAGGGAATTTCATTTTTAATGTAAAAAACTTTCAGCTAGTATTGCTTTGGTGTGGGAGGCCGCATCATTAGTGGAATCGGGGATTGCGTGTTTGCACTGTAATATAAAAGGTGTTAGTTAAGAACATTTGGGCAGAGGAAACTATTTAGAAGTCATAGGAAAGATTACTTAATCGAAACTAGAATAAAATACAGTACAATGAAATGGATGATAAATGACTATGAAGATGTATATATTTATATAATATTATTGTTCACAGACACGTGTTTCGTCTCTTGAAGATTCATCAGTTTGGCTAGACACAGATAACACATCAACCTCGAGGTTCGAAACACAGACATATGCATGTGTATAAGCTTCATAAATTCTTCTTTCGTACTATACTAAATTTTTTTTCTTTTGTTAAATTTTTTTATTTTTTAAATTCCATCTCTTTTTAGCTGGATTTTCTAAGTGAAGCAGAAATGATGAAGCGTTTTAATCACCCCAACATTGTGCAACTTTTGGGGGTGTGCACTCAAGGCGAGCCAATCTATACCATTATGGAGTTTATGCTACATGGTAAGACACTTTCCAACCAATTCCGCTTCTCGCTTTTTTTTCTTCTCTGTGTTAGGTTTGTCTTTTGTGATTTATATTTTGGAATATGACCATTTCTGCTGTGTGCGCGTGTCGGTGTGTTTACGTACGGACTGGGGAGGGTGTGTGGTGCAAACATATTTCTCGCTCGCACAGTCACCCTTTGGCCATAAATACTTATGCTACTTAATTCCAGAGAAATATAATAAATTGCATTTTTTATCTGCTCACAGACATGAGTTTAGATATAAATCGTCTGAGATAAAATCTAAGGAAACTGAATATATATATATATTTATTGACAAATACGCACATATATATATATATATATATCTCTATATATATATATATTGACAAATACGCACATATATATATATCTATATATATATATTGACAAACACGCACACATATATATATATATCTATATATATATATATATATATATTCACAAACACGCACATATATATATATATATATATATATATATATATATATATATATATATATATATATATATATGTGTGTGTGTGTATAAATACTGCACAATCTATAATCGACCTCTATCCTCTATCCTAACAACACAGATATTAAAGCAAAATGATTTATAAAAGATCATCGAAAGAATAAAAGATTGATATTTAAAATTCAATATATATATATATATATATATATATATATGTATACTTATGCAGCAAGTCATTATCTAAGCAAGCGTTGTTGAACGTCACGGAACTTTCTCGTTTGTATATCTTCTTCGTGAGGTTTTCAAACCGTCGAGCTATCTTTCTGGTTTCAGGTGGCAATCCGTATAGTACTTCTCCGATTGTTCTTAATTCGGCCATTTTTTTCGAGCGCTTTCGACTTTCATAGTCGTCTTCAGGATTAGGTGTTTTGGGGTGTTTTTTTTTTAAATATATATATATAAGTGAGAATTAAATAACTCAACACACAGTATCAGTCGAATGTAATAATTTATTTCCCCTACAATCTAGGATCATCAGACGTGAAACTGACCATTTTAGCAACAAAAAGCAAGAGAAGTAGAAGACCAACTGGTGTGTTGAGTTATTTCAATGCTAATTTTAGTTTGCTCTCTACCTACATTGAGCTTGCTAAAATAATGTAACCTAACAAGAACCATACATCAAACTATGATCTACAATACTATATATATATCTATATATATATATATATATATATATATATCTGACGTCCATATGGTGATCTGATGCTACCAGATAAGGCTGTCTGAAGATACCGGCTTCCTCACTTAAAATGCACCAAACATGTTTTTGTTTTTTTTTCTTTTCCCTTTGCAAAACTCAATCATGTTTTGCAAAGCCAACAAAAACAGCAATTTTCCTCAACAAAACAGCCACACTAAACACTATGAATAAATATTTGAAGATATAAAGAACTTGAAGCATAAACACTTTTACCAAAATGACCGGATTCGGCATTAAATAACCCGGAGAAGGGTTGATATGCCGTAAAACAAAACAACCAAACCAAACTAAATCCATATGGTGAATCGGATCACCATCTTTGTCGCTCCTAACTCTTAGTAGCTAGAACATGACTTGATAGTAAATAGAAGAACACGGACATGCTGAATATGTTCAATGTCTATTTATTTATGCTGCAAACCATTCTCTCTAACATGGTTGTTAGTTGAAGATATTCAGAGAAACTGTTCATTAACACTTCTTTTATTGGTTTGCTATGAGGACAGAATCCTGTTTGGATATTCTGCATGCTTCCACCGCTACATTAACTGGACTACTTAAATATAACTATTTCAAACATGCCCTTAATTCTATCACATTAATTCTGGGTACGACCCTAAAGTACATCTGATGATGAGGCCCTAATTTTAGGAGTTGTTTGATCTCCCATCATGGAATAAATATAAACTATTCATTTACAAAATATAGGCCTACAAAATGAATTAATTTATAAACCATTTGCAAAAAAAAAACATGTGGTTTGGGCCTCCTTGTAGCAAAATGAAGGCTCTGTTATGATACTACAATTGATATTTTCTGTTCTCGGTCAGTGAATAAGAAATTCTTCTAGACTGAGGCAATTATAATTTTTGTCCCAATGCAGTGTGCCCCCCTTTTTTTCTATTACTTTTATTTACCCCAAACAAGGTATATTGCCACTGAAGCGTAAGGTACTACTGTGATAGGGGCCAGATGTATAGGAAGCAAACTGGGTGTGTAATCGAATAGCAAGATGTTTGCTCATATTAAATTTTAATGTCTGCATATTAATACTGTCGGGGAAACGGAGCAGGAAGGAGATTCCAAAGGTAAATGGTCCGAGGAAAGAAGCTATCAGAGTAGAAAGTCTTCCGCCATCTGGGGATCTCTCGTGATGTAGCCGCTAGTTAGATGGGTCGGGGGTATTTTCGTTTAGGGGGTACAAGTGCAGTAAACTCATTGGAGCACATTCTGTGTAAGTGCTTATAAAACAGGCACAGGGATGCAACTCTGTGACGATTTTTCCTCATATTGAACGCCGACCTTGTGCCTAACTCTGTCCTCGTGGGGAGGCAAGTAAACGGGGACATAACGAATTTCATGCCATAAAACACAGCAATGCACCAACAACAACCAAACCAAGCATACATACATTTACTGAATGAACAAATATTTGAAGATATTAAGAACTTAGAGCTTAAAAACTTTTACCAAAATTACTGGAGTTAGTATTAAATAACTCCAATAAGGTTGATATGCCGTAAAACAAAACAACCAAACCTGACATGTGATCTTGCTAAGCCAATTAGAGACTCTGGTATTCAATTCAATTCAATAAATTTAGCAAAAACTAAAACAAGCATGCTTCAGTTGCCATGTAGGGAAATGGTGATAGAAATTTACACAAGAGGATACAGTGGCCCAACAACAGTCAAATTTCACCATGAATTGCTGCGCTGTTGGCGCATTTACTATATATCTCCTGTAATTCCATTCCAAGGTCCAGGAATCCTAATTGAAAAAGCGGCCCTCGTCCGGTTCAGTCGAAATCGATGTTGAAATAGTTTCTGCTAATGCCTGAACAGACCTTTTTCTGGTGCAGGAGTGAACAGTCTGGAAGAGATGATAATACATTATACTATTACTTCTATTAATGTATTAATGTAATTCTATTACTAATGAAGAGTTGAAACTATACTATGACTTCTATTAATATACAACTGTACTATCTTTCAATGCTCAATTCACGGGGGGGGGCGGTTCTTAGTGTAGCATCTATTCTGTTTACATGATACCATCCTCCCGTGCATTACCTCCTCTAGGGGGTAGTGTATATTTTCGTTCTGCATGAGTCCATCCCCCTAAACATTACCGCCTCTTTTTGAGGGGGGGGGGTAGTGTAGTATCTGTTCTGTGATCATCATACTATACTCCCAGGCATTACCTCCTCCTCTCGTGGGGTGGGGATAGCGTACATCAACAAATAGTTTTCACAATCGGCTGTTCAGTAGCAAACTCAACATTACCATTATATTTATTCACCTCCTCTGCAGGAGGTCAGTCACAAGGTCAAGTGAGGTTTTGAAAAGCCAGTGCACTAGGTGAAGTGCACCAGCCTAGCATACAAAAAATGCCTGAGCAGATCCATCAGCATTCCCCGGTAGAGGCACCCTAGGCGATCAGCAATAGACTAACCCCTTCTCAGAGAGAAGGTAAAGCTACTGTTGGACCGATTGTCGTGGACGTATCCTCGACTGGTACGGACATCATAAATACTAGAAAAAATAGGTGACCGGAGGAAGCGTATTATTGCTGGTATCAATAATAAAACTATGAGATTTGCCTTTCTGATTTCTGGTTATTAAAATAGTGCTTTGTTATCCGCCATAATTTTAAAATTCTATTTTGGCGTGAATATTTTAAAGCAGATATAATTGTAATGACAGGTATTTGTGGCATTAAAGTTTACCACTCTTTCAAGGATAATTTCTTATTCTTTGTCTGTTCTTGTAGAAAGGAGAAATCAGGCAGAAAAATAAGAATAGCCGCATCAATTGGCTTTGATTATCTTTGAGAGATGCTGTAAAAAATTTATGTGCAATGGCAGGTGATCTAAAAGCAGAAACCGGGGAAATAGAGAAGATTTCCATCGCAATCGCAGACACATTATTAGCTCTTCAGAAGCAGATCACAAGCCATAATCACTCGACGAGACAAAAAGGAGAGAGAGAGAGAGAGAGAGAGAGAGAGTCAGGGAGATGTGGAGGAGTCTGTGGCAATTTCAGAACTAAAACAAACTCAACTTCAATTGGTTTTGATTGAATTTTGTTGGTTATATAACCTTTGCGTTCACCGTATTTAAAAAAATTTTTTTTCTATTTCCCCCTCTCTCTCTCTCTCTCTCTCTCTCTCTATATATATATATATATATATATATGTAGTAAGTTATAAAAATATATTCAACGTATTTAAAAAAATTTTTTTTTTCTATTCCCTCTCTCTCTCGCTCTCTCTCTCTCTCCCTCTCTCTCTCTCTATCTCTCTCTCTCTATATATATATATATAGTAAGTTATAAAAATATATTTATCGCAATTAAGCTACACAGAGGCGTCCGCTAATGTACGTTTCATCTCTGTAGAGAATCGTCAGACTAAAAAAAAAAAGAAAGCCTGACGATTCTCTATGGAGATGACACGCGGACGCCTCTGTGTAGCTTAATTCCCATGAATATATTTTCATAACTTAACTACCGAGCTCGACTTAGGTGTTGAGCACTGTTGAAGTAAATACTATAAAATTGATACATAAAAGATTATATCTCCTTATAATATTATATTTGGATACATGAAATAATAATAATAATAATAATACATAAACACCCACCATAGGACGGATAAAATTATTCCCTAAACAGAACAGTGTTGCACCACTTTTATGCCCCCTTACGAAGATTAAAACCAAGATATAATGCTACTAAACCCTTAGAACCCTTATGTGGGTGATTGATTAAATAATAAAGAATATATGACAAAAAGTGTGTGTGGGATCTTTTTTTTAAGGGGGGGGGGATAATCCTATATATATATATATATATATATATGCATATATCACTCACTCATTATCCAGGTTTATCGTCTACGTTCCCTTCGACTGGGGTCCGACACTGTCTAGCTGTCCTTATACGAAGTCTCCAGTGATCACAATTATGAGGATGTTATCTCTGGGCCCCGTGCTCACTGTTAAACTTTTCATTGATTGCAATGTGATTCTGGAGCAGGGGTTTTTATAGCTGGATTCCTTTCCTATGTGATCTGTGTGTGTGTTGATGTGGCTGGTGGGTAGTTATCTTCAACCTCATATGCCCTTTACCACAGTACGAAGCAGTGCTGCACGATAAAGCGCTATGCAAAACATCTGGCATCCCATGAAACCTGTGAGAGGTAGTATTATCAGAGATAAGTCCCTGGGAAACTGTATGGGTACCAGAGCATCGGTGGATCATGCTTAAGGGGTTTCTACCCCGAGCACACAACTGCATCAGATACTACTGACCGCGAGGTCAGGTTCCCTAAGAAGACAGGGCCAGCAGCAACCTGTACCAACCCGTGCTGCAACGGTGTCGCGAGATGACAATTGTCAGAGCCAGATAGAGCTGGAACCGAGAAGAATCTAGGGTCACTACTACCACTTGGCTACTAAGTAACCCATCTCCCATGTATATATATAATATATATATATATATATATATATATATATATATATATATATAATGTATTTTTATGTAATTATTTTTATTGGTGATTGTAGCGTTCGTTGTTATTTTGCTTACTATTATTTCGTAAGTGATTAAGAGGCAGAAAATTGCATAGGACGTATTTTTCGTTAATATATTTATCTTATACGTACATAAAAGTAATCCATGGACACGTGTTTCTGGCTCACAGCCGTCATCAGCATGGCTAACTTACACAGAGATCGAACCTTCGATATTGATGTCTATAGTCCAGCGTTCTACCACTGGACCAACACACTCTCTATAGAAATATGTACGATTTTCATCACCTAAATATTTAATGTATTTTTATGTAATTATTTTTATCGTTGTTATTTTGCTTACTATTATTTCACATGTACATATTTCTATACAGAGTGTCTTGGTCTAGTGGTAGAACGCTGGAATATAGACATCAATATCGAAGGTTCGATCTCTGTGTAAGTTAGCCATGCTGATGACGGCTGTGAGCCAGAAACACGTGTCCATGGATTACTTGTATGTACGTATAAAATAAATATATATATATATATATATATTACTTTTTTATGTATCAATTTTCAGTATTTACTTCAACAGTGCTCGATACGTAAGTAGAGCTAGGTAGTAAGCTATGAAAATATATTTATGGCAATCAAGCTACACAGAGGCTCCCACATTTCATCCTCGGGGGGAATCTTCAGGTTAAAATGCATGGAGTTATTTTTGCCGGGTGTTTTTATATACACGGCTAGCTAGTTAACCAATCAGATTCTTTGTTGTTCTCTCAGCCAATCGTTGGGCTTCCCACGGACAAAGGTCTGGTTAGTGTTACTTTCTATATCTTGTTCTATTGTTCTGTTTTTTATAGATTGGCCTATATCCTGTTTCTTTGTTGTGTCAATATAATGGGTGAATTTATATCAACTTAACTAAGATTGGCGAAGTAGCCATAATTGCTGAGAACGGGTAGAACAAATAAAAAAAAACACAGGTAGAGGAGATCAGGAACCTGTTTCTTTAGATTAAAAAGAAGAAAAGGTCCTTTTTTCTACTTACTAAGTAGTAAGTAAAACAAATCCCTTTTTTATCTAAAGAAACAGATTATTGATCTCCTCTACCTGTGTTTTTTTAATTTGTTCTCCCTGTTCTCAGCAATTAGGGCTACTTCGCCAATCTTAGTAAAGTTTATGCTGAAATTTTGTACCTACAACATATATATATATATATATATATATATATATATATATATATATATATGTATGTATATATATATATATGAGAGAGAGAAATAATTTATAGAAGGCTATTAACAATGTGGAAATATTCCGGCTAGTTAGACAGAAAACTGAGAATAAGATGAAGATAAAAGTAAAAATAAGTTGTTTTATTTTAACTTATTTAAAAAAAACGTATTTATCTATTTATTTATTTTTCTTAATGTTTATCGTTTTTTTTATAAATCTTGTTTTCAGTTTCACTTCGTTCACTTGAGACGTACATGTGAAGCCCGTATAACACAATATTTTGGGGAAAAATTCCCTCTCTCAATTGTTACTATTTCATTCAACTCCAATTGTACAACGTGCAACAATGGCGGCTGGGATATTAGAGAGTCAGGTCCGCAGTGAAAACACGGTGCAGTGAAACACAATCCAAACGATGCGAGATAGACATAATGTGCTGATCCACTTTGAATTTATTTATTGTTTAGATCATTTTGACTGAAAAAAAAATGAATTTGTTTATTTTATTATATTAAGAGACTTTTATTATTTTATTATTTTTTTTTTTATTTAATGTGCGATGTTTATAAAAGTTGGATTGAAATGGGTAAAAGGAGAGACAACTATGATCATATTAAATGAGAGTTATGTACCTTGATTTAAGTTGTTGTCAAGTTCGCTAAATGTTGGTAGCTGTCTCTATTGACTTGTTTGCATGCAGATATATGTATTTATTTGGCATACTGGTCGTTACCACTTGAATATTAATGTAGTCTTAAATGAAGGAAATAACTATCAACCAGAAAAAAATAAAATAAATTGTGACAGGATAACCTCCCTTGAGTTCTATTTGTTGTTTTTAAGTCAGAGACATGTAATAGATCTGGTCAAACCGTCTTGCAGGCTGTCAATTGTCAAATCACTTTCTTTCACTGTGTTTTCTAAGTAAAGTGTGAAGCAGAGTAACCTGAAATATTAACATTTTTGAACCTTCACTATGACGCACTCAAGTATTCCAAAATTCACAAAGTCATTAATTTCAGGTTCAAACCATTTTTTTCTTTTATTCATATCAATGTGTTTGCATTGAATTATCATTTAACAGAATCGAGTGTGAAAACTGATGTCCTTTTTTCATTGATTCATTTCTGAAGGCGTTCTTAGAAGTTGGGCTTCACTCTGTTCAGCATTGCTCTTTCGTTTCGAGCACGGTCCACATGGATGGTTTTATTTTAAATCACCTATGTCCTTGATGTTTATCCACAAGAGGTTTCGGGCAGGTTTAGCCTTGGTGGGCAATCATCTTGAGTTTGTGTCTCGATAATAAACACTGGTCTCCATCACCTCACTGGGTTGCCGGCAGGAAGGGCATTCGGCATATAAATATTTCGCCTTAGTTACAGAAAATGACTGCCAAAGAAAGCTGACCGGCGATAATTTTGGAAACCAATTTCTAAAAGCCATCTTGTAAACGGACTTTAAACCGAATATGATGATGATCTTCCTCCTCCTCCTCCTCCTCCTCCTCCTCAGCTTGAACAACGCAAAAAAAAAAATTAAAGAATCTCAAATAGTTTTCTATTTGTGGACTTTCGCTGTAACGTCTTTAAATAATTTACTAAGAGTTGCGATGCTTGTAGATATTGATCCACAGATTCTCCATCTCGTTCGAGTTGTCGTTGCGGGTGCATGTGCAGCACATAAATCTCACTTTTTAGGTGAAGATGAAAGCTTCTTTCAGACTAAACATAATTCATGAAGATATCCAAGATCTCCCTCGAGCAAGTTTTAAAAAAAATGCCTGACATCTGACCGTCTTACTACCAGGAACTCGAATTTTTGATTTTAGTACATTATCCCCTCCGAAGGCAGAGTTAGACACAAGGTCGGGTTTTAATGTGGTGAAAATCCAGCTGTCCAAAAAGAGGCAATCTGGATTGAGACACAAAATAAAAATTGCCGCAGTCTAGAATGATTTATCCTTCACTGATCGAGGACAGAAGAGATGAAGTGTTGTATCAGAACATATACTACACTTAACTCTTCACCAAAAGAAGTGAATAAACTACTAATTTTGATGATTGCTGGTGTGCTGGTACCGTCGAAAATGACATCATACGTTTTTCATTGTTTCTCCCTGTTACACAAGTCAGTATCACGCAGGTGTGCAATTTCGAATTGTTAAGATTAAATAATTTTATTAATGAAGTAGGCACTGTCAAACTGAGACATCCAGAAAGACAACAAAAAAATTAACATTATTAAATGAAAGCCGGCTCAAGAATTAAATAAATACAACTAGAACATTACATCTTTCTCTCTATATAACTCAATGTTTAATTTTACTTCAGTCGAAGTTCTCAGAAATCAAGGGGCCCCTTCCTGGGGCTAACACTTGATCTCTATATGAGATACATAGATACCCGAATATTCTATTAAAGTTCTCCTTTATTTCTCAAACATTGAGTTAGTAAAAAGTTATGAATAATACATTTCTTCTCTCTCCAACTGACCAGTCAAGTATGTCATAGTATATCTTTCTTGTGGTCTGTTGGTCTTACCGGATTCCAGAACAAGAATTCATCTAGTCTGGTGGAGTATCCAGCTACGTGGTGTTACTTGAGGTAACATCACTAGAAGATGCACTATTCCTCGTATGACGGGATCTTATTTGTGCTGCGGATACTATGTAATTTTGAATATTTGGTCAGGGTTTACTTGTAGGGGTAAGTATCCTCATGTCAGGTTGTCCTGACAAACCCTTGTACAGAGAGACCGAAGACACTCGAGGATAGTGTCTAGTAGGTAATTCAAACTTTCCATGTCTGTGTGTGTGTGTGTGTGCATGTAATGTTTGTGTGTTACCCTATAGAAAGAAAGATTAAAGAATCTACATCATATCTAAAAGTGTATTCTGATGTAAAATTTACTGAGGAAAACAATGGAAGCGTTCCCTAATCTCTAAGTGCACCCTAAGGGGTCTATGAGGGCATAACCCCCTAAAAACTTGAAATATATCCTATTTTTGATGAAATTTATATAATATGTACAGAATTCTCCGGGGAAGACAATGGAAATGGTCCCGAATCTTTACGTTACACGCTATGTACCGAATATCCATGCGTTCCCACGTCTAAGTGACCCCCTTAAAACTTCAAATGCGTACATCCGATTTTAATGAAATTTAAACCATATGTATGAGACACTAATTCAGTAACTTAGTTCAGACACGTCGAGGACACGTTCTCGACAGTCAGTCCGCCAGTGACATTGCTGGGGCTGCTAAGGCATTTTGTGAGGACCAAAGTGCGCTAATTCTAATACACTGGCTTTTTAATTCAACACCTGACCTTGTGTCTAACCTTCTGGAGAGGTAAATAAAATAAGACACTAATTCAGAGAGTTTGCCAAGATTTCAGTTTCTTCCAACTATATTAGGGGCGAAATGGAAGGCGCCGCGGGCAGTAAAACAAAGAAAGTTATACGATGTTATGAGCATAGTGAAAAAATACATAGTAATGATCCTTATTCAATCCCGAGCAACGTCGGGTCTTCCTGCTAGTTCTATATAAATGACAATGTCTGTGTGTGTGCATTTCCTATAGAAAGAAAGGTTCGAGATTCTACATAAAAACTCTTAGTGTATTCATATGTAAAATTTTCTGGAGACGATATTGGAACTGATCCCAAATTTCTAAATGCATCCCTAAACAAACATGCTTCAATTGCCATGTAGAGAACAGGTGGTAGAAATTTACACAGAAGAAGATACAGAAGCCCACCTGTCCAATTTCACCTTGAATTGCTGCATCATTGGCACATTTACAACATCTCCTGGAAGTCTATTCATGGCCCAGAGATCCTGATTGAGAAAGTGGCCCTCCTCCAGTTCAATCGAAATCGGTGGTGAAACAGTTTCTGGTAGTGTCCGCCTAGACCTCTCTTTGCAGGAGTGAATAGTAGGTCCTGAGAGAGATCATAATGGCGATTGGGGAGATTGTAAACCAAAATATAATAGATATGAATTTTAAATGCGAACAGTTGATTAAAGAAAATTTAACACAAAAACATTATTAAAGAAATGGTTATTATAGTTTATAAAACATTTGTTTAATTTAATTCCTATCGTTCATAAAATATAGTTTAATTAAAATATACCGTTTTTAATGTAATTAAATGGGCTAGTAGAGCAGGACCTCCCTTAAAACTTCAAATATATCTTAGTTTGATGAAATTTAAATCATATCTATAAAATTTCCCGGGTCCAATAATGTAAGTGGTTCCAAATCTCTAAATGCTACTCAATATGCTGAATCTCTATATGCCTCCATTAAAGGGAGCTATGAAGACAGAACCCCCCCTTAAAACTTCAAATATAGAGAGTACTGTTGGCCTGCTGAATCTCTGTCCCATTTGAGAGTTCTTGATAAGGTGCAGAAACATATCTGTAATTTGATTGACCTCCACCATTTCTTCTTCTCTGCACCCTCTTTCTCACAGACGTGATGTTGCTAGTCTCAATCTTTTCTATAAATACTATCATGGCATGTGTTCTTTAGAATTGTCTGATCTATTCCCTGCTTCTTTTGTTCCAGCTCCTTTGACTCGTTGGTCTAGTGGTCTCCATCAATTCGCTGTCTTTATACCTCATTGTAATACAGCTTCCTATTCCAGTAGCTTCTTTCCAAGAACTTCAGACTTGTGGAACTCTTTTTCTGCTGATTGTTTTCCTCCTACCTATAGCCTTGATTTTTTTCAAGACTAAGGCCAATAGGCATCTCTTGTCTTTGCGATAATCATATTTGTTCTTGTCAGCTCCTTACATAAAGTGGCTTCATGCCGGTTCTGGAGCAATGCCCATTAAAAACAAAACAAAATATATATATATCTGATTTTGATGAAATTGAAACCATATTTATAAAACACTAATTCAGAGAGTTTTCCAAAATTTCAGTTTCTTCCGGAGCAAAACGTGGAGGAGGGGGCAGTAAAAAAGAAAGAAATATGGTGCTGCAAGGATAGTGAAAAATGGCATAGCTGTGTTTCCCCATTCAATCCCGATCAACGTCGGGTCTTGCTGCTAGTTGTTGTTGTTGTTGTTATTATTATTATTATTATTATTATTATTAACAACAACAACAACAACAACAACAACTCACTATGAGTTTTCATACAAGTCATTATCACTGACAATAACCATTGGTGTTCCCTGACAACAAGTCTACCAAGATTGCCAACACTCGTGGTCTTTTTCAATAACCATTGCAAGTCATTTTGCAGTATCGCAACAGCTGTTTACTATTATTTTCTTGCTAGCAACGGTCGTTGTTCTTCTCTGGAATCTGAATGCCAATAAGCCTCCCAAAGGTTTTTGTACTCTCCGCATCGTTCTAGTGGAGGTCTGGTTGGTGCTCTTCTTTCTCGGACTTTCCATCCCCCTTGATTCTTAACAACAATTTTGTGTGGTATCAACCGAAGTTGGTGCCACCGCATACGTGGGTGTATTTTTTTGGGGGGGCGGGGCGGCAGTTCATATATTATTGGGACCCCGATTTATAAAATTGGGGGACCTATGTTTTGTGGCATTTCCCTCCGTCTGTCCGGATTTTTCTCCGCAACCATCCATTGAATTTCTCTAAAATTTTGCTTGAAGTTGCAACTTTGGTCAGGTTAGAAAGTGACATTCTCCGATTTTTGAAAAAAATCTGGTTAGCCCCCCAGGGGGTCAAAAGGCCCCAAAATGGCAATAAATTACATTTTTTGCCCCATAACTTTTCATCCATCCATTCAATTTCTCTGAAACTTGGCTAAAATATGGAGGCAATTGGTTTTAATAGAAAATAAGTATCACTGACCTTGGAAAAAATCTGGTTCGCGTCCCCAGGGGGTCAAAAGCCCCCACAAATGCAAAAAATGACCCTTTTCTCCCATAACGTTTGATCCATCCATTCAATTTTTCTGAAACTTGGCCAAAATGTAGAGGCAATTGTTCTGGATATAAAATGAGCATCCTTGACCTCAGAAAAATTTTGGTTCGCGCCTCCAGGGGGTCAAAGGGGGGTCAAAAATGCCCCAAATTGCCCAAATTTATTGCATTTTACACTCGCCACATCAAGTCACATACAGAGGGGAACCACGCATGCGCGGCTTGTTGTTATTATTATTATTATCATTATATTATTATTATTACTATTATCATTATTATTATTATTATTATTATTATGTAGTAGTAGTGTTTTGATCCGTCCATGACACATATTTTGTAAAGTGTGGTTCATGCAAATTTGATGGAAATTGTCAAATAGGTTTTCAACCATAAGTATTTTTTATTTTTTATTATTAATAATAGTAGTACTAAACTATTGTTTCATAACAGCAGTTTAGAATCTTCACCCCCTCCCCCCATGATACATCCTATCTATGAAGGATGCTTTATACCAAATTTGGTGCAATTCTTACCACAAGTTTTTGCACCTAAAATGTTTATTGCATTTAGTAGTAACAGTAAAAATATCAACATTTTAACCCTCACCATGACACACTAAAGTATCCCAATGGCTGTTCAAGTTAACTTCAGTGCAGTTCTTCCTAATAGTTTTAGAGTGTTAATTATTTTTAATATTAGCACTACTAGTAGTAGTATTAACATGTTTATCTTTCTAGACATACCCGTTATCTCAAGGATGTTCATGTCAAATTTATTGTGATTCTGTCCGATAGTTTTGAAGCATATAAGTGATAAACATACAGACAAAAAATGTTAAATAATCTAACATATAAAGTTATCTTGTCGGATTTTTTAAGTCATACTTTTAAGGTGACAAATCGAACTTTGATTTTGCCAAGCCAATTTTTATTTGTTATTGTTGTATTATGGTATTGTTACAATTTATTTAAGAAAATAATTAGTCCACCCCAGACGACTGATAATATGAATCATGTTTAAATAATCACCTAAAAATCAAAATCAGTAAGGGGAATAATTTATATTTTTAATTGAAGTTTTTTGCTTTATTATGAATGTTTTTTGTATGAGTTTCAAAAAAATGTGCAAAAAAATAAAAATTAGAAATTAAAATTACTTTACTGTATCCCGGGCAACAGCGGGTAGATACAGGTGGTAATATATATATATTTTTAATCAATTTCTTCTTTTTCTTTATTTTTTGAAAGACTTGATTCTTCATGTGATTCATTCCTATTTTTTCTTTGTTGTTTAATTTAATGTTTGTTTTATTTATTCGTTCTTTTTTTTTCTTCTTTTTAGTATTTACAAAATATTATTTTTCACAATTTATTATCTCTTTCACTTTTTTTTTTCGTTAATTACAGTTTCTTTATTTCGTCATTTTCATTCAAATTTCTTTCATTTTTTTTTTCTTTCATTTTATTATTGATCTGATCTTCTCATTCTGTCTCTCTTTCTCCATTTTCCTCCTTTTTCTCTGTTTCTATCTGCTCCGTTTTCTTTGCGTTTTTTGTTATTTACTTTTGTCCCCCCCCTGGTTATGTTTTCTTCTTTCTTCTGATTCATAGTGCCATCCCATTTTCATTTTTGCAAACATAAAACAAACAGAAAGTTGCAGACACATTCAGAAAGCATTATAGATTTTTTGAAAAATCAAAACATGCAAAAACAAAGCAAAAAGAAAAAAAAACTAAAACAAAAAATAGCATTTTCACTTGGAACAATATATTTGACATGTTGCTGAGGTCAGACTGCAATCTAGAGCAAAATACTCAATTTAGAAAATAACATTGAAGAAAAACACACAAAACAAAAAAAAGAAAACCCTCTCAACTCCAAGTTCAATATGTTTTATTTTACAAATTTTAATTCTTCAAGCATCAAGGAAAACAAAGAAGTGAAAACACAATAGCTTCAATTTCTTGCATGTCAGCCATGTTGGACAACCATAAAGAAAGTGGCTCGTGGCAAACAAAGATGCAAGCTAAGAAATATTGTTTAAGATTCACAGTTCAATATTTTCAATTCTTTTTTTAAGCTGCTGACATTATTGTTGCTGCAATATAAATAGGATGGCTATTCTCCAGTTATTTGTCATAGATTTTTTGTAATCTATATATTATTAAAAAGTTATGATGCTTTTAGAGTTTGTCTGTTCGTACGCTCTGCGGAAGAAATTGAAATTCAGAGAATCTTGTACCTACTTGTATCTTGTACGGCATTCACCCTGGGCGCGTTGAACCAGCTTCTTCCAAAGGAGGAAGTTTCTAGGGAATATCAAATTCACAAGCGGTCCCCAGTCACATGTATATCCCGATTAGGGGAAATGACGACGTTAGGTTTTTGCGGTTCTTGTAGGGAGGTGTCGACATCCTACTACATACAGCGCCCCATCTGGTTCTGACCAGGCTTAACGTTGCTTAACTCTGGTGATCTAACGGGAATCGGTGTGTCAACGTGATTATGCCATATATAGAGAATTTTGATTAATTGGTGTCTCGTAACTATGGATCAAATTTCATGCAAATCTGAAATATTTGAATTTTCAAACGGGAGATTGTCCCTCTATTATGTCCTTCTACCACTCTTTAAAATACTCCACAGAAACTGAATTTTTTAGAATATTTATAAATCGGTGGCTAATATGTAAAACCAAAATCAGAGGCATCTGTATTTTCCCAAAGAGCTTCCAGATATTTTATCTCACTTTACATGAAACTACATTGAATTAAATGTAGCCTACATTACCCACCCTTACCTCAACAGCTGTGTTCCAAAATTCAAGGAAAAGAAATTGAATTTTGGAAGAAGGCAATGCATTTCTTAATTACTTGCATTCATTTTGGGACATCCTGTATTTAATGTAAGATTACACTGACCTGTGGTTAAAGTTCAAAGATTTTCTAACTGATTTAGGATCATTTTTGCATGCTGAATTCAAAAATATAATTTTCTTTGGTTAGTTCTGGCTTCTAAGATATTTTTGGGTCCCCGATTTATAAAATCGGGAGACGTGTTTTGAGGCATGTCCGTCCGTCTGGATTTTTCTCCGCAACCATCCATTGAATTTCTCTGAAATTTTGCATGAAGTTGTAACTTTGGTCAGGTTAGAAAAAACATTCTCCGATTTTTGAAAAAATATCTGGTTAGCCCCCCAGGGGGTCAAAAGGCCCCGAAATGGCAAAAAGTTACATTTTTTGCCCCATAACTTTTCATCCATCCATTCAATTTCTCTGAAACTTGGCCATAATGTGGAGACAATTGTTCCTAATAGAAAATAAGTATCGCTGACCTTGGAAAAAATCTGGTTCGTGCCCCCAGGGGGTCAAAAGTCCCCAAAATGGCAAAAAATGACCCTTTTCTCCCATAACGTTTGATCCATCCATTCAATTTTTCTGAAACTTGGCCAAAATGTAGAGGCAATTGTTCTGGATATAAAATGAGCATCTTTGACCTCAGAAACATTCTGGTTCGCGCCCCCAGGGGGTCAAAGGGGGGGGGGGTAAAAATACCCAAAATTGCCCAAATTTATTGCATTTTACACTCGCCACATCGACTCACATACAGAGCGGGACCACGCACGAGCGGCTTGTTATTCCTGCTTTTTTTTCTAAAATAGCATAGCAATATCTTCCAAGCGTTTATGTGTCTAATTTAGCTGCAGATGATCATGGATAACCTTAAATAACGAGTTATATTAGATATTACAATGGACCGGAAGTGTAAAAGGCATCCAAATGGATTATGTTATATTTGAGAATGTGTGGTTGCTCGAGACCGTCAAGCAAAAAGAAAACACAGATTTTGGGAAGAAGGCTTATTATTATTATTATTATTATTATTATTATTATTATTATTATTATTATTATGCTGAGTGCTGGAGGTGGCTGCGAGCTAAGTTCGACCATCAGAGTCAAGACAGCTTAAAGAAAGTTCAGAGAGCTTCTCCCAATCCTAACATCCCGAGCCATCCCAATTATTACCATGGGTAAGGTCTATGATAGCTGCGGAAGAAGTGTGATGTTGTATGACAGTGAGTCTTGTGACCTTACCCAGGCTTTACTTGCCTTATTACAAAGAAATGATAGAGCAATGATTAGGAGGATATATAATATAAAGCCAGACCAGATCCAGAATATCAGGTCAGACACTGTACTTTAAAATTAATTAATCCCAAAACTTGATGTCCTAATAAGGGCAAACCGTCTTTGCTGTTTCGGCCATGTTGAAAGAAGCAAGGGGTATATCAGCACTTGCAGAGATTTAAGACTGGACGGCAAAAAGAAAGCCGGGCGCCCTAAGAATACATGGAAAGAAACCATCAGACAAAACCGTAAACAGTGGCAACTAGACACAGTCAATGCACACAATCGTGATCACTGAAGACTTAACATAAGGACAGCCAGACAACATCGAACCTCTTGTCAAAGGGAACTCAGCTGATAAACCTGGCTATTGAGTGAGTGTGAGTGTAAGTGGATAACAATGTGCGTTCTAAGTTTGAATCTTGTCGGTTCCATGTCACCATTGTCATATGGATGTTAGCAAACTTTTCATGGTCTCTCTAGTAAGTACACTGGTGCTACCAGATCAGGCTGTCTAAAAAACCGGCTTCCTGACCAAAAATACACTAAACATTAATGTTATTGTTTGTTTTCCTTTCCCTTTGCAAAACTCAATCATGTTCTGCAAAGCCAAAAACAAAAACAACATTTTTCCTTTACAAAACAACCAAACGAAACACCATGAATAAATATTTGAACATATAAAGAACTTGAAGCATAAAAACTTTTACCAAAATGACCGGATTCAGCATTAAATAACCCGAAATGGTTGATATGCCGTAAAACAACCAAACCAAACACCATGAATAAATACTTGAACATATAAAGAACTTGAAGCATCAAAACTTTTACCAAAATGACCGGATTCAGCATTAAATAACCCGAAATGGTTGATATGCCGTAAAACAAAACAACTAAACCTCTCCGCTAAGTTCCTGATTCGAGAAGAAATCGGGGAAATCAATGTTAACAACAGAATCAGACCAGTCAAAAACATGACTTAATCTTATTCAGTCAAATCCAACACAAAAAAAAATTGGCCTAAAGTCACTTATTATATGTTAGACATTAAAAACACTGCCGACCAATGTTAGCAATTCTTCACATGGAAAATGCTAGCTTGAGCTTTAATCCTTAGTTCCTCCTTGTAAAACATTCACACCAAGAACTCGTTTACCTACCACCACTGCAAAGAATTTTTCTTTTCTTCCTTTGTGTTTCTAACATCAAACGCAATTTCCATGAACAGAGTTTCTTTCCAAGAACTTCACATCCGTAGAACACGTTGCGATAATATATCTTCCATGAGGACTACACCATGGTCATCTTTAAGTCTTAATGTCGACAAACGCTTGTCATAAACCGTCCTTATAAGTAATTAAATATTTTCATAATATTCATCGTTATTCAATTGTCAATCTATTCATCTCTTTAACATTTTTCATCGAATAGCTTTTAGCCTTGATAAGTACTGACTCATTAGTATATATATATTATTTATTTTATACGTACATAAAAGTAATCCATGGATCGAACCTTCGATATTGATGTCTATAGTCCAGCGTTTTACCATCGGACCAAGACGCCCTGTCTAGAAATATGTACGATTTTTATCACCTAAATATTAAATGTATTTTTATGTAGTTATTTGTATTGGTGATTGCAGCGTTCGTTGTTTTTTTTGCTCACTACTACTTCGATTGTCTCGCTTCCTAAGTGATAAAGATGCAGAAAATTGCATTATTAGTCGCCCTTAACTTTATAGGATGTATTTTTTGTTAATATATATATTTTTATTTATTTTATACGTACCTAAAAGTAATCCATGGACACGTGTTTCTGGCTCACAGCCGTCATCAGAATTTTTTACTATTCTTATGTTTATACACACATAATATTATACGGTGATATAGTATATGGCAAGTAAGCTACACAGAAACGTTCACGTTTCATTCCTGCAGGAAATCATCAGACTAAATGCGTGGATGTATTGTTTTTGATTGCTTTTATACTTAAGTAGTGCTTACTCTAGCTAACTAACTAATTGTTGGTATTATTACTCCATCTGGGGGCTAATATTTTTATTGGCCAATGGGCAAACTCCTCTCAAACAAATGCTTGGTTGCCCTTTGTTTGAGAGGCGTTTTGGCGCTCCCCACTTTTAATTAAGCATGATATATCATGCTAAATTAATACAATTTAAAAAAAACCTATAGAAGTCAAATACGCTTAAATGTTTCAGGTTTAGCTGAATGTTTTATGCTACACAGATTTAAAAATGTTGCTTATAACAGCTAAGATCAGGACATCAATTCTTATTTAACCCTGGGTGAGTTGAACTGTCTTCTTCATTTTATGAGGAAGTTTCTAGGGAATATTAAATTCACAAGCGGTCCTCAGTCGCATGTATATCGCAGTCAAGCGAGATTTTTATGATGTTAGTTTTTTCAGTTGTTATTAAGAGAAGTGTCACCGTCCTCCCGCATACAGTGCCTGGTATTCATAAATGGTCCCCCATCTGATACTGACCAAGCTCAACATCGCTCAACTTTGATGATCTAATGAGTACCTGTGTGACAACGTGATTATGCCGTATTATGCAGGGCCGGCGGGACAGTTATAAAAGTGGGGGGGTTCTCCTAAAAAGTGAAAAGGGGCCGGTTAAACACATGCATATCAACTTAATTATTGATGACCGTAAAGTGGGGGGGGGGGGCCAAGTCAAAAAAGTGCCCCTCTCCCCCGATGCCGCCGTCCATGTTATGACACTGGTCAATTTCTTGGAAAGGTTTCTTGTTCGTTTTGCTTACTCTTTCCTTTTCCTTTCAAGGAAAATGGGATGCACTCAAATAAATAGCTTCTGTGATACTTCCGCTCCCGAAATAAAGAAAAACCATGATTTCACATAAATGTGCGAATTCTACAATTATTAACCAATGAAATGATTCCTGCTCGTTCGAAACGATTCTTTCAACGTGCCGATGTGAAATACCAATTTCTAATGACACAGCAAACTCAACATCCAAAAACCAAGAAAAAGAGAGAGTTCAACAGAGCGAGAAACAAGACAGAATGCAGCATGACATGACCCCTCCACCCTCTGACCTCAAAGGACAAGGGAGGCAAACGAATACTCAACTCACACACATAGAAGTCTACACATATTCACACAAAGACCGCATACACACAATGTCTCATGAACTCACACACACGCAAATTAAAATTGCCTCAAATTAGAAGAATTTTTCTTTCACTGACAGAGGACAGAAAAGATAAATTGTAGTATCAGAACAGATACTACACTTTGCTACTAGCCAAATAATTAAGGACCTATCTGCTTTGGTCGTCGGGTTATCTGTCAGTTTCTTTTAATTATTTCCATATTTATCCATTTGATGATTTTTAGTGTTCTTGAATTGAATCTATTGAAATTTTAACTTTTTTCCTATTTAACTTTACCCCTCCCTCCCCCCCCCCCACACACACGAAGGTAGAGTTAGACACAAGGTCGGTTTTATATGTGGGGAAAATCCAGCTCCCTAAAAAGGGGGAACTCTAGATGAGGACAAAAATTAAAATTGCCCCACTCGAGAAGGATTTCTCGTTCACTGACCGAGGAGAGAAATAATGAAGTGTAGTATTAGAACAGATACTACACTTTGCTCCTAGCCAACTTAATGAAACTGTATTAATTGGGAAACCGGTTCATGGACGTGTTGGTATTGAAATGATATCAGTTGCCAAAATCTGTGACTAGAATACGAAACTGTGGATAATAAATCAGTTGTCCACCGTTTCGTATTGACAGTTAAGACGGAAGGAAATAAGCAAATATTTTTTATTTGCATGATTTGCATGCAACACTTACTTATTTTGCATTTATATATGAATCCTCTTGCCGCTTCTATTGTTTGTATTCAAGTACTTTTTGGCAATTCAGCAAAATTTCCATTTTTGTTTTAATACACTTTTTTTTCCAAACAATTTTCTTTTATTTGCATTTCACTTCCTCTTGCATATCTTTCTCCGACATTCATTGTTGAAATATCATCGGGGTTACATAACGGAAGCCGTTGTTGGAATAGAAATGTTTGAGTGACACCTAAGTGTCAGAGGTGACTCCAGAACGGAAGTCGACGAAATCACGTGACTTCCAGACAGACATTTTTTTCTCTCTCTTTCCTGACTGGTGCTACCAGATCAGGCTGTGTGAAAATACTGGCTTCCTGGCCAAAAATGCACTAAACATTGATGTTATTGTTTTTTTTCCCTTTCCCTTTGCAAAACTCAATCATGTTCTGCAAAGGCAAAAACAAAAACAACAATTTTCCTCTACAAAACAACCAAACCAAGCACCATGAATGACGGGATTCGGTATCAAATAATCCGAAAATGGTTGATATGCCGTAAACGAAACCAACCAAACCAAGCACCATGAATAAATATTTGAAGATATAAAGAACTTGAAGCATAAAAACTTTTATCAAAATGACCGGATTCGGCATTAAATAATCCGAAAAGAGTTGATATGCCGTAAAATAAAACAAAAACAAATCTCTGTTTCCTGGCGACACTTCAAGCAGGAAATATATCCAAGGTGCCGCCCCCAATGGGAGGCGGGCACACACCGTGTGGCTAGGTGTAATGGGACAAGCTATCTGTCTAGCTATCTATTTGTCTTTCTCTCTCTCTTGTTTGCACGCATACACAAGTAACCCATCTCTCTGATATTGTCTGTGACTGTTTTTCTCTTATTCATAAACCTTTTAATAAATTAACATCACTGTTCGATTCACTGGCTGCCTGAAGCTTACCAACCTGAACAACCTGCATCTTCTCACTGGCATTGCCCTCTCAGATGTGAAACGACAAGTAGCCAGCCAAATAGAGATCACATAGGCTATTAGTGATGAACGTCATCTCTTTCATGGACGTGAATCAACAGTCCAACGACTGAAGTCAAGGAGAAGCTTCCTCTGCCATGTTTGAACCTCTAACAACATCTCAGGAAGAGACCAGACTACAGCTGTAGACCAGACGGCTAGAGAATGGTTCCCTTCCTACTTACATGGGAATCTCTTCTTCTGGGGAACTCTCCCCCCCCCCCTCCCGGTTCAGAAGCACCCTGGCTCCAATGGAAAACATCCAACCGCCTGAGAATGGAAATAGAGCGATCAAAAGTTGCTATGAGTAGTTGTGGGCTACAAAACTGACCCAAGCATCTGTGAATGTGGAGAGGAGGACTATACGATGCAATACTGCCTCGTCTTTCCTCTACTGCCCAACCGGTGCAGCTTGAAAGATCTGGCAGCTGCAGGTCAGGGGCGATAACTAAGTATAACTGAGTTATTTGCACCTCTCGTCTGCTTGACGAGTCTCTTCCATTTTTTTATTAGTTTACGTTTTGTTGTGTTTGTATGCTTGGGAATAAAGTTTCTTTCTACCTTCAAGCGGTTTCGTGTGATGCATCTTTATTTATTGGCATGGTGGCAGCGGTTTATTTATCCACATACTCTACTTCCAAAGGATTAAAAGAAAATGGAAGAAACTTGCCGAGCAGACGAGAAGGGCAAATAACTCACTTATACTTTGTTATCGTCCCTGACCTATAAGTATGCTTCCATAAAAAAGTGGGACACTGTTGTATGACAAGATGCTTCAAAGAAGAAGTGTCAACAACACGCATCGAGCATATAATGAGTTATACACGCATCGGCAAGTGAAAACATAATATCAACAAATGAAAACGTAATATCAGCAAATGAAAACGTAATATCAGCAAGTGAAAACGTAATATAAGCAAGTGAAAACGTAATATCAGCAAATGAAAACGTAATATAAGCAAGTGAAAACGTAATATAAGCAAGTGAAAACGTAATATCAGCAAGTGAAAACGTAATATAAGCAAGTGAAAACGTAATATCAGCAAGTGAAAACGTAATATAAGCAAGTGAAAACGTAATATAAGCAAGTGAAAACGTAATATAAGCAAATGAAAACGTAATATAAGCAAGTGAAAACGTAATATAAGCAAGTGAAAACGTAATATCAGCAAGTGAAAACGTAATATAAGCAAGTGAAAACGTAATATCAGCAAGTGAAAACGTAATATAAGCAAGTGAAAACGTAATATCAGCAAATGAAAACGTAATATAAGCAAGTGAAAACGTAATATAAGCAAGTGAAAACGTAATATCAGCAAATGAAAACGTAATATCAGCTAGTGAAAACGTAATATAAGCAAGTGAAAACGTAATATCAGCAAATGAAAACGTAATATCAGCAAATGAAAACGTAATATAAGCAAGTGAAAACGTAATATAAGCAAGTGAAAACGTAATATCAGCAAGTGAAAACGTAATATAAGCAAGTGAAAACGTAATATCAGCAAATGAAAACGTAATATAAGCAAGTGAAAACGTAATATAAGCAAGTGAAAACGTAATATAAGCAAGTGAAAACGTAATATCAGCAAATGAAAACGTAATATAAGCAAGTGAAAACGTAATATCAGCAAATGAAAACGTAATATAAGCAAGTGAAAACGTAATATAAGCAAGTGAAAACGTAATATCAGCAAATGAAAACGTAATATAAGCAAGTGAAAACGTAATATAAGCAAGTGAAAACGTAATATCAGCAAATGAAAACGTAATATAAGCAAGTGAAAACGTAATATAAGCAAGTGAAAACGTAATATCAGCAAATGAAAACGTAATATCAGCTAGTGAAAACGTAATATAAGCTGTGCCAGTTGACACGGTTAAGATTCGAATAAAAAAATGTTGTTTGAAATAAATACAATTTAGGCGCGCAGAGTGAAAATTGTTGTATTGGCGCGTGACAAATATAAAATAACGCCCACGCACATTCCAATGTGCCTTTTTATACCAAATCAACTCAAAACGAGCGGACGTATTTTCAAGCACACCACGTGATATTTTTGTCCAATGAGATTTCTCCAAAAACATATTTTTCTAAACTTTTCTCAATAAGCTCGCTGGAGCCGATCCAAATAGTATATAAGCACACACAAACATAAAACTCTCTCTTTTTTCAACTGACTTTCATCAGGAGCTTACACGCATCTCTATCACTCTTCCAGTTCACCATTTCGCGCGCTTTCATACAATTTCACAGGCGAACATTCACTATTGCCTCTTTTAATATTTTGTAACAAATGAACACTTCAACAAAGAAAAGACATTCTTCTTTTTACTTACAGAAACTAAAGAAAGGACTCATGAACTCATTACACAAAGTAATATATTCTACTTGTTAATATGTTTATTTCAGTAAATAAACTTCCGTTAATTGTGCATGTAAATATTCTTCTTATTATTTTTATTTGTGGAGGAAGTTGGTAACCCCGACCAAAAGGGTATGACGACCCCCACAAATTGGTGACCACGACTTAGAATTGCATACACAACGGAATCTCTTTAAGCTACACGCGGTTCCTAACATACTGGCGATATCATGCGTGCGGTAACACTCAAAGGAAGAAAAAGACGATGCGAATCTCAAGGGATGATACAAGCCGTCAAACGAAGCGTGGATCTCAGTACAATATAGCAACAAATTAGCGAGTTACGCCGGTAGTCGCTATTAAGTCGAAAGATAAAAAAAATCAACCGACAGTTTAAAGGCTCCAAAATCACTTTCCAACGAAAAACACAAAAATGGACGCTCCCCGCGTTGAAACACCTCTAGCTACGTTAACGCTAAATATTCCACCTTTTAATCCCACCAATATAAAGACGTGGTTTATCCAGATCCAGGCCCTTTTCGACGCAAAACGGATTACGTCTCAGCGAACCAAGTATTGTTATTTGGTTGAAAAACTCCCGGCAGACGTCGTCGAGGAAGTAACTGATTTGTTGGAGAACGTTCCAGAACATAATCCATACGATGAACTTAAGGAGGCTATTTTGAGACGGACTGGCTTATCAAACGAGACAATGTTACGCAATCTCTTCACCCAAGTAGAATTGGGAGATCGTACACCGTCACAACTCTTACGATACATGCGATCATTGCTAGGAGACAACAAAATGTCCGAAACTATTATGAGAAGTTTGTGGCTGGATAAACTCCCAGACACAACAGTACAAATTCTGGCACCCACAACGGAAGAGACAAGCACGGTAAAACTAGCCGACATGGCGGACCGAATACATGAAAATCTGAGGGGCCGCAGATTAAACTCAACACAAGCACAGCCAAAACAGACGAGAGACGTCGAAGTGGCCGAACTAAAAACCACGGTCGAAAATCTCACTCGTAAATTGCAGGAATTAATGCAAATAGACCGTCGTTATTCATTTAATAATCGACCTAACTACCGAAAACGAAGTTTTAGCAGAGGTCGAAGCAACACACGAGAACGAGCGAACGAAATCTGTTTTTACCACAAAAAATTCGGCACACAAGCAAGGCGATGCACGTATCCTTGCAATTTTAACAAGGAACAGGGAAACGGTCATTCCAGCCAGTAGAGACGACAACTGTTGCTGGATTTTCTACTAAAGGTCGTCTATTTTTTATTCGTGACAGGAATCACGGATATAACTTTTTAATAGATACCGGAGCCGAAATAAGCGTGATACCAGCGCTAAGTAAACAGAAAGCTACTCCACAGCCTTACCACCTCCAGGCAGCTAATGGCACCCAAATACCGACATACGGTGAAAAGTACTTAAGCGTCAATCTCGGCTTGCGTCGCACATTTTCATGGATATTTACCATAGCCAACGTGACGACACCAATATTAGGAGCAGATTTCCTAGCACGATATAATCTATCGGTAGACATGACTAATCGCACACTGACTGATAACCAAACAAAAATCGTAATAAAAGGTATCACCACAAGATACCAGTCTACTGGGATTAGTTCTGCCTTTCCTGAAGAGACGTACATTCGTCGGCTGTTTCAAAAATACCCACAACTTACTCAGCCATTCACAGTCGCGGATAATATAAAACATAATGCAAGGCATTATATTAAAACGAGTGGACAACCCGTCTACGCTACCCCCAGACGTTTGAAGCCGGATAAGTACAGGATCGCAAAGGACGAATTCCAACGCATGTTACAACAAGGAATTATTCGACCTTCCAAAAGTGCCTGGTCATCTCCTCTACATATGGTACAGAAATCAGACGCGACAACATGGCGTCCTTGCGGCGATTTCAGGAGATTAAATGCACAAACTGTACCGGATAGATACCCTATCCCACACATTCACGATTTCGCAATCGGACTGCAAAACGCCACGATATTTTCTAAACTGGATTTAGTGAAAGCATATCACCAAATACCGGTGGCGGAAGAAGATATCCATAAAACAGCACTGACCACACCATTTGGACTTTACGAATTTGTCAGAATGCCATTCGGACTTAGGAACGCCTGTCAAACCTTCCAAAGGTTGATAGACGAGGTTTTTAGGGACCTTCCATTCGTATTCGCATACGTGGACGATGTCCTAATTTCTAGTAGAAACCTCGACGAACATAAACAACACTTGGAACAAGTTTTCCAAAGACTGTCCCATTACGGTTTAAAAATAAACTTGGACAAATGTATTTTCGGTCAGCAAGAAGTAAATTTCCTCGGACATTCAATTGATAAGGATGGAATATCACCATTACCCGAAAAAGTAAGTGCTATTACGAATTTTCCACAACCTACGTCTGTTAGACAAATTCGTCGCTTCATAGGTATAATTAATTATTACAGACGATTTTTACCCAACTGTTCCACAATCCTTGCACCGTTAACGTCATTATTGCAGAACAAAACAAAAAACCAACAATTAAAACTGGAAGGATCAGCTTTGAAAGCTTTCCATCAAGCTAAAACTGCCTTAGTCAATTTCACAAAATTGAATAATATTAAGGACAGTGAGGAATCGAAACTTACACTTACAACAGATGCATCAGACATAGCTGTAGGAGCAGTTATACACCAACTGACAGGGAGTACAATGACCCCTATTTCGTTTTTTTCAGCCAAACTGAGCAAGACACAGACAAAGTACAGTACCTTTTCAAGGGAATTATTAGCAATTTATTTGGCAATTAAACATTTTAGACATCTGTTGGAAGGAAGAGACTTTTGTATTTACACTGACCATAAACCGTTAACGTATGCACTGCATACACACATAGATAAGTATGGCCCAAGAGAAATCAGACATCTTGATTATATTGCTCAATATTCTACAGACATCAGATACGTCAAAGGACAAGAAAACATTGTGGCTGACGCATTATCACGAGCTGCAATAACTTCAATAAATTCCAGTTCGCTGAGTATGGAATTGATTGCACAAGAACAAAAAACGGACGAGACACTCACTGTCCAAAGGAAAAACAAGAAAGACAACATCGCGATCGACCGAATTAAACCAGCATACATTGAGGAACACCCTCAGCCAATTTCCCCACCAGAACAAATTCCCTTAGAACATGGGAGTCCAGCAGAAAGTGACGGAAACGTCAAACCTACGACAAAAACCGGTAGAAAAGTCCACTGGCCGAAACATTTCAAGGAATACATTACATATTAAAAAAAAAAAAATAAAAAAAAATTTTTTTTTTTTCCTTTTTTTCAATCTGGGGGGAGTATTGTGCCAGTTGACACGGTTAAGATTCGAATAAAAAAATGTTGTTTGAAATAAATACAATTTAGGCGCGCAGAGTGAAAATTGTTGTATTGGCGCGTGACAAATATAAAATAACGCCCACGCACATTCCAATGTGCCTTTTTATACCAAATCAACTCAAAACGAGCGGACGTATTTTCAAGCACACCACGTGATATTTTTGTCCAATGAGATTTCTCCAAAAACATATTTTTCTAAACTTTTCTCAATAAGCTCGCTGGAGCCGATCCAAATAGTATATAAGCACACACAAACATAAAACTCTCTCTTTTTTCAACTGACTTTCATCAGGAGCTTACACGCATCTCTATCACTCTTCCAGTTCACCATTTCGCGCGCTTTCATACAATTTCACAGGCGAACATTCACTATTGCCTCTTTTAATATTTTGTAACAAATGAACACTTCAACAAAGAAAAGACATTCTTCTTTTTACTTACAGAAACTAAAGAAAGGACTCATGAACTCATTACACAAAGTAATATATTCTACTTGTTAATATGTTTATTTCAGTAAATAAACTTCCGTTAATTGTGCATGTAAATATTCTTCTTATTATTTTTATTTGTGGAGGAAGTTGGTAACCCCGACCAAAAGGGTATGACGACCCCCACAAAGCAAATGAAAACGTAATATAAGCAAGTGAAAACGTAATATAAGCAAGTGAAAACGTAATATCAGCAAGTGAAAACGTAATATAAGCAAGTGAAAACGTAATATAAGCAAGTGAAAACGTAATATCAGCAAGTGAAAACGTAATATCAGCAAATGAAAACGTAATATCAACAAGTGAAAACGTAATATAAGCAAGTGAAAACGTAATATCAGCTAGTGAAAACGTAATATCAGCAAGTGAAAACGTAATATCAGCAAATGAAAACGTAATATCAACAAGTGAAAACGTAATATAAGCAAGTGAAAACGTAATATCAGCAAGTGAAAACGTAATATAAGCAAGTGAAAACGTAATATAAGCTAGTGAAAACGTAATATCAGCAAGTGAAAACGTAATATCAGCTAGTGAAAACGTAATATCAGCAAGTGAAAACGTAATATAAGCAAATGAAAACGTAATATCAGCAAAAACAACAGGGTTTCTTTCTCAGGTGAAAATCTCGCATAAAAAAGTGGTAGTTATATAGAGAATGACACGCATCTTCGAGACTTTGCGTCATCAAAGTTCGGGCAGGTTACAGAAACGCCCAGCAGTTGCCGAAACTAATCAGGTTTTAAAAAACAAGACAATCTTTGGGACAACAAGAAACAATACAATCAATATCTATGTCCAAAAAGTAACAAATTCCACCAGAAACAGTCCATTGTCAAATTCCTCGGTGAAGATTATTAATTATCAAAATAAATTCCACAACAAAATGCATATTATCAAATCCAGAAGAGAGATTTAAAAAACACGAAAATTCAACAGGGAAGGTATATATATATATGTAATTATTAATGACAATATATGTATTAGCATATAACTATCAGTGTCCTTATAGTTTGCAGTCTCCTTAAAAGTGAATTCGAATTTTTATAAATAAAGTATAGAACTTATTAACTATTTTAAGAAATATTACTGAATTAAAATTTATAAATTTATAAATGTCCACATAACTTTTAGGATGTACTAGCTCTGAACGAAAAAAATCAAAATGGCACATTAGTGGGTTTCCTCACATATGAGTTTGATCTTTTCTTTGTTTTTTGTTTGGTTTCACCCAAAAATGAACCACTGTATAGTGTAGGTTTTTTCAAGACACTTTAATCCAAGAACTTTTTACTCTTTGTGAATTTTTTCTGATGATGTTGTAATGTTGCAGAGACGATATTGACATAAAAATGTTGTTTGGCTCAAGACAAATGAAACGGACCGTAAAAAATATATCTTACAGAAATGTTATGTTTTTTGGAATGTGAAAAAATAAAAATAATAAAATAGAAACATGGTTATTGGAATATAATATGAACCTGACATATATATATATATATATATATATATATATATATATATATATATTTTAGATTTTTTAATTTGTTAATTTTTTAACGGCCTCAATTTTTGAAATGTTAAATTTCTTTTCTTCTTCTTCTCTTTCTCTATCCCTCCATTTCATTCTCTCCAAATATGATCTGAGGTTAAGATCGGATTCTAACTCTTCCTGATGAGATTTCAGTTTATAGTAGCTGTTGATCGATAACATCGACATGTCAGTGTCGCAGATTTTGTACATGTCTGTGTAAATAAAATTATCATATATATTATTCCAGAGACATTTTATTTCTTAATTCAACTTTTCAACGTTTTTTCTTGTATATCTTTTCAATTTAAACTTTTATATCATGGATTGAATGGTGGATGGGAAACCTTTATTATTTTTTGGCAAACGTGCCTTTTGTAATTCTTGACAGTTTACATATAAAAGGATTATGCACTCTTCATTAGTTTCTATTGATTCCTCCTCAGCCAGATTATAATCATTTGTGCCGCTGAATAGAGATCATAATGAACTTGCTCTTAGGATTATATTAAACATAAAAGACAAGTAGTGTTTGTTCAATTTTTTAAATAAATTTTCTCAAGTAGACATATCCTCTTTGTTGGAAAATCAACGTTGAATAAACATTGTTGAAAAATTTATATTGACAAATTTGGGCATTCAACTCCTTTGGATAATTGCTTGGAATGAATGCACCAAAATGTGACAAAATTTTACACACTTAGAAAAGCTGGTTACTTATTAAGCTATGCACCTAAACAATAAGTGATTCTCTCTCTTTTTTACTTCCTTACTACATTTCAACTCCAAGACGATCACTGTCCTAATAAATTAGTTTTAAATTCAAATTTATGGAAAAAGGTGCAACAAATGAATAGATTAGAGACATTAATCATCATCATATTTTACTTACCGTCTGTTTTACAGCCTGGCATGTGTTGGACGGCTTTTTAGAAATCTTGGCCTTTTGGCTAAGATCAAAGTGTAGTATCTGTTCCGATGGATACTGCACCCCATAGACTGTTATTGTCTTGGCCTTCGGGCTTGATTTACGCCAGTCTATAGGTCTGCCCTGTGCAGTTCTAGGAGGTCCACCCTCCCAGGCTTCGCCTCCCCTCTTTGGAGAGGAGTAAGTTTATTACTTAATGCCGACGGGGCTGCCCAGGCAATTTTTAAACCCCAGTTTCCCGACCCGACCTTGGGTCACATCTTACTTGTAGGAGTAAGATAAAAACTGGCCTTGTGCCTAACTCCTGGAGAGGAGTAAATCAATACTAACCCACGAAGTCTCAGCCACTCTTTCAACGTAGCCATACAATCGAAGTCTCCTGCTCTACACACATTTCCCTATACTGTCCAGATTTAATCTTCCTCTGTGGTCATCAGATCTAAGCCTGTCGTGAAGACTCACATTACACATCCATCGTATCATTATCATATCATTTCTCTCCATGCAACGCATGTCCTCAACCCTCACTAGCCAGGGTTTACTTTCACACGTGTGATTTTTATCTGTTTAAAGTATATCAACCGCTTTTGTGTTATTTAATTCTAAAACACAATAAAAATCGTACAGAATTAATTGCTCCTTGAGACGGTGTTGCTACAGTACCTGGGTATGGCAATTTCCGTCTTTACCTAGATTCTACCACTTTATAGCTAGTACGAAGAACAATATTTGTGAAATTTCATGGAAAAACTATGCCACTTTGCATGAGAGAGTAAGTAACTACGATGATGCATTTACGTATTGATTTTATTAGCAAAAAAATTAGAAATTATGTTTTTAAGCAAAAATAATTCGCTTTGAACTAATGCCGAATACCCTTTATGTCTAATTTTTGTAGATTATGAGGAAAAAATATTCATGTAATTTTTTTTTATATTATTTTTATTTCTTTAAATTCATGAAACATGTATCCAGTTAAAAAAAAAACTTTAGACCTATGTGAGATTCGAACTCGGGTGTTGATATTGTACAAACTACTACCTTAGTAATGTGTACTCTGCTTATTCCTTTTTTGTTAACCAATCATATGTTTCTATTTGTGTACGAACAGAGATACTACAAAAACGCCATAACTTTTTTTACTAGTATATAGATTAGTTGAAAACAAATCACTATTTTAGCCAGAGCTGTGTGGAAATTGTATTTAGTCCTGTCCAAACGATATTTGTGCATACGCAATAGATCTGACAGTATTTCAACTATGCATAAACTATTACATCGTCTTCAGCAGTATTCATTAGAATAATTCCCCAACCCGATATACAGAGTGTTTGGAAAATCGATGGTTTAACTTCACTATCGTGTACCGTATATGTAAATGAGCCGTCACATTTTATTTTTCAATTTTCTTATTTTGTTTTTGTTGGAGATGGAGCATCCTACTGGAAGCCAGATATTCACCCGCTATTTCAGAGATTCCACCTAAGAGATCTTTATAAGATTCTAACCACCCTTTTAAGCGCAATTGTTTGTATCTCTCTTGCACTTAGTTCACTGGGTATATTCGTCAGGTAGTTTTTGAAATTCTTTTTCATGAGTCCAGTTGCTCCTATAATTACTGAAATGATGGAGATCTTCCAAAGATTCCAGTTTCTTTTCATGTCGCACGTAAGACCTTGGTATTTCGTTATCTTCTCCTGTTCAGCTCTTTTTTAGTCAGCATCATTAGGGACACTGACTTTAACTAGGGTTGCTGCATTCTCTTTCTTGTCCCATGTCAGGTTTAATAGCTCTGTTTTCTACATATGTAGCTGTAAGAATTGCATAGTCAGCCTCTTTGAGCGTGTGTGTGTGTGTGTGTGTGTGTGTGTTTTACTAATGCGACACCACTTATCAAGGCCCGAGGGCCACTCAAGGATAAGGGTTAGAGATTGTCTGTTGGACGATGATCGCCACCATGAAAAGATTGGAGCAATGGGTGGAATGGACAGAAGATTACTTACAAAGGATTGATTATCCAAGTATTTGTTCAGATTAGACTTGAAGACGACCATGTTGTAGTCAGTTGGGAAGCAGTCCTGTGGTATTTTCTAGGAAACTATGTTCGAGGAAAGAAACTTAGTTCATTGAAGTTCTGTTTGTTTTTTTGGTACAGAGAGAGAGAGATAGGGAAGTGCTTTTCTGTGTTGTAGCTAGACGAGTTCTTGCTGTGAATGGTTTACGGGGGAGGGGACCAGAGGTTGGAGCGTAGTCGAGCACCTACCATGAACATAATGATACAATAGACTAACAGGCTAACAGCATCTCTTTTTTGTGTGAAAGAGTCTGTAGGGAAGAGAAGAGATCATCCCCCACTAGATTGCGGAGTTGGTTTTGTACTCTGTCAAGGAAAGACAGAATGCTCCGAGCGGAAACTCCAACGCACTCCATTGCTCATCTAATTTCCTTTGTTGTCCATTTCTTCCTCAGCGTTGTCTTTCGTTTGTGCTGATCATATTTATTTACCTGTATTTAGTCAGTTGTATTCTCTTACCAAAAATAAAAAGGGCCAACATTCGCAGGATGCCGACCGGGTCCCCCATGTTGACTATCAATAAAGGCCTTGTCTATCATGACATTCAGATTCTTCTTCTCAGCTCAACGGCTTTTATGTTTGTTCGTTGTCTTTTTTTTCTCATGGTTTTGTTGGTGTATATGGTAACACCAGGCCCAGGCTTATTTTACCTGTGATCCGGTAACAGGGATAGTGTTTATCTCTCCTATAATAATAAATAACTGCACAATCACAGATTGTATATGTTAGATTTTTACAATAAAGAATGTTGATCAGTATTTGTTTTAATGGCCTGTAACTCGGAAACCAAGCGTTTCCGGACCTATATACGCACATAGAACATAATTCCGAAGTTTTGCCATCGATTTCCCAAACACACTGTTTCCCAGATAGAAGTTTGAGTAGAATATACTTTCTTACTCAATCGGTTATATGCAGCATCGACTTTTTTTCTTCTACTTTGGTTGTCTGAAATCATTAAGTCATAAAGTTAAAGAAAAAAAAAAATTAATTTTTTTTCTTCTTCTCTATGAAACTGACATTAACTAGATTATTTGATCTTTTCATATTAAGCTAAATTCAATGCATTACCGTTTTTAGTCTTTCCGTAATAGAATTCTAAAACTCAAAACTAAATTTAATTCTTTTTAACTATTTTGATAAAATGAAATTTAAAACTGTCTATCCTTTTTACATTTAGACCTGTGTTTATACTCGCTCTTTGAGCGGTGTTAGCACAGTACCTGGGTATGTCAGTTTCCATCTTTACCTAGTTTCTCCTGCTTTATGGCTAGCATCAAGAAAAATATGTGCAATTTCGTGGAAAAAATGCTCGACTTACTATTTTCATGTGAGAGTAAGTAACTATGATGAATATCTTTACATATGTTTGTATTGGAAAAAATGCTCTACTTACTATTTGCATGTGAGAGTAAGTAACTATGATGAATATCTTTACATATGTTTGTATTGGAAAAAATGCTCTACTTACTATTTGCATGTGAGAGTAAGTAACTATGATGAATATCTTTACATATGTTTGTATTGGAAAAAATGCTCTACTTACTATTTGCATGTGAGAGTAAGTAACTATGATGAATATCTTTACATATGTTTGTATTGGAAAAAATGCTCTACTTACTATTTGCATGTGAGAGTAAGTAACTATGATGAATATCTTTACATATGTTTGTATTGGAAAAAATGCTCTACTTACTATTTGCATGTGAGAGTAAGTAACTATGATGAATATCTTTACATATGTTTGTATTGGAAAAAATGCTCTATTTACTATTTGCATGTGAGAGTAAGTAACTATGATGAATATCTTTACATATGTTTGTATTGGAAAAAATGCTCTACTTACTATTTGCATGTGAGAGTAAGTAACTATGATGAATATCTTTACATATGTTTGTATTGGAAAAAATGCTCTATTTACTATTTGCATGTGAGAGTAAGTAACTATGATGAATATCTTTACATATGTTTGTATTGGAAAAAAAGACTTTAGAAATTTTATTTTTAAGACAAAATAATTGACTTTAAATGCTGAACACCTTTCAGGCTTACTTTTTTTTGCAGATTATTAAAAAAAGGGTCAGTTAAAAAAAAATATATATATAATGTTTTTTTATGTTTATATTATGTTAATTTCTTTAAATTTATAAAACATGTATTCAATTAAAAAACATCCTTTAGACTTTTGTGAGATTCAAACTCAGGTATTGACACCCTAAAAGCTACTGCCTTAGTAATGTGTACTCTGCCTACTCCTTTTATTTGTATTTGTGTATGAACAGAGAATGTCCGAAAACACTAGCAAGAACTCGTTTTATTACCACATCGAAAACAGACTTTCCTTTCTCTGTCCATGTGCCTAGCGTCAGGAGGAATTTCCTTTTGAAGAACTTCCCGTCTGTGGAACACGTTACCGCGAGACTGCTCCCCTGTTGATTACAACTTGGTCGTCTTCAAATTTTATTAAGCCTTCTCCTTGAGTGGCTCTTGGCCTTGATAAGTGGTTACTCAATAGTAAAAAATAAACCAACACAAAAACACCATCACTTTTTGATAGCTTATTTAGCTTATCTATAAACTATTTATTTACCGTGTTCAGGTTAGACTGATGAAATAAGTTCAATAGAATCTAGATGAGGAGTTCATTTTTGTTAAGCTTTTAGTGACAATAGCATCGGTTCTCTGAGAGCTTTTAATTATTTTCAAAACACACACGTACGGCTTACCTTTTCAGATTAAGTTAAATCCAGTGAGTTAGCAATTTCTCTTATTTTTTACTATTTCAGTAAAAGTATTTTAAGCTCTAAAAGCAAAGATCGGGTGTCATAATTATATATATATATACAGGGTGGGCAAAAATAAGGGTCCTATTTTAAAAAATTCATAACTTTTTTATTTATTGATTTAAAAAAATTTTTTTTTTTAGAATAAGTAAAGGACCCCTTCCGAAGCAAGCATGAGCCGTATTAGCCCTAAGGAACGTACCCTCATTTAGAAAACATTATTTTTGCTTAAAAAACTCAAAACAGTGTCAAAAACAATACTTTAGTTTTTGTAAGTTTTAAGAAGTGTTTTTCGGCTAAAATTTGTTTTGTTTATTTCAAAAAATCTCGGAAGGGTCAGTCTACACACACATAAAGTTTGGTGAGTTTAACTTTTATTTTGTGGAAGTTATTCAAATTCAAGTTATTCAAATTTAAAGATAGGACCCTTATTTTGGCCCACCCTATATATATATATATATATATATATATATATATATATATTAAACTAAATTAGATTGTTTAACAAAAAATAGATTAAAATATTATTATATTCTTTTTTCACAAGAAAAGTTGTATTTCTACAGCATTTAGGTGAGACATTTTTTTTCTGCTGAAGCACTTAACTTTGTAGGATAAAAGAAATAATATAATTATATTGGTCCTAAATTGATTATCCAGTTTTGAGTTGTAACGAGAGAGGCATGAACTTAAAATTTTCAAAAAGAGCAGGGGAGGGGTTGTTATTTCCCAAACTGTTTCCAATCGTTGCAGATAGTTGGGGGAGCAGAAGACGAACCCTTCCTTCGTTTAAAAGAGATCCATTGACTCTCCATACGCTGCTTCTTGATTTTAATTCTATAAGACATCTTTTACTTTGTGTACATTTGATGCTTTACCGTTTCGTTTTGCTATTTCAGACTTTCTATAAAAATTATTTTGAAAGTCTAAAAGGAAACGGTAAATTCTATAGAAAATAATGCTGGAGATTGTTTTATTTGTCTTACTGGAGCTCCTTGGCCTTTTGGCTAAGATCAAAGTGTAGTATCTGTTCCGATGGATACTGCATCCCATAGACTGGTATTGTCTTGGCCTTCGGGGCTTGATTTACACCGGTCTATGGGTCTGTCCTGTGCAGTTCTAGGAGGTCCACCCTCCCAGGCTTCACCTCCCCTCTTTGGGGAGGAGTAAGTTTATTGCTTACTGCCTGAGGCGCCCTTACCGGGGAATGCCGACAGGGCTGCCCAGGCAATTTTTAAACCCCACTTTCCCGACCCGACCTTGGGTCACATCTTACTTGTGGGAGTAAGATAAAAACTGGCCTTGTGCCTAACTCCTGGAGAGGAGTAAATCAATACTGATCGAATGAGTGGCTAATGCTATTCAATACCGAAAAATCTCTGCACCCCCCTCCCTGTAAAACATTCACAGCTAGAACACGCCTAGATACAACCACAGCAAAGAACTTTCCTCTCTCTCTCTCTCTCTCTCTCTCTCTCTCTCTGTATCAAAAACCAAATTAAACTTCCATGAACAAAGTTTCTTTCTTACAACATCTCATCTGTGGAACAAAATACCACAAGGCTGCTTCCCAACTGACTACAACATAGTCTTCTTCAAATCTAATGTTGACAAATACTTGTTGAGCCATCCGTTTTGATAATCAAATCCATCAACCCTTATTGGCGAGTGGCCCCCGAGCCTTAGTAAGCGGTAATCTATTAGTCAAAAACAAAAAAAAGTGATCCATTAAAAAATGGTCACAATAAAAAAGAAAGAAGTAAAATTCAAAAATAAAAATGGTTTGTCATCATCGACCGGTGTAACAAAGAAGTAAAATTCAAAAATAAAAATGGTTTGTCATCATCGACCGGTGTAACAAAAAAGTAAAATTCAAAAATAAAAATCCTTTGTCATCACCGACCTGTGTAACACTTGACGTTGTTTCCTTTGTAAAGAACGCCACAAATTTCTTGACATTCTTTTGCATAAACTTGACTTGACTTATTTGCATATTCGAGAAAGCTTCTCCACATGCTTGAAAACAAAATTCTGTTACTTGGGCTAGTCTTTAAGCTGTCAGAAGTGGCATGCCAGCTTCAACCATTATCTGGTTGCCCTCTTGATTTTTCTTAAATGAAAACTTCTTTATATGATTTATTTACATAGCTGGAGTCTGGTAGCCGGGAAACAGGTCCAAAAAATGTTAATCTCTTTTTTTAGAATAACGTTCTTGCTGTATCTGTTAATATTAAGCCTCTTTCTGATAGCTGCATTTCTTTGGCTATCTCGCAAAGTTACTCCTAGGATAGTTTTTAAACATTTAATTTCAAAGGCATTGAGCTTCCTCTCAGGCTCTGCCAGGATAGCCCATGTTTTACTTGCACATACAACAATAGGAACTATCATTGCATTGTAAAGTCTTAACTTCAGAGACTTTGATATGTCCTTCCTGCTCCATATCTTTTCTTTTAGGGTTAGGGTTATGTCCTTCCTGCTCCATATTTTTTCTTTTAGGGTTAGGGTTATGTCCTTCCTGCTCCATATCTTTTCTTTTAGGGTTAGGGTTATGTCCTTCCTGCTCCATATCTTTTCTTTTAGGGGTAGGGTTATGTCCTTCCTACTCCATATCTTTTCTTTTAGGGTTATGTCCTTCCTGCTCCATATCTTTTCTTTTAGGGTTAGGGTTATGTCCTTCCTGCTCCATATCTTTTCTTTTAGGGTTAGGGTCATGTCCTTCCTGCTCCATATCTTTTCTTTTAGGGTTAGGGTCATGTCCTTCCTGCTCCATATCTTTTCTTTTAGGGTTAGGGTCATGTCCTTCCTGCTCCATATCTTTTCTTTTAGGGTTAGGGTCATGTCCTTCCTGCTCCATATCTTTTCTTTTAGGGTCATGTCCTTCCTGCTCCATATCTTTTCTTTTAGGGTCATGTCCTTCCTGCTCCATATCTTTTCTTTTAGGGTTATGTCCTTCCTGCTCCATATCTTTTCTTTTAGGGTTAGGGTTATGTCCTTCCTGCTCCATATCTTTTCTTTTAGGGTTAGGGTTATGTCCTTCCTGCTCCATATCTTTTCTTTTAGGGTTAGGGTTATGTCCTTCCTGCTCCATATCTTTTCTTTTAGGGTTAGGGTTATGTCCTTCCTGCTCCATATCTTTTCTTTTAGGGTTAGGGTTATGTCCTTCCTGCTCCATATCTTTTCTTTTAGGGTTAGGGTTATGTCCTTCCTGCTCCATATCTTTTCTTTTAGGTGTCATATGAACATAGGAACGAAGAAAGAACGATGTACCCTCTGACCTTCTTCAGGTGTGTCTTTTCTAACGCAGGAAATCTGTACGAAATTCAGAACAGAACCCTTTATTTAATCAATTGAGGTAGTTTGCTCCTCTTCCATCAGCCATGACCGGGTAGAAGTCTTAAGTAATTCGTAATTGTATTCTTGGTATCACTTGCACTAAGGATTGAACCTTCAACCTCCAGAAGACTCTTACTTAGAACTGATTAGTACATAGTACTTGTATCCGTTACGCCAACAGGTCCTTGCAGACAATTCTAGCATGAACCTATTATTGTTTCGATGTGTAGTCTTACTACTTATCACGATATACTACTTATTATTATATATAATTATTTATCACTATATATATATATATATATATATATATATATATATATATAGTAAGCTATGAAAATATATTTATGGCAATTAAGCTACACTTTGTCGACTGACAGTTAGGAAACATATGACCTTATAATTTGCATTCGTATATATAATGACTCATCAGCAATAGGTATTGCGTTCGGCATGAAATATCCTACAATATGTTGATTTTCTATTGAACTGACTCACCAAAACAAATTTCTGTAAAAATCTTTTAAAAATCTAAAAAAACAAAAGGGAATGTTATGTTTTATTTATTTATTCATTTTATTAATTTTTTCTGACAATTTCATTTGGCTATTATAATATACTGACATGGGCTAAAGAATCTGCTAAGCCGAGTTCATATCAAATCACATTTATATAAACTAGTGGGACCCGTGGAAATTCCACAGTTGTATCCTTCATCTGTTGTATATTGCTGCCGTGCTTAAAAATATTTCCCTTCTATGAACGTCCGACACGAACGCAGACCCCACGATATTATTGAACCACCTTTGTTCAAACTGAAACATACTTATCTAACCACTCTGGTTAATGTAGTTTCAGAATATATCTGATTATGGGGGTCTATCTCCAAAACCCTTGTAGGAGTTGGTGACGTATTTCCATTATATGAACCTCCAGTACAAATGCAGACCCCACAATATTATTACACCATCTTTGGACAGAAACATACTCATCTAAGTACTCTGGTTAATGTAGTTTCAGAATATATCTGATTATGGGGGTCTATCTCCAAAACCATTGTAGGAATTGGTGACGTATTTCCATGATATGAACCTCCAGTACGAATGCAGACCCCACAATATTATTACACCATCTTTGGACAGAAACATACTCATCTAAGTACTCTGGTTAATGTAGTTTCAGAATATATCTGATTATGGAGGTCTATCTCCAAAACCATTGTAGAAGTTGGTGACGTATTTCCATTTTATGAACCTCCAGTACGAATGCAGACCCCACAATATTATTACACCATCTTTGGACAGAAGAGATACTACACTTTGATCCTAGCCCGGAGGCCAAGAAAGTGTATTTTCGTTTGAGTCTCACGTTCAACACAACCACAGATGAAATTTAGAAAATGTTGCATTGCATCTTCGGTGATCAGACAATCCCTATCTTATAAAAAGGGGTGTAGGGTGATAACATACGTACGAACATGGAATTGCCTTAGTGTATTATTATATAGATTCAAAGCCATAATTTGTCTCAGTCTATGGGTAAAAATAGTAATTTGTATATACGCATTTATAATGAATCATTGACAATGGGTATTATGGTCGGCATGAAATATTCTGAAAAAGGTTGATTCTCTATAAAACTGACTCACCAAAACACATTTCTATAAAACTAATTTAAAACGCTAAAAGAAAAATAAGTTCTGTTTCATTTATTTATTTTTTTTTTTTTTAAATGTTTATTAAATTTTTCATACAATTTCTTTTTGCCACTATCATAAAAGAAAATATTTCTCAATTTTTTAATTTTTTTTAATCATTTTAAGATTTCAAAAATCGCCATTTATGCGCCGTTCAGATAAAGATGCTCAACTAATACGCTAATAAAATACGGATGATAATGCCAAATAGACTGGCTATAACTTGATTGTTTAACTTTTAGTGCCAATAGCATTTGTTGCTGAGTGCTCTTGCGTTCTTTTACTTGCTTCGAAACACATTACATGTGGCTTCTTTTAATTAAGTTAAAATTCAATACTTCACCATTTTCTCATTGTGTATTTTCTATGAAATTATTTTAAAAGCTGAAAGAAAAAAGGCAATACGAATAAATATTTTATTTTACAGTTTTTTTTTTTTTAATTGTAAAAATGTCAAATCTTTGTATAATTGCACAGAGTGCTGTTTATACACGTCTCAGATGAAGAAATTGTATGCTGGAACTCTACTTTCAGTAGAATAATGATGATGTCTTTTTTATTGTGGTTTACGGCATATCAACACTTTTTCGGTTATTTAATACTCAAGCATGATTATTATTATTATTATTATTATTATTATTATTATTATTATTATTATTATTATTATTATTATTATTATTATTATTATAAATGATTCATTTGAAAATGAGTACAAAATCAACTTCACAATCTAGTGGGGGATGATTTATTCTGTTCTCTACCGCCTCTTTCTCGCAGAAGTGCCGTTGCTAGTCTTTCTCTACTCGATCGTTATTTCCATAGAAGGTGCTCGACTGAGCTCTAATCTCTGTTTCATCATTGTAAAACATTCTCGACAAAAACTCGAAGAGTAGAAAGTGAACCTTGTGTTTACTTTTGGCAGCCTCGTAACTCCCGCTTCCCTTATTTTGTCCTTTAGTCCTCACATTCCATGAGTTATGATTCTGACAAAGGAAGAAGAATTGCTGTTTTCTGGGTCGGAATATATCCATCTAACACTTATCGTTGACTAGTTTTTGACCTTGAAGTAGTTTTTTTTATCTTTAGCTCCTTACATCAAGTGGCTTCATATCTTGTCTGGAGCGATTTCCATTAAACCATTGCAAAGAATTTTTCTTTCTTTGTCCGTGTAACTAGCATCAAACAAAATTTCCATGAACAGAGTTTCTAAGAAATTCCCATCCGTGGAACACATTACAAAGGGACTGCTTCCCTACAGACTACAACATGGTCGTCTTCAAATCCAATATTAACACATACTTGCCATAAACCGTCCTCATAAGAATTCAAATTTTGTCCATTCCATTCATAATTTTTGTTGTGACCTTGAAGGACCCATTATAAATAAAACAGCATGTTGTATATTTACAAGAGTGTTGTTATAATTGTGGTACTAGGACACTGAACGTTACATATACGTAATTCAGCCACGAATGTAAAAATGTGAAAAGGTTGAAACCCCGATGAAAGGGAAACAACCAGTACTCCAAAAAAATGAATAACACATCGTATCACAAATTATAATCATATATTGTATAAACAACCAAAACAAATTAACAATACATAACAAGTATTCTTTCCGCACAAACGGAGTTCTCTATAAAAGGCTGGTTTTTGTTATTCCGAGAAAGTTGATCAGTCAGGATAAGAATTAAAAGTTCAAATATCGCAATTAAGAAGGCTTATAGCCTTTATGGAAAATGAAAATAGGAAAGTCTCTTTTTTTTACGTAATTCAAGGAAAACAAATGAGAAGTCCTTCTCCTCCCACGGGAGATCGAAATATGAAGGTAAATGTGTTAAAATCGCGGGGAACGATTGAATGAGATCATTTAACACGACAATATATAACAATATGAAAGTTCGACTTTAGGACGAATTAATATGGTATTTTTGTTTTTTGTTTTTTGTCCTTATGCTGTAAACACATACCTTTTTGGTTTGACGGATGAGGGAAGGATATTTTAACAGAATTTTAGATTCTGTGGTCCGTTCTTAACGAGCTGTTTTTAGGGTCCCGAGATATACGTAATCTCGGCTACGGAGAGGTAATATGATTGACTGGTCTGTCGTAGTCAATTTTGTTGGAGCAGGTTTTTTCTTTTGGTGTCCGGTAGACAGCAATATTAAATGTCGCTGTATTTCTTAGCCGTTAATTTTCGAATTCCACTTTTCCTATTTTTTATTTTGTGTGCAGGGATAAATTGTTTGATATGACAGCGGGGTGAGCTGTCAATCTCCTTCACGTCCGCTCTCAACACTGCCAGACGACCTTCCCCTTGTGTTTCTTCTCCTTTCGATTTTCCCACTCTCCTGGCCTCTCCTGTGCATAGCAACAGTATTCTCTCATTTGATTGGTTGAATCCTCCGCCCCCGCAAATACGTGGGCTGAATTATGAAAGCCTGTCGAGTTTCCTGTTGACCCCCTTTTGACAAACGTCGCCCGCCTGCACCCTTTCTTTATGCGTAGGGGAACATGTGCCAACCAGTCCCCTGCTCCCTTTTTTATGCTTTATGGGGCAAAATATGTAGATATAACAGTGTATATTTACAGAAGTACAGAATAGTATTATAGAATTTTGAAAAAAAACAAGAAACGTTATTTTTTAAAAAAAATTTATATATATTTATTAAATGAATAAAATCATTTTTCATAAATATATGTCTCTGAGACTTTCGCCGTAAGACGGCCTTAACGAAGAGTTATTTACTTTCTTTTTTTCCTTTCTCATTTTGCTGATGTTAAAATCTCAAGTAAATCCACACGTGGTTCCAAGTTTCGATTGATCTCGTTGACAATCCTGAAGACAGTGAACATTTTAGATGTGTGCATTAGCGAGGCAACGCCTCTATGAATTTAAAGAGGTGTACACATCTTTAAGAAAACGTTTTTTGAAATGCATGATAGAATTTTGAAAAAATAAACAAGAAATGCTCGGCCTTTTGGCTAAGATCAAAGTGTAGTATCTGTTCCGATGGATACTGCACGCCTGTCCTGTGCAGTTCTAGGAGGTGCACCCTCCCAGGCTTTGCCTCCCCTCTTTGGGGAGGAGTAAGTTTATTGCTTACTGTCTGAGGCGCCCCTACCGGGGAATGCCGATGGGGCTGCCCAGGCAATTTTTAAATGGCCAGAGTGCTCACCTCTCGAGCGCTGGCTTTTCAAACCCCACTTTCTCGACCCGATCTTGGGTCACATCTTACTTGTGGGAGTAAGATAAAACTGGCCTTGTGCCTAACTCCTGGGGAGGAGTAAATAAAACACACATCTAAAATGTTCACTGTCTTCAAGATTGTCAACGAGATCAATCGAAACTTCTCCTCTCGAAACCACGTGTGGATTTACTTGCGATTTTAACACCAGCAAAATGAGGAAGAAAAAAAAAGAAAAGAAAGTAAATAACTCTTCGTTAAGGCCGTCTTACGGCGAAAGTCTCAGAGACATATATTTATGAAAGATGATTTTATTCATTTAATAAATATATATAAAAAAAATTTTTAAATAACATTTCTTGTTTTTTTTTCAAAATTCTGTAATACATGTCAAAAAACGTTTTCTTAAAGATGTGTACACCTCTTCAAACAGAATAATATGTTACAGAAAGACTGCTCTGAGACTTCATCGTAATCTCCTCTATACATTGTGTCTGGAAGAATCAATATATTCATGAAATAGGGTAAGATCACCATCACACAATAACAAATTTCAATCCTTCACTATTGTTCTCTGTCGCTCAACTGACAATCTATCCAACTCATTAATCCTCATCCTTGAGAGGCATTTGGCCTTGATAAGTGGTGACTCCTTTGTAAAGAAGACCTGCTTTATTTGTTTTTTCTGTTTTATGACAGATCAGTAATATTTGTGTTTATTTAATGCTGACATACAATACCTATGTAAATGTATAAACAATGGATTGCATCAAAATTATTAGATGCTTTCAGATGAGGTTTTTAAAATAATCTGAACTTACTGGAAGTTAAACCGATGTATTAAAGAAATGAAAAAAGATAAAAACAAAAAATAATGGAACAGTTTTTATTTTAATTTTATGTTTAAAAACATAAACTAAAATAAAATTAAAATAAAAACTGTTGAAATGGAATAGTGCAGTTTTTTAAAGTTTTTTTTTTAATTCTTTTTTTACACAATGTTTTTACCGAGTTGTGCATTAAGGAATACATTGCCCACTGTATAATAAAGACCAATGAGTATTTATTTGTATCCATATAAATATCCATCCTGTCAACCAAAAGTTAGCGAGTAAAAAAAAGTGCCGGACGAAACCATTTCAAGTGTTTAGGTGAAGGGAGAAAGCAAATTGAACCCCCCCTCGCCGTTGTCTAAAATGAATTCAGAAAGAAATCCGTATTCTATTTCTATCGTTTTCCTTTCTTTCTATACCGATTGATACGTTTTTTTCTCTTTATTTTTTTAACTTTCCAGTTTTAAACGTTTTCTTTCTTTGTAATTTATTTTTTTAATTTACACGATTCAGACGTTATTTGATATGAAAACACTGGCGAAGCATGATTTTTTTAAATTTTTTGAATAAAATTAATAAGCAAATAAAATAAATAAATAAATAAATGAATAAATAAATAAATATAAACATTTTGAATACAAATTGATTAATTTTTTTCAATGACAAAAAGATATTGGCAGAGTTATCTGCCCTTTTCTGTCCTGAAGTTTAATATCATCCTGTGACATAATAACCATTGCACTGCCCTGGGTTTTCTTTTTCTGTTTACTCTGCATAATCCCATACCACCACCGCCAGCAACCCAACTCTCAATGCATAAACATGGCATTAGAACTATCTGTCTTTCATCAAGCAGGCAATTAACTTGCTGTCAAAAAACTCAGACCAGTTGGCAACAAGTCTCTCTCTGCTCATCTCGTTAGGATTTAAAGGATTCTCTTTGGAATTTGGCTTCAGAAATATTTTCATTCTCCAAAATGTAAACGGCGGTCTAGGAAAAAGAATTAATAGCACTTTAAAATGTGATTGTCAAATAAGTGCGTCCAATTTGGTGGTGATTAGAGCTGCATTACTTGCTAAATTGATACTTTTGCCTTTTGTCGTAATACTTTCTGAACTGCCTATCAATTTCTTTACTTCCATAGCTGAAAATAAGTGATTATATATATATATATATATATATATATATATATACATATATATAATTATGTGCAAGGTGATCTAAGATTCTGGGCATGAAATTATTTTCATCATATTTACCTATGCACGTATCTACATCTTTTCGATAGGCTGTTGACCCAAATTGAGGACAGTTATAGAATTCTCCGCTGTCTGGAATTAATTCCAAGTTTCAAAGGAATTGCGCATTTTGGAAGTATCTTTATTGAAATTGTTTGTGACGTATATTCTTAAGAATCTTCTTGCAGTTCTTTGTTATCAATTTGAAGTTAAAGAAAAGTTTTAGTCAGGATTTCGCCTCAATTTACTTATTTATCATTCGAATAAGCGTGTAGGTAATTAGTAAAATAAATAGTTACTATGATAGATGTATATATATATATATATATATATATATGACTAGAACGTAGATGCCGACTTATAGATGTCAATATATATAAACAAGGATATGTATATATATATATAAGTTAGGCTTGTGTTAGGGTTTAGATATTTGTATGTAGATGATTCACTCCTAAACTAATTCACCGATCATTAGGAATTTTGGAACACAGCTTCTAGGCGTAAGGAATCACAATATGGGCTATATTTAGTTTAATTTAGTTTATACAAAAAGAAGTGAAAAAGGAATGGAAGCCCTTCCTTAAAATTCAGATGCTTCCGATTTTTGTAAAATTTTAACAATCGGTATTTTACGTCAATTAATAAATATTCCCTGAAATTTCAGTTTTTTTAAAATTAGTTCAAAGGGTGTTTAGAGAGCATAATATGAGCACAACCTCTCATCTGAAAATTCAAATATTTAGGTTTGCATTAAATTTGATCAATAGTCATCAGAAAAGTTTCCCTGAATTTCAATTCTTTCTTAAGACCCCTTAAGCATAAGTCTTCAATTTTAGAGATTTTTTAGAATCAAAATCATGTGATGAATTCTGATCAAAATAGGAATAAAGATTCTAGACATAAGGTTTAGTAGCATTATATTTTGATGTTAATTTTTGTAAAGGGACATAAAAATAGTGCAAAACTGTTTTGTCCGGGGAATTTTATCCGTTCTGGGACGGGTATTCTTCTAGTATATATATATATATATATATATATATATATATATATATATATATTGTACTTCACATAGTATGCTGGCTTAAAAAAAAAAACACCTGACCTTGTGTCTCACCTCCTGCAGAGAAGGTAAATAAATATATATATAGTATAGTTATCTGTGTTTGGAGGAATAAAAAGACGTGCTGAATTAGGTTTTTAAGAGCATAATACATAGAATATTATACAGTGAATTTTCGATTAGTTTTCAGGCTGTTTCAAGAGAAATGGGAAAACCAGCTTTACTGACTGACGAACGAGACACGTATGATATTCCAAGCCCAACGAGCTGGATTTCCCATTCCTCTTCCTCCTCCTGAAACCGCCAGTATCAATGTCTAATCGAAAATTAACTGTATAGCATTATCCTTCGCTTTATAATAAAGACCAATGTGTATATATATATGTATATATACAGGATCCGCCATAAGTAACTATATAATTTATTTCAACATAAACTCATTAGACTCATCATCGCTTGATAGGTGGAGTGAAATTGCTTTCGAAATTTTTGTTTGGACGAATGTCACGCTCTTCGCTTTCTCGAAACACTTCAAAACCACAATTTTAAAAAAAATTGTTAATCGCGTGGACATAATTTATATCTTCAATGGAAATGAAAATGAAACCAAATTTATATTAAAATGTTTATCAAATGAAAATGACGAACAAAATAGAAGAAATTCTTACGTGTCAACAAAGTTATAAACAAAAGAAAATATTTAGTTACATATGGCGGACCCTGTATATAAATAAAGCGAGGAAAAGGAAGGATAGAAATAGATAGACAGCGAGAAGATTTATGTAAAGAGGTAGGCAGATGCTGCCATGACTAGATAGACAGAACAATACCATTAATATATAGGCAGTTGCGAAGCTATAGATGCAGGTTGAGAGATGCCGACATAGATAGGTACATAGAAGAAGTAGATAGGTAGAGAGAGGTATAGCAGGAAGTGTTTACATTGAAATGCTTCCACTTAGCAGATAAACATGGTGCAAATTTACAGAAGAAAAGAGACATAAACTAAGTGTTTAGCAACATAACGAGAGAGTGTGAGAGAGAGAGAGAGTGAGAAACATACAGAGAGAGAGAGTGAGAGACAGACAGTGAGAGAGAGAGAGTGAGAAACATACAGTGAGAGAGAGAGAGTGAGGGAGAGAGAGAGTGAGAGACAGACAGAGAGAGTGAGAGACAGACAGAGAGAGTGAGAGAGAGAGAGAGAGAGTGAGAGACATATATAGAGAGAGAGTGAGAGAGACAGAGAGAGTGAGAGACAGACATAGAAAGAGAGAGAGAGAGAGAGAGTGAGAGAGAGACAGAGAGACAAATGTGTAATCGAAGAGAGAGAAGCAGAAACTTTGATTTTAAGATGAAAAAACATAGAAAGAAATATATATATATATATATATATATATATATATATATGAGGGGGAGAGTTTGTATGAGAGAGAGAGAGGGGGGGAGAGTTTGTATGAGAGAGAGAGAGAGAGAGAGAGATAAGGAGAGGCATAAATACAAACTGGTCATCAGGGAGATAGAGGGGAAGAAACTTTGATTTTATGATTAACAAAAACACAGAAAGAAATAGAGAGGGTTTGTGTGTGAGAGAGAGAAAGATAGAAAGGCAGGGGAATAAATACAACTGGTAATCGAAGAGAGAGATAGAGAGAAAGAAACGTCGATTTTGAAGATTAACAAAAACATAGAAAAAAATAGAGAAAGAGAGAGAGAAAGAATACAGACAGGTAATCAGAGAGAGAAAGAGAGAGATAGAAGGGGGGATAAATACAAACAGGTAATCAGAGAGAGAAAGAAAAAAAAGAAACCTTGATTTTAGGATGAACAGAGATAGCGAGGGAAAGAGAGAAAGAGAGAGAGAAAGAGGATGATAGAGGGGGTGGGGGTGGAGAAAGAACTAGAACTGCTTTTAGATAATCTTGTATATACAAAGAATTTCCCCTTCTCCAAGAACAGTTCTAATTCCATGAGTGTTGCAGGATTGGAGCACCTTTTGTTTACACCGGTTCTCAGAAGAAAAGCTACCGGTGACCTCGGTGGATGGTTAGCTGTTCGGATTATTGAAATAATCTGTTCCGAGTTTGTTCCTGTTAATCCACGGTTGCCTGACAGACAGGGATTATTCTCCAATGCGCCAACGCTTTTTAGTTTGCGGAAGAATGTTCAAGGTTTGTTTCAATTGGGCATCGCCTGTGATTTCATGAAAGAAAAATATTAATCTCTAAAGCAATATGATCTCTTAAGGTTGTGTTTATCTGTGTTGACCGTCAATATCAGAAGATCATTCCCAAATGTTGCTTTGTTTGAACTTAAGGGCAAAGCCGATGCTAGCTACCTTTGAGCTGACCCTCCCCTCAGTGGGAGGTAAGCCTACTAAGGTGTTCTGGAAAAGGTAGAATTCGAAGCGCTCTGGAAGTTTCTTTTTTATGTGCTGATTTCTTAATAAAATTTTTGCTGTAAAAAAAAATAGAGTGATTTTTTAAATATCTTTTCGCAGTAATTGTTCATGAGCATTCAACTGCAAAACGTAAATTCCTTCATTCTTTCACTCTTTTAAAAATCACCATTTGGTTTAATTTGGAATCTTCCATAATATATAACTTCTATGAATAAACAAGCCGCGCATGGGTGGTCCTCCTCTGTATGTAACTCGATGTGGCGAGTGTAAAATGCAATAAATTTGGGCAATTTGGGGCATTTTTGACCCCACTTTCACTCCCTGGGGGCGCGAACCAGAATTTTTCTGAGGTCAAGGATGCTCATTTTATATCCAGAACAATTGCCTCTACATTTTGGCCAAGGTTCAGAAAAATTGAATGGATAGATCAAGCGTTATGGACGAAAAGGGTCATTTTTTGCCATTTAGGGGGCTTTTGACCCCTTGGTGGCGCGAACCAGATTTTTTCCAAGGTCAGCGATACTTATTTTCTATTAGGAACAATTACCTGCACATTTTGGCCAAGTTTCAGAGAAATTGAATGGATGGATGAAAAGTTATGGGGCAAAAAATATCATTTTTTGCCATTTCGGGGCCTTTTGAACCCCTGGGGGGCTAACCAGATTGTTTTTCAAAAATCGGAGAATGTCACTTTCTAACCTGACCAAAGTTACAACTTCATGCAAAATTTCAGAGAAATTCAATGGATGGTTGCGGAGAAAAATCCGGACGGACGGACGGACATGCCTCAAAGCATAAGTCCGATTGATAAACTTCTATCTACAAAATAATACGCTAAGGCACTTAATGTTCGTACATACGTTATCACCTTTTACACATATTTAAAAAAAAATCAGATCGTCCGTGTAAAGGTAAACAATTCCGACTTTACCCATTTTAAAATGAATTGTTCCAAAATCAAATTTTGTTGCCTCGTCGACTAAAACGGTAAAATTTTTAATAAATACATTTCAAAAAGTGACATTCGTTTTAATGATTTAAATAATGTTTAGCTGACAACTATTTTTGCGATAAGAAGACAGAGAATATTTATCGCTTTAACAAGAATTAAATTACTACAATTTTAAATGGATAAATAAAGAAGAAACATATTCGTTTTATTTATTTGAAGAATATTTAGCTGACGACAATTATTTTTACTGACAGACATTTATTATTTAAAAACTAATATTAGTAAATCATACGTACGTGTTACTGTAAAAATATATAGGGTAACTTTTAATAATATATATCGCTTTAACAAGAATTAAATTACTACAATTTTAAATGGATAAATAAAGAAGAAACATATTCGTTTTATTTATTTGAAGAATATTTAGCTGACAACAATTATTTTTACTGACAGACATTTATTATTTAAAAACTAATATTAGTAAATTATACGTACGTGTTACTGTAAAAATATATAGGGTAACTTTTAATAATATATATCGCTTTAACAAGAATTAAATTACTACAATTTTAAATGGATAAATAAAGAAGAAACATCTTCGTTTTATTTATTTGAAGAATATTTAGCTGACGACAATTATTTTTACTGACAGACATTTATTATTTAAAAACTAATATTAGTAAATCATACGTACGTGTTACTGTAAAAATATATAGGGTAACTTTTAATAATATATATCGCTTTAACAAGAATTAAATTACTACAATTTTAAATGGATAAATAAAGAAGAAACATCTTCGTTTTATTTATTTGAAGAATATTTAGCTGACGACAATTATTTTTACTGACAGACATTTATTATTTAAAAACTAATATTAGTAAATCATACGTACGTGTTACTGTAAAAATATATAGGGTAACTTTTAATAATATATATCGCTTTAACAAGAATTAAATTACTACAATTTTAAATGGATAAATAAAGAAGAAACATCTTCGTTTTATTTATTTGAAGAATATTTAGCTGACGACAATTATTTTTACTGACAGACATTTATTATTTAAAAACTAATATTAGTAAATCATACGTACGTGTGACTGTAAAAATATATAGGGTAACTTTTAACAGTAACAACATGTATCTTTTCGAAGAAACTGTTCATCAACATTAAGCTGCCCCTTAACATAAATTCTTACATTCTTTCACACTTTTAAAAATCACCATGAGATTAGATTTGGAAACTCTATACATTACCAATTACAGAGTGCTAGCCCCCCCCCCCACCCCACCCCTTCGCACAATACCATCTTACCTATCCCTCTTTTTTGACCCTGTCCTAATTTTGGCTGTGACGACCCTCTTCCGTTCATAAATAGTCTTGGGATTGTTTTGAGAGATACTAACGTTGAGATAAAACCACAGATGAAAATCTGGGTGTTTAAGAACCGGTGAGAGTGAAGCCCATTCAGGATCGCACCCCCTACTGATGAGACGATACCCAACATTTTCTCAGAGCCATTCCAACAAGTCATTTGAAGTGTGTGAGTGTGTAGGAGGGGGGGGGGGGTGCCCCAACGTGTTGAAACCACTGTTTATCTCTTACAACATATCTTAATCTGATAAAGGCTGGCCAAGACGTGTATCTTTTCGAAGTAACTGTTCATGAACACGATGTGGAGTAAGCTGGTACCCCTTCCTGAGATTGGAGAATGAGATGCTCCAAGGGCGATGAAAGGGAGGCAACTCTCACCACGACACGAGGAGACAAGTCATTCAAGTCACCGTTTAGACCGTGTAGGACTGTAGACATATTTCTATTATATGTTATCCGACCTTTTCCAAAAGAGGTCTAATCAACATCATAATATAACATTAAGCTGCCCCCAACATAAATTCCTTCATTCTTTCACGGTTTACAAATTTAATCTCATGGTGATTTTTAAAAGTGTGAAAAAATGAAGGAATTAAAGATACTAGTTGATCTACTGATGCCAAATCTTTTATCGGAACACTCATTTTTAAAAAGTCTCCTCTTCTTGTCCTGATTCCATGGGTGGCATTCTGGAGTGTAATTGTACCACTGGTGATACCAGATCAGGCTGCCCTGTGGCTCCCTGAGACGAAATTCACCTACATTGACGTTTTTTGTTTTTCTTCTTTTTTTTTTTTTTGTAAAACTTAATTATGTTCTACAAAACCAAAAACAAATACAACAGCCCCTCTCCCTTTCTCCCTCCCCTTTTTTATTTTATTTTTAGAACTTGAAGCATAAATCTTTTACTATAATGACCAGATTCGGCATTAAATAACCCAAAAAGGGTTGATATGCCGTAAAACAAAACTACCAAACCAAAAACGATGATTAAACATTTGAAGATATAAAGAACTTGAAGCATAAAAACTTTTACTATAATGACCAGATTCGGCATTAAATAACCCAAAAAGGGTTGATATGCCGTAAAACAAAACTACCAAACCAAAAACGATGATTAAACATTTGAAGATATAAAGAACTTGAAGCATAAAAACTTTTACTATAATGACCAGATTCGGCATTAAATAACCCAAAAAGGGTTGATATGCCGTAAAACAAAACTACCATACCACCTAATTGTACCAAATATAGTTTTACTGCAGAAAGATGCGTGCATTTCATTAATGGGGGGCATTTGGAGGAGGACAGGCGTGTCACCCTGTATATAATTTCTTTAATACTAAACATTTAATTGAAATTGAATAATTCTTTTATTTTTTTATGATTAAAAGAAATTACTATATTGGTTTGTTTGCAAAGAGTATCCTTTTTTTTTTACTGATGAGTCGCTGTGTATCAAAAGGAGGAGGGGTAACTTGAGGATAAAGGTTAAAAGGATTGCTGGTTGGACGTTGATCGCCGTCAGGAGAGCAGTGAAAACAGTGGGTGACATGGACAGAAGATTACTTAAGAGGACTTTTATTCCCAAGAGGGTGGCTAGACAAGTATTTGTTTAAATTAGACTTGAAGACGACCATGCTGTAGTCTGCTGGGAAGCAGACTCGTGATATCTTGTTCTGCAGATGGGATGTTCTATGTCGTGGAGGCCCCATAACATATATTGAGGGGACGGGGGTGGAGATGAAGATAGATATTCACTTGAATTCCTAGCAGGAGAAAATATGCCACAGAGCGGGTATAAGATCAGTTTGGTTCAATTTAGTTCATTTTTATGACATTTCAACCCTTTTGGAGTTCCTCTTTACTTGCTTCCCAACGAGAGCAAAGTTAGACACAAGGTCGGTTCCTAATGTGGGGGAAAATCCAGCTCCCCTCCAAAAGGGGCACTCCGGATTGGAACAAAAATAAAAATTACCTCAGTCTAGAAGATGTTTTCCTTCACTGACCGAGGACAGAAAAGATGAAGTGTAGTGTCAGAACAGAGACTACACTTTGCTCCTCACCAAAAATAATGCGGAAACACTGGTTTCCGACCTATAAATGAACAACGTTGAATATTCGTAATCTTACTTTACGAATGTACACCCTCCATCATAAATGGAGGGGAAAAATTATGCTTTGCCAGTGTTCGCATTAATATTCATATTCATATAAAAATATCTCCTAATCAGTGAAGTTAAAAATAAGAAATAAGAAAGAGAACGTCTCAACCTGGAAAGTTTTAAAAAACAAAACATGAATCGGTATAGAAAAAAGAAAGGAAAAAAAACAGGAAGAAAACGTCTCATTATGGAGATAAAGTGAATGATTTGTTTCCGAATTCATTTCAGTATAATCTGACTTGTTATTTCATGTGTTTAGGGGAAGGGAGGACGCATCCCTTTCCCATAACACCTAAAATGGTTTTGTTCAGCAGTTTTTTTTTGCTTGCTAACTTTTGTGTGACGGGATGGATACAAATAAATGCACATTGCCTTTTATTATATAGTGGAGGATTAAATTCTGCAAATGATCATGTCCGTCTGGCATGTTGGGTTACATCTTAAATTCCTAGGAATTTTTAAAGAGCATTTCCTGTCCTAGGCAGTCCGAGGAACAGAACCACGGAAACATTTCTGTAGTCCACCACTGCTAAACGCCAACTGCCTAACTTAACTATTTCAAAAGGTCCTTCTCTTCCTTGCTCGAGCACTCAGGGCCTTTGGTATCTCTCAAAATCCTTTTCGCGGTTTAACAAATGTATTGTAAAAAGTAAAAGTAAAATTGTATGAATCAGCATGGTACGACTTCTTTGAGCGGTTTAATTTCGTCATTGACATTGGTTTCCCCGATTATTTCTAGAATCAGGTATTTACAGGAGGAACCACGTGAAGGTTGCCAACATCCATAAATGAAAGCGGTGGCATGGAACCGACTTGATTCGAACTTAGAACATCTATTGAAGTTAAGCGACGTTGAGTCTCGTCAGTACCAGATGGGTGACCATTTCAGAATATCAGGTGCTGTATGTGGGAGGACGTTGACACCTCCATGCAAGAACTGCAAAAACCTAACGTCATCATATCCCTTGACCTGGATACACACGTGACTGTGGCCGCTTGTGAATTTGAGATTCCCTAAAAACCTAACGTCATCATCATATCCCTTGACCTGGATACACACGTGACTGTGGCCGCTTGTGAATTTGAGATTCCCTAAAAACTTGCTCCTTTGGAGGAAGCCGCCTAAACTCGTCTAGGGTGAATGCTGCTTCGTTGCGTTTTTCTTTTTTGTTTTTTTACTCAGGTCGTCCACATCACCACAGCCACTTCTCAAGTTTATTGTGAAGATACTTTAAACTAGTTTATAAATATCTGTGTTACTGAATCTAGAATATCATGAAAGCTAAATATATGATAAAAAAAAATGTTCTTGAGTCATTTTTAGAGACTCCAGTCATCTTGAGAGAATAGAAAGGATTTTTATGAATTAAGAAAACAAAACAAAAAACTCAAAAGTTTCAGACAAGATTTATATAATGCTCATAATTCTGAATTTATTACATGAGATATTATTCATTCGTTCAGATTTGTTAGAAAATAGATTTCTTCATCTTCGTTTCAATTGATTTTTTTTATGAATATATTTATGGGGTGAAGCATTGTCATCAAAATTACTCGCTGAGAGGCACCCATCATTCTATGAAGTTCTGGGTTCTCCTTTTTTTTTAATATTTATTCTTGGGAGGGGGGGGGCATGGCGGAGCAGGGCTGGATTTTCGTGGTCTTACTTATTTTTGTTTAATCTTTTTCGTCTTCTTTTTAAAAACTGATATATTTTTTTACTTTTTCTTACTGAATACCAGTGGCTTATAAAATTAATTACAGATCTATAATAGTTACTTTAGCATTTTTCATCTTAGTAAATAAGTGGTTCTCAACCAGGTCCACGCTGCCCCTGAGGGGTCCATGTAACATTTCTCGAGGCCCACAAAAAATAGTTAATTGGGGGCTCACCATGGTTGTTATTGGTGTGAGTGCATCATTGGACAATCTTTGGCCGTCTCACACTCTCTCTCACAGACACACACTCCCTCCATCTTATATATATATATATATATATATATATATATATATATATATATATATATATATAAGTAAAGAACATAAAAATAAAGATATAATGTATACGTTTAAATTAGAACCTATCATGAAAGAATTGATGCTAGATATACGAGATAGAGCAATTATATAGACAACTAAAAGATGAGAATAAAGATTGTAAAAATAAAATATCTATTACGTCTTCAGTTGTTCAAAACAAGGTGTTTTCAAACAAAACAGATTTATTTTTCCTTCCTTAAGCCATGGCTTTTCAAAGAATGGAATCTTATCATCAGAGGAATACATAGAGATAAGTTGGTAGGGGAATTACCAAAAGTCATAATTTGAAAAGATATAAATATAATATGAGATAAATACAAATATAGAAAGAATAGAAAATGTCCGATGCAAAGAGAAGAGGTTGAAAATATATGAAAACGTGCACCGTTGAAGGCGTCATCAAAATTGTAGCAGCAGGTTCAAAAGCGGTAAATCCAGGAACCTGCTGCTACCATTTTTATGACGCCTTCAACGGTGAACTTTTTCATATATTTTCAACCTCTTCTCTTGGCAGTGGATATTTTTTATACTTTATATATTTCGGTTCAGTAAATATGCATTGTGATAAGTTACCGAGGTATTTGACAATGAATCTATTCTTTTGATTTTTGATTTGTTTTGGTGGAAATTGAACATTTTAGGACATCGTTGTGTTTGTTTTTTTTGGGGGGGGGAGGTACTTAGGAACATTCTATTCTGATGAGATCTGATGTTTAAACACTGTATTTTTCATTGCATAACTTAAAATAAACATTGCCTTGAAACAGTTGTAAACAACTTTAATACTTTCTGTATACTCTTTATTTAGAATTTTATTTTTAAATGATGTAAATTGTCATACATATTTATAATCTGTTTCTAGGCTAAAAATAATAAATTTCTTCACAAATAAAAGATAACCCCATGGAAAACATAAAAACGTAAAATTATAGGTGTTTTTATAATTTTAATATTTTGTACTGCTCTTCGCTATTTATCAAAAAATGATAATAAATATATATATATATATATATATATATATATATACATATACATATATAAAGTCATCCTAATACAGACTGTTTCGCTGTATCACAGCTCTTCAGTGCGGCTGACAGTCGGCACCTCTACTCCTGCGCTATCATACGACACTGACTGAATGTAAGTGATATCTCAATGTAAACATTGTCAAGTGCCGGGAGTTCGAATTAGTTTTACCCAATGAGCTATGCCTTAAAGCTAATGGAAGTTGGCGATATCCTTACAAGTAAGCTCTATCCAAGAAAGGGAGCTTTATATAGTCATTCACATATAGACTGTTTCGCGGTATCGCAGCTCTTCAGTGCAGCTAGACTAACTAGTGCCTCAAGCCGGGATTGAAACTCAACCGTCGTGCTGACAGTCGGCGCCTCTACCCCAACGCTGTCATACGACACCAACTGATATAATAAAGTCAGCCGGATTATAGATATTAGACCTAAATAGCATTTAAGCTGACAAATCAAACTTTGATTTTTACTAGCCAATTTTTGATTCTTACTAGCCAATTTTTGATTCTGACTAGCCAATTTTTGATTCTTACTAGCCAATTTTTGATTCTGACTAGCCAATTTTTGATTCTTACTAGCCAATTTTTGATTCTGACTAGCCAATTTTTATTGGTTACTGTTTTAGTGTATTCTTTGAAATAAAATAACATAATTCGTTTCAATTCAGTTATTTATCACATCTAAATATAAATACACAAAGATAACAGTGTTTGTATATGTCTTTAAAATTAAGATATTTTTCCTTGCTGAAAGGAAATCTTACACACATAATAAAGATGCGTTTCATGGGACCAGTTCTGTTTACCACTACAAACGTTACGGAAGCTCATTGTTAATGTAAAGAAATGTAATCGATCATTAGATCGATTACATTTCTTTACATTAACAGATATGCATTAACAATGCTTTCTTCACTATTTGCTTAGATTCTTGCAAATACCGATTGCTTCATATACTTCATTCATAAATTAGTTAAAACCTGGCGTGTTACATACGATCAAACCTTTCTGACATTATCATTATTATTGCAACTGGTGGCCTCCATAGACTTCTCCACGTTTTCCCTCGCGTGCCCATAACATACTTCCATGTACAACAAAAAGAAAAGGAAGACGGTGTTTTTTTCAAGGCTAAATGGAATTTATATTTCTAACATTAGCACGGTGGTGTTTGAGTTACAAGCGAAGCACTTAGAGACAGAGTTTATAAGTTCAGCTAGTGCATATTTATTTTTATCTCCGATTTCGTGCAAAACTTTATTTAGTCAGTTAAAATTACAATATTAAGCGACTTTCAATTTTATTGTTATTTTTCATAAACAAAATTTACGGAAATGAAAAGCCCGAGAGACAGCAGGTGGTTCTATCAATGTGTAAATTTAGATATTTAACAGACTTCTGATAGATTTAAAATTTTTCTTCGTACTTTAAACTAAGGTAACGAATTCTTCGTTTTTTAAAAAATTTTATACAGAAGTGCAAATCCGGAAATTTGATTCCTATTATTATTAAAATACAGCTAGAATTAACTTTACACTGATTTCAGTAATTTTTACACAAATTCTTTTAATAAAAAAATAAAGAATGTAAACGGCGGTTTCTCGTACTAGCTCTCTTCTTCTCGTACTCTCTCTCTCCCTCTCGTACTCTCTCTCTCTCCCTCTCGTACACTCTCTCTCTCCCTCTGGTACTCACTCTCTCTCGTACTCCCTCTCGTCCTCTCTCTCTCCCCCCTTGTCCACTCTCTCTCCCCCTCTCGTACACTCTTTCGCCTCCTCTCATAGTCTCTCTCCCCCCCCTCTCGTACTCTCTCTCTCTCGTACTCTCTCCCTCTCGTACTATCTCTCTCTATATCCCTCTCGTACTCTCTTTCCCCTCCTCTCCTACTCTCTTTCCCCTCCTCTCGTACTCTCTCTTTCGTACTCTCTCTCTCTCGTACTCTCTCTCTCTCTCGTACTCTCTCTCTCGTACTCTCTCTCTCGTACTATCTCTCTCCCTCTCATACTCTCTCCCTCTCGTACTCTCACTCTCTCTTTCTCCCTCTCGTACTCTCACTCTCTCTTTCTCCCTCTCGTACTCTCTCTCTCGTACTCTCTCTCTCGTACTCTCTCTCTCATACTCTCTCTCTCTTTCTCCCTCTCGTACTCTCTCTCGTACTCTCTCGTACTCTCTCTCTCTCGTACTCTCTCTCTCTCTCGTACTCTCTCCCTCTCGTACTCTCTCTCTTGTAATCTCTCTCTTGTACTCTCTCTCTCTCGTACTCTCTCTCTGTCGTACTATCTCTTTCTCATACTCTCGTACTCTCTCTCGTACTCTCGTACTCTCGTACTTTTTATACCCGCTGTACCCCGCCACACCCCGCCACCAGGCATTTGGCTCATGTGACTCAATCGTAGTGATTTCAAAATAGAGAATCGTCGTCATTATATAAAATAAACATTTAATTGTCATTTTATTGCTCCTCTCACCCCGAATACAATTTTTTTTTGTTTATTTTTATTTTGTTACTTTTCGAAATAGAATTAACGTTGATGGATTTTCTGCACATTCCTAAGTCTGCTCTCAATTTAAATATATTGTACTTTTCAGTGTTTTATTATTCCGCCCAAATACACTTTTTAAAAATAGATCCGTCATTTGTTGTGTTCCTTCTCATAATTTTCTGTGTTCCTTCTCATAATTTTCTGTGTTCCTTCTCACAATGTTGTGTTCTTTCTCAACATTTGTTGTGTTCCTTCTCACAATGTTGTGTTCTTTCTCACAATTTGTTGTGTTCCTTCTCACAATGTTGTGTTCTTTCTAAACATTTGTTGTGTTCTTTCTCACAATGTTGTGTTCTTTCTCAACATTTATTGTTCCTTCTCACAATTTGCTGTGTTCTTTCTCAACCTTTGTTGTGTTCTTTCTAAACATGTGCTGTGTTCTTTCTCAACATTTGTTGTGTTCTTTCTCAACATTTGTTGTGTTCTTTCTCAACATTTGCTGTGTTCTTTCTCAACATTTGTTGTGTTCCTTCTCACAATGTTCTTTCTCAGCATTTGTTGTGTTCTTTCTCAACATTTGTTGTGTTCCATCTCACAATGTTGTGTTCATCCTCAACATTTGTTGTGTTCTTTCTCAACATTTGTTGTGTTCCTTCTCACAATTATTTGTGTTCCTTCTCACACTGTTGTGTTCTTTCTCAACATTTGTTGTGTTCTTTTCTCGACATTTGATGTGTTCCTTCTCAACATTTTTTGTGTTCCTTCTCACAATGTTCCTTCTCACAATTTGTTATGTTCCTTCTCACAATGTTGTTTTCCTTCTTAACATTTGTTGTGTTCCTTCTCACAATGTTCTTTCTCAACATTTGTTGTGTTCTTTCTCAACATTTGTTGTGTTCCTTCTCACAATTTGTTGTGTTCCTTCTCACAATGTATTTGTCCTCACAATTTGCTGTGTTCCTTCTCACAATTTGTTATGTTCCTTCTCACAATGTTGTGTTATTTCTCAACATCTGTGTGTTCCTTCTCACAATGTTGTGTTCATCCTCAACATTTGTTGTGTTCTTTCTCAACATTTGTTGTGTTCCTTCTAACAATTTGTTGTGTTCCTTCTCACAATGTTGTGTTCTTTCTCAACATTTGTTGTGTTCTTTTCTCGACATTTGTTGTGTTCTTTTCTCGACATTTGATGTGTTCCTTCTCAACATTTGTTGTCTTCTTTCTCAATATGTGTTCCTTCTCACAATGTATTTGTCCTCACAATTTGCTGTGTTCCTTCTCACAATGTTGTGTTATTTCTCAACATTTGTGTGTTCCTTCTCACAATGTTGTGTTCTTTCTCAAAATTTGTTGTTCTTTCTCAACATTTGTTGCGTTCTTTCTCAACATTTGCTGTGTTCTTTCTTAACATTTGTTGTGTTCCTTCTCACAATGTTCTTTCTCAACATTTGTTGTGTTCTTTCTCACAATTTGTTGTGTTCCTTCTCACAATGTTGTGTTCTTTCTCAACATTTGTTGTGTTTTTTTCTCGACATTTGATGTGTTCCTTCTCAACATTTGTTGTATGTGTTCCTTCTCACAATGTATTTGTCCTCACAATTTGCTGTGTTCCTTCTCACAATGTTGTGTTATTTCTCAACATTTGTGTGTTCCTTCTCACAATGTTGTGTTCTTTCTCAAAATTTGTTGTTCTTTCTCAACATTTGTTGCGTTCTTTCTCAACATTTGTTGCGTTCTTTCTCAACATTTGTTGTGTTCCTTCTCACAATGTTGTGTTCATCCTCAACATTTGTTGTGTTCCTTCTCAACATTTGTTGTGTTCTTTCTCAACATTTGTTGTGTTCTTTCTCAACATTTGTTGTGTTCTTTCTCAACATTTGTTGTGTTCCTTCTCACAATGTTGTGTTCCTTCTCAACATTTGTTGTGTCCTTTCTCAACATCTGTTGTGTTCGATCTCAACATTTGTTGTGTTCCTACTCACAATTTGCTGTGTTCCTTCTCACAATGTTGTGTTCGTTCTCACAATTTGTTATGTTCGTTCTCACAATGCTGTGTTCTTTCTCAACATTTGTTGTGTTCCTTCTCAACATTAGTTGTGTTCCTTCTCACCACAACAAATGTTGAGAAAGTGTTCTTTCTCAACATTTGTTTTGTTCCTTCTCACAATTTGCTGTGTCTAGCTAATAAAACACCAAAAGAATGGTAGGAAAATACACCAACGTTAAGTCTAGTTTAAAAAGTAATAAAAAATAAATAAACCGAAAAAAAAAATTGTATTCGGGGTGGGGGGGGGGGCCAATAAAATGACAATTAAATGCTTATTTTTAATAATGAACCCGGTTATCTACTTTTAAATGACTGCGATTGAGTCACGTGAGCCAAATGCATGTCGGCCTGTGTCGGTTCTATTTTGAAAAGTAACAAAATAAAAATTAACCTAAAAAACAAACCATTTCGAACATACATAAAGTACGTATTCGCTCAACTAGGCACATGCGAGATTAGAATTTATCATTGTACAATTTTCATTTTCAAAACATATTCAACACGTTACTTTTCAATAATGAAAAAAAAATATTCCACACTTTAAAAACAATAACGAACAAAAAAATAATGACGCAACAATGTTTACAGAAATTTTCAAATTCTGTCCTATCAAGTTTAATTGGCTTAAAACGCGAGAATAGTTAAGACACAATGTCACTTCTTTATGTGACGAAAATCAATAAACATTCATTATATTAACAACATAAATAAATAAATAAATAAAAATTGTCGCACTCTAGAAGGGTTTGCCTTCAATGAACGAGGAAAATACAACAATAACAGATATAACACAAATTATGGTCCCACAGAAGTACCCTTTTTTATAATCGATCAGGGAATGAAAAATCCTTCTACACTGTGACAATTTCGTCTTTTTCGTGGGTACATCCATTTTCCACAATTAAAAACCGACCATTTGTGTAAACATTAACACTATCCGATGTGACCTATTTGCGCAAGCGATATTAGAATTTATCATTGTACACTATTCTTAAAATAAATTATTACTTAAACTTGCAGCATTTTCAGTCATTTCTACTTTTCCATGCATTTATTATATCAGAGGATATAAATAAGATTTTCCCTTCTACACTGTGGCAATTTCTATTTTTGTTCTACTCCGAAGTGCTCTTTTTCGTGGTTACATACATTTTCCACAATTAAAAACCGATCTTTTGTTTAAACATTATAACTTTGGAGGACCCTTTTTAGGGTTCCAGTTTTGGGAGGAACCAGTTTTATATAAATATTTTAAAGGAAACAGTTTAAAGAAATATTCAAATGTGGGAGAGAGCGAGAGAAATGTTATATGATAAACAAACAAAATAAAGAGTACAAAAGCACAAATTCACAAAAGAGATATTTTATATATGTTTAAAAATGGAAGTCTACAAAGATAGGAAAACATAGAATAATTGTTCATATTTTGAGTGTCCTTGCAGAACAAGGGGGATTCATTAGTTGAGATATCGAGGAAGCCTGAATCAATAATTTAAGGGCTGTGAATTATACACGGGTCTGAAAAATCGTAATCAAAACTTCCTCACGCAATTACATGAATTACATTTCATTGAAATAGAGTCAATAATCATTTGTTTTCATGTTAGAAAGTTCAGTGATAAATGTATGAAGCATTAAAGTGGTTAACTTTATACATTTGTTTTCAGTCAGCAGACAATATTGAAAGGGGATTCAAGCAGTGTGTGTGTGTGTGTGTCGCCTTTAGTGTGCGTAAGAAAGTGAAAGAATTAATGCATTGTGTATGTGTTGGTGTCAGAGTGGCAATGTGTGCATGAGGTTAGAAAAGGCATTCTCAGACTTCCCAAAGCCCCACAGAGGGGCGATGGGGGTTGGAGAAATGTCGATGTTAGCTCTGTCATGGATTTGGGCTAAAACATCATTGGCGAAGGAAAAAAATCTGCCTTTATATACATTTCGTATGGATAAAACGGAAAATTTGATAAATTCAGAAAAATGCATCTGATTGGCTTAAAATATTTTTTATTTGTTTTTATTAATTTCAAATAAATGCGTGTGTCGAGACGCAGAGACGAGTTGCAGCATTTTCATTTTGGGCATCGAAGGGTAAACTTCGTTTCTACATAACTATTCAATGTGACCTATTTGCATTCTGTCGGCTGTTTAATTCATTCTTTTATATTTTCCCCGGGCAGCGCCTGGTAAAGAGTCCTGCTAGTATATATATATATATACACACATTCAAATACACATGGTTAAAAGCAATAGACATCTCAGTTGCATGATTTAATCAAGTTTTCTGAAAACTGGATTATCTTTCTTAAATATGTGGTACGAAATACAAGAAAATTTCACATATTTAAAAAATAAATTTCCAAGTTTCTGATGTAGATTTAAGATGAATACTTTTATGTTGTACACATATCTTTTTTTAAATATATGTATACCAGCAGGAAGATCCAACGTTGCTCGGGATTGAATGAGAATCCTTTTTCATCATGCTCATAGCACCATATTACTTTATTTGTTTTCACTTCCCCCTCCTCACTTTTTCGCCCCTAATATCGTCGGAAGAAGCTGACATGTTGGAAAACTCTCTTAATTAATGTCTTATACATATGGTTTAAATTTTATCAAAATAAGATATGCTTATTTCACGTTTTAAGGGGTTTCTGTCCCATGTAACATAGAGGAAGGGTCACATAGATATTCGGCATATAGAAGATAACAGAGATTCGGACCGCTTCCATTGTCTTCCCCGTAGACTTTTATACATATGATACGAATTTCATAAAAATAGGATATATTTGAAGTTTTAACGGGGTTATCTCTCTTAGGGGTTCACTTAGAGATTCAGGGACACGTCCATTGTCTTTCCCGGTTAATTTTACATAAAAATACACTTTTAGATTTTATGTAGATTTATTAACTTTTTTTCTATAAGGAACACACGAGCATATATACACACATTGAGTTTTACATGTATAGAAGACATATATAAATATCAATTATTATACTAAATGTGAGTTAACGTTTGTTTCTTATATACTTTAATAACACAATAAATGCTAAAATATATCTTAGTTTTTGGATTTAGAATGCTATTTTAATTATTCTAATCAGCCGTAGTTTATAATTAACTGAACAAATCACCAATCCCTCTCTCCCTCTCTCTCTCTTAGCTATCTATGTATTTCTCTTGCCTCTCTCATTTTATGTTGATTCAATCACTATTTCTTAATGTCTCTGTGAGCATTTAATGAAAAAGTGACTCTCTTTTTCAAGCATCGCCATCTAATTTACATACATGCGTCTGTACACAACACAGACATGTACGTAAATTAGATGGAAAAATAATAAGTATGTTTACTTCTATATAAGAATAATACTTCTATATAAGATTTTTATTAATAATAATACTAATACTAATACTAATATAGAAGTAAATAGACTTATTATTTTAAGCGATGCAAGGAGAATATCTTAAGAATTTATGATTTTTACGATGAAATCAAAGTAGAATAATTAGTGGTAGTGGTTATGACCCAACCGGTCAGGGGTACATCTCATATATAAAAAGCCCCAGAAATGAGGAATGAGGACAGTCTCTACCTCAGTGAATTCAATAAATGTGTTCATTTTGAAATTCCCAGAAAATTATTACTATTACAAAAGGTATGTGCAGAAGGCCGGTGAGGACAATGGTTGAAACATTGCGACATTGGCAAAAACCAAACTAGAGATAGTGCCGCATTGAGCACTATTTCCTGGCTTGGCAGAGTACAAAATTGACCTCAAAACCTAGTGTGGGGGTGATCTCTTCTCTTCCCTACCACCCCTTTTCATCACAGAAGAGACTTTGTTGGTCTTTCTCTACTCTATCGTTATTTCTATAGAACATGCTCGACTGAGCGTCAATCTTTGGTTCCTCCTTGTAAGATATTCACTACAGCAAGAATCGCCGTGCCATTACAATGGAGAGCGACTTTCTTTTCTCCCTCCAAGTGCTTAGTGTCCGACTGAAGTTTCCCCGGACAAAGCTTTTTTGCAAAAGATTACTGCATGACCACTTCCCTGTTGATTACAACATGGTCGTCTTCAATGTCAGCAAATCCTATTCATGAACTGCCACATAAGAAATCGAATGCAATTCATACCTTTGATCACTCATATACACTCATATAGTGTTCCTCATCTTTCGACTGATAATCATTCAGTCTCATTAACTCTTATCCTCGAGTGGCTCTTGGCCTTTACAAGTGGTGATCAAATAGCAAAACAAATCTAAATAACAGCAATACTGCATCGCAGAAATATCACGTGATACTAATTATTGACTTCTCTGCCATGAAGTTATTTATTTGTATACCAAGTGAAGAATCCAAATGGCATGTGTGCGCTGTGTGATGATGTATGGAAGTGAGTGGCGTATGACCAGTGAGGATTGAGGATATGTGTTGCATGGAAAGAAATGAGAATGATACAATGAATGTGTAATGTGAGCCTGAAAGATAGGCTTAGTTCTGATGACATCAAAAAAAAAAAAATCTGGACAGTATATGGAGATGTGTACTGAACAAGAGAGTTTGTTGGTTTTGTCATATTGAAAGAATGGATAAGAATGCTTGGGTTAGTAAAAGTAGAAGAGTTTAGGTAGCAGGGCCAGTTGGCAGAGGAAGTCCAAGGAAAACTTAAAAGGACGTGTAAGGATAGATTTGAGAGAAAGAGTTGAGGTAGCAGGGTGAGTTGGCAGAGGAAGACCAAGGAAAACCTAGGAGAAAGTGATAAAGATGGATTTTAGAGAAAGAGGGTTAAAGAAAGGCTTGGTCAGAGATAGGTCAGTGTGGAAGTCATTTTCTAAAAGCCGTCCCTTGCATGCTATTATGTAAAACAAACATTAAACTGAAGAAAAAGAAGGTGATCATAATGATAATAGGAAGAATCGACAGTATAGAGAGATGTGTGTAGAGCAGGAGACTTCGTTGGTTTGGTCACATTAAAAGAATGGATGAAAGTTTTAGGGTTAGTAGATGAGAAGAAGTGATGAGGATGATTTTTTTAAACCTGATCACAGGTAGGTGTGTGTGGAAATCAATTTCTAAAAGCCGTCCAACACATGCCCACATGTAAAACTGAAGTTTAACCGAATATGATGATAATGATTATGGTGATTGTCATCCTCGTTATTGCTTCTTTTTAAACTCTCATTTTATGACTAAGAAACATCTTTGTGAATTATGAAACGCTAAATTTTGAATATTAAAATATTTCAATCATATGTAAATTAGTTTGAGAATTTAAGTTGTTGAATTGTGAAACAATAAATCGGAATGTTATGTTTCTTTATTCGTATGTAAATTGATTTTCAGGTTTAAAATTGTTTTCATATTGATCCGAAACTATTAAATCTTTGGAAAAATTGTTTCGCTTCAGATGGAAGCCATTTTCTTTTAAAATATTCCATGAAAGTTATTAATTTTTTTTTTTTAAAGGATAGACACAACTTATTTGGATTATTCATGCCTAAATTAAATGAACACAGAAATGCTTCTAGTGTTTGTTTCCTTTTTTCTGCTTTTTTTTTCTTCTAATTTTCTTATATTTTAGTAACAAATCGAATTTAAATGTCATCTGAGAAATAAAGAATTACAAAGAGTAAAATCGTGATATTAAAATATACAAGTTTTTATATATAAGTATGTAAAGTTTGAAGAAAGAGTAAAAGAAATTATGACGTTCAAAGTCATCGGCCTAAAATTCACAGGTAACATAAATTGGAATAAATACATAGAAGATACTGCTAAGTCTGCAACATCACATTCTACATTGAACATTAAAAGATTGTTTGAATGAGGTAGGGTTCAATGTGGTTCTAGGAAGCCATCCTCCTAGGAATTACCTTCTCCTTCAGGATTGGTTAATTGCCGGTTGCCTGATTCTAGGGTCTGGCTCGGATAAAAAGGAGTAGATAATTCCAAGGTGGATTGTATAATGATGACAGAATAGATACTACACTATCACCTACACCACTCAAAGGAGCAGGTAATCACTGCAAGAATGGTATCATGATCACAGAATAGATACTACACTATCACCTACACCCCTCAAAGGAGAAGGTAATCACTGTGAGAATGGTATAATGATCACATAATAGATACTACACTATCACCTACACACTTCCAAAGGAGCAAGTAATCACTGCGAGAATGACATCATGATGACAGAATAGATACTACACTATCACCTACACCCATCAAAGGAGCAGGTAATCACTGCGAGAATGGTATCATGATGAACGAATAGATACTACACTATCACCTACACACTTCCAAAGGAGCAAGTAATCACTGCGAGAATGACATCATGATGACAGAATAGATACTACACTATCACCTACACCCTTCCAAAGGAGCAAGTAATCACTGCGAGAATGGTATCATGATCACATAATAGATACTATACTATCACCTACACCCCTCAAAGGAACAGGTAATCACTGCGAGAATGGTATCATGATGACAGAATAGATACTACACTATCACCTACACCCCTCAAAGGAGCAGGTGATCACTGCGAGAATGGTATCATGATGAACGAATAGATACTACACTATCACCTACACCCCTCAAAGGAGCAGGTAATCACTGCGAGAATGGTATCATGATGAACGAATAGATACTACCCTATCACCTACACCCCTCAAAGGAGCAAGTAATCACTACAAGAATGACATCATGATGACAGAATAGATACTACACTATCACCTACACCCCTCAAAGGAGCAGGTAATCACTGCGAGAATGACATCATGATGAACGAATAGATACTACACTATCATCTACACCCCTCAAAGGAACAGGTAATCACTGCGAGAATGACATCATGATGACAGAATAGATACTACCCTATCACCTACACCCCTCAAAAGAGCAAGTAATCACTGCGATAATGGTATCATGATCACATAATAGATACTACACTATCACCTACACGCCTCAAAGGAGCAGGTAATCACTGCGAGAATGGTATCATGATCACAGAATAGATACTACACTATCATCTACACCCCTCAAAGAAGCAGGTAATCACTGCGAGAATGGTATCATGATCACATAATAGATACTACACTATCACCTACACCCCTCAAAGGAGCAGGTGATCACTGCGAGAATGGTATCATGATGAACGAATAGATACTACACTATCACCTACACACTTCCAAAGGAGCAGGTGATCACTGCGAGAATGGTATCATGATGAACGAATAGATACTACACTATCATCTACACCTTTCCAAAGGAGCAAGTAACCACTGCAAGAGTGGTATCATGATCACATAATAGATACTACACTATCACCTACACCCCTCAAAGGAGCAGGTAATCACTGCGAGAATGGTATCATGATCACAGAATAGATACTACACTATCATCTACACCCCTCAAAGAAGCAGGTAATCACTGCGAGAATGGTATCATGATCACATAATAGATACTACACTATCACCTACACCCCTCAAAGGAGCAGGTGATCACTGCGAGAATCGTATCATGATGAACGAATAGATACTACACTATCACCTACACACTTCCAAAGGAGCAGGTGATCACTGCGAGAATGGTATCATGATGAACGAATAGATACTACACCTTTCCAAAGGAGCAAGTAACCACTGCAAGAGTGGTATCATGATCACATAATAGATACTACACTATCACCTACACCCCTCAAAGGAGCAGGTAATCACTGCGAGAATGGTATCATGATGAACGAATAGATACTACACTATCACCTACACCTTTCCAAAGGAGCAAGTAACCACTGCAAGAGTGGTATCATGATCACAGAATAGATACTACACTATCACCTACACCCCACAAAAGAACCAGGTAATCACTGCGAGAATGGTATCATGATGAACGAATAGATACTACACTATCATCTACACCCCTAAAAGGAGCAGGTAATCACTGCGAGAATGGTATCATGATCACAGAATAGATACTACACTACCCACTCCCCCCCCAAAAAAAAAAGTAGGAGGTAATTCCTGCGAGAATGGTCTTGTGACAACAGACCAGATACTAAACTACTCCCCCATACAAATACATTAGTCTGAAATAGTACATTAAACGCAATTGAGCATTAAAAGATGGTAATAGTATAGTTCGGCTTCAGACATACAGTTACCAAATCTCCATTATGACACACCATGTTTCCGTGACTTTGTGTCGTCAACGCCTCATAAGTAATCAAACGCATTTCATACTATTGATCAATGTTAGTACTGCCATAGTGCTCCTCATCTTTCAGCTGACAATCATTACGTCTCATTAACCCTTATGTTTTTAGAATTTTTTAGATGAGGATGGATCATTCGAATTATTTGGATTATTCGAACTACTGTTCTCATCTTGGATGTTATTCTCACAACAAAATAAATGAAGAGTTCCGTTCTAAATTCTGTACAGATTCCCGAGTTTAACAAAATGCCCCGGAACATGATCAGAAGTCACATTGACCGAAACATTGTAAGAATGACATTCAAAATGAGAGCAGTAGTCCGAATAATTAACTAACCCTTTTCCTCGAGTGGCTCTTGTCCTTGATAAGTAGTGACCCAATAATAGTAAAAAGAAAAAGAAGATCCACATCAGTTGAGAAATCTTTGCCGATCGGTCCAATTCTCTTTTATAAAAGGCGATTCAAAATGAATTGTGGAACGAGGTCGCCAAGCAGAGAGAATTGTGTCGTGGCTGTCGTAATAGTAGGCCTGTTCACTGGAAAATGACGTCATGTAATATAGTTACAAACGAGAGCTATCGAACAGTCAGACTATGGACATTTTTACCTCCCTCCCTTCACTTAAAAATCCATCAAAATTCAGGAAATTAACCAATTTTAATGAAATTTTCAGTATTTATTAAGTAACGATGACGGAATGTAATTCACCTATTAGTTTACTAGAAATCTTAGTGCAAATGTATTATTTTGTGTAATTTGCTTAGGCTAGGTAGCAAACATTAAATTAATACTTAATAAAATGGTGTTGTCATAATTTTTTTAATTTTTAAAACATGAACATTTTTCTTTGAAAATAATTTGTCCGATTTAATCATTCTTTAAATAAGTTAATTCTTTCCGGATTATTTTTTAATGTTTGAGTTGATGGTTATGACAACCTGGTCTACACAGACAAATCCCTTTTCTTAGGGAGTTTTATTCTTTATATGAACATTTTATTATAATTAGTTTTAGCTGAATAATTTGATAAGAGTCGCTCTCATTTCCGAAAAAAAAGATGTTTCTTGATTTTTTTTAACCAAAAACATGTTTAACAGTAAAACATCTTTTAAAATAGTTCTCATATATTACGATAAAAATAACCCTGAATTTCGCATTAATAACGACCACTAGATTAAAGCATTTTAATAAATGTATTTATTTAATAAAATATAGTTTCTGAAAGAAAAATAATAAAGTTTATTTTCAATAAAGTGACATTTTGGCCAAAACATTGTAATAAAATAGTTTCTGAAATTGACAGTGATTTTTTTATAATTTAAAATGTTATGAAACGAACATAATAATAATAAAACTATATTTTATTACACTGTTATAATAAATGTGTTTTTTTCTTTTAACTTAAAAATAAATAAAACATGAAAGATTACGATTTCATTAAAGAAACACAAAATCAATAATTCAAAATAATTAATAGAATCTTTATTGAAATAAATAAAAATATGTTTTTTTTTGCCAAACGAAGTTTTTCTACAATATAATAAAAATTTGTAATAAATTAAAAAGTCATGTTTTTGGGGGGTGGGGGATTTGGATGAAACTTATTAATTAGTCTAAAATTCTATTTTTTATCGCGAAATAAAATTCTAATTTATTTTTTAAAACTTAAAATTCGAACTTTAATCACGGCCGTAGTAATATAATGCAATGTCTTAATCTTTAAACGCCATGATGGATTTAAAAGAAAAATGTCTTTCACTTAAAAAAAGTAAAATACGTTTGAAAAAAGGAACAACAATGATTTCCAAATGAATGAATAATCCTTAGGAGGGTAATAGTGTTCTTGGTATGGGAATAAAGTCACAATAGTAGGAACAAGTTAAATATGATTTCCAAGTGAATGAATAATCCATGATGTATATGAATCTGATTATAGACGGACACATGCGCATTAATTCACGGCTAACTTCCGGTCCTGATTGATCGTGAGTATAAGAACCACGACCAATGAAACCGCCAGAAAATCTCGACTCAGTGACTAGGTCTACTATTACGACGGCCTCGATTGTGTCCGGTGGAAGTCAGTCTTCAAAAATAGTTGGCAAGCATGGGATCTATAGAAGAAGAGGTTTGTACTATAGAGGAATCAAAGAGATTGGGGAAGGAACTAGACGTAGGTAGAAAGGAGATCCCAGAATCATGTTAAACAGAGGATTGCTGTTAATGGCATTTGTTCCTTTGGGAGAAAAGGACTTAAATACATAAACAAAAAGGGGAATAAACAATTAAAGAAAAGAAGCATTTGATAAAATAAATGATAAAATATGATCAAAAACAATTAAATAAGAAAGTCATTTTGATAATTAAAGATATCACATCAATAAAAAATAAAATTTTATCACGGGAAATCAAATTTTTTCATTTTTTTTTCCATGCTCGCTTGTCACGACAAGCTGGGCTTGTAACGCTGGGTTGACTTACGTTTCTTGCTTTTCAAAGATGGTGACGTGACAAGCGAGCATGGAAAAAAATGACGAAATTTAATTGTGTGATAAAAAAAAAACTACTGGCTCAATTTACATAATTTTTGGTGTACGATGTCTTTGTTTCGTCATGGTCACATACGTAATACCAGTATGTTTTTATTTTTATTTATTATTTGTTTTTATTTTCATTTATTATTTGTTTTTATTTTCATTTATTATTTGTTTTTATTTTTATTTTTATTTATTATTTGTTTTTATTTTTATTTATTATTTGTTTTTATTTTTATTTATTATTTGTTTTTATTTTTATTTATTATTTGTTTTTATTTTTATTTATTATTTGTTTTCCTTATTGAAACTTTTCCGAAGTTGCACCCAAAAGTCTACCAACATAAAAATAAATTAATTTAAAAAATATATTTTTATACTTAATTTGATTTTAAAATTATCTAGAAATATTTGTCAGTGATTTTTTTTTTCTTGACAAACATTTTTGGATTCCATTTTTAAAACATTTTTCCGGTACTTTGTAAATACTGCATTTTTTTTTTAAATCCTAATTTAGGTTTCGGTTTTAAAGTTTATTTAATAAATAACCAGACTCCTATCATTCATCGAGTCTGCGTATGTCGTTTAACTATCGGTTTTGTTTTCTAAAGACGAAGTTAATTTAATAGATAACCGAATAATAAATAATAATCCATTCTCGTTTTTCACAGAATAGAAATCAATAGATGGATGAAATTAGTCGTGCTTGTTTTCGTTTTTATTCCTGCAATTTGCAATTATGACTTTTTATTGTGAAAGAAAATAAGGTATTATTAAAGTTCAACACCCTATGATAATTAAAAAAAAAAAGAAAAATACGATTCAATTTGTTTCATCCTGAAAAAAATAAATAAAACAGCCAAAAAATTATTTTCAACTTTAGAGTGCGGGGTCAGTTTTGCATATAAATTTGGCCTACAATAATCGCCATTTTTCGGACAAGATAGCGTTTTAAGGACGAGTAACCGATTTTGTTTGTTTCAAATCTTGGCCATTATCTGAAGATCAATTGTGTGTGTGAAGGGGGTGATGCTATAAATATACATTAAAACATGTTATAAATAAAATAATCACTTTTTAGGGGCGAAATTGACTATTAACGGTCCCGTTACACCCACGTTGCGCGCACCTTTTCCGTCTTTTGTTAAATTTATAAAAAAAAATATTTTTCGTATTACAACCCGGACTTAGGGTTAGTAGTAGGAAAGCGTGCTTTTTATGACTTTTAACAATGACGTATTTATACTAAAGCTTGAACAAGAACATAAACTATACAATAGATTGTTCAGGACCGTTAAAAGTCAATTTCGCCCTTTTTTGTGTGAATGAATATTGATCATGCCTATAAACGCTACCCCATCGCTCCACCAGAATTACTGCCCATAATTTATCTTCCTTGGATTATATGTCCTTAAAACACTATCTGATCCAGAAGTGGGTGATCATTACTCCCTGATGGCCCGGAAGTATGTGATCATTTTACGTTAAATTTATCTACGAAACCGATCTCCAGTCTAAATTCTAAAATAATTGTTTTGCTTAGTTTGTTTTTATTTTTAAATTAAATTTATTTATTAAATATAAATTTTTTAAATCGAGACTTATATCAAGATGACATTTTTTTTAAAAATGCAATAATTACAAGATAATGGAAAAATTACCATTTTTGGCAAGAAAAAAAATACCGACAAACATTTATTGATAATTATAAAAAATTAAATATTAAAAAAAATTTTTTTTTTAATTAATTTATTTTCATGTTGATGGTCCATGTTTTAATTAGTCCGGTGAGCTTTTGTCCGGTGAGCTTTTGTCCGGTCACCTTATTTATCTCCCTTTCTCTCAAGTTCCTTTTTATCACTTTCTCCCATGTTTATATTTGGCCTTCCCCTGTAAACTGGACCTGCTACCTTTACTATTCTACATCTACTGACCCAAGAACTCTCGTCCATTCTTTCAGCATGCCCATACCATCGAAGTCTCCTGTTCTGTACACATCCCCAAACACTGTCCAAATGTAATCACCTTATGATGTAATCAGACCTAAGCCTGTCTTTAAGCCTCACATTACACATCCATCGTATCATTCTCATATCATTTCTCTCCATGCAACGCATGTCCTCAACTCTTACTGGCCAGGTTTCACTTCCATACACCATCACACTTTGTACACATGTCTGATAGACTCTTCTCTTGGTTGACGGTGATAACGCTCTCCTGGTTAGTAAAAGCAGAAGTTCTCTGAACCGACTCCATCCACTCCTAATATTTGCAATCACATTAGCACCTGCTCCACCCCGTGCTCCAATGGTATCACCAAGGTAACAAAACTTCTCGACAACGTCAATAGTGTTGCCATCTAGATGTACTTTGTCCACATCTGTTGCATGTGAGGAGAGATGATTTTGATGACGTTAGATTTTGCAGTTTTTTGCAGGACATTGTTGCTGTCCTTCCACATACAGTACTTGATATTCCCAAAATGGTCACCCACCAGGCTTAATGTTTCTTAGCTTCAGTGATCTAACGAGAACTAGTGTCTCAATGTGATTATGTCATATAATGTCTTACTATAAAAGTAAAGTGGTTGATCATAGTCAAGGGTAACCCGAAACTTTTATTTTTCAGTAGCTACTATACCAAGATGTAGGGGAGAGCGCCACTCCTTTCGCGGGATTACTCCACTTATCCTTGATCCTCACCTTAAACTGCTGAGTGTATAGCAAGGGGTATCAAGTATCATTTTTCTAAGTCTTTGGTATCACTTGACTAAAGGTTGAACCCTGATCTCCCGGCCCATTAGCGAACACTCTAACCATTATTCCAAATTAGCTGTGTTACTATAAGCAACATTTATTAGTCATTAGTGTTATAAGTTCTATCTGAAAGGATATTGAGTCCTTTGCATGTGCAAGGTCTTCTGTTGTGATTTGATTCGGTTCTGATTTTGAGAAGTTCATTTTTAGATCATATATCTACAGAGAGAGAGAGAGAAAGGTATTTTCTTACAATTACAAGGTTTGTATCAAGCAAAGTTGTTCTTTATTTTTTTAAATTACAGCTGTTTCCTCATAGCCAATACAATCGGTAAATTAGTAATACCAAAGACCGAATCTTATAGACAAATGAATCTTCAGATTTACAGAAAAAAACATCAACTTCGGATATTTTTACAGATAAACGTGATTTTTTTCCCTTCGATACAATTCGATTCTTTTTTTCCTACAAAAAGTTTGATTCATCGAGCTTAATAATTGAGTTTGACTATATAACCAATATATATATATATATATATATATCAGTATGAAAACATATTCATAACATTTCAGCTACATAGGAGCGTCTATGTTTCATCCTCGCAGGGAATAATCAGACTAAGTGCACAGATTATTGTTATTGATTGTTTTTTTATACCTCTAAGTAGTGTTTACTCTAGCTAACTAACAAATCAGATTCGTTGTTATTTCTCTCTCACGAATTAATGTTTTCATTAGCCAATGACCAAGCTTCTCTCAAACTAAGGCCTGGTCGACCTTTACTTGACACCCTTTTCTTTTGTTTAGATGTGGCATATTTCTTTTGTAAGTGTGTTAAATTAACAGGTGACCTTATTTTAGCACATGCATTATTGGAATACTTTCGTTTCCATTCATTTTGTTATTCGGTGCTACTTTAGATATTGATTTAGTGTATTTTTAAAATTTTATTTTATTTATTTGTTATGTATATAGTTATCCTAAAGTGAAGTTTATTCTATGTCTACAGTTAGTTGCTATTTTGCTTCTACAGTTTAGTAGGTTTTGCATCTTTAAAATTTTAAATTTCAAACTTCTCATTTAAACATAATCTACAAGGCTCATTTAAATATCTACATATAAGGGCCCATCGTAATAGTTTCCACTCGATTATTGGCTAAGATCCACTTTCATTGAGATCCCAGTAATGGTTCGCTAGCTACTAAGCTCTACTCATTTATTGAGCACTGTTGAAGCAAATACTGAAAATCGATACACAATATATTATATCAACTAAAAAATATCATATGTGTATATATATGAAATAATTATATATATATATATATATATATATATATATATATATATCCATCAATCATTTCGATGTTGCCTGATTTTTTTTCTAAATGCATATAAGTAGACATTTCTCATGGACATGAGAAAATATGCATACATGAATTTTGACAATAAGGCAAGTAAAAATGTATATTTATGTCATAACTCTGCCCAATCCGCATCCGACTGCATTACAAGAATATTGTGCAAGGGAGGCAAGAATGTTGTACCCACTCATTGATTTTACAGCCTTTTTTTATCCCAAAAAATCAAAAAGCAAAACTAATGCAATTTCTTTGCAAGTACACACACTTACAGAAGAGTAATAAAAACATGCGCAATCATTTGGGCTTTTTTATAAGCAAAAAAACAGAATAAATAATCCAATTATCTTTGAAAATCGAGCGAATTAAAAGTCCAATCTCAGTCACCATGTCAGATCTGCGTAAATGCTCTGGCCATTTTACTGGCCTCCGTCTGTCTCGAGAGACAATAGATACGCTTTGAAATGTTTCATGTGTTGCCATATTAGCCCATGGCAGGGTCACTATACCACAAGCTTCTTAGGACCCATCTACACTCTCTAATTTTTTTGTTCTTGGCCTTTTGGCTAAGATCAAAGTGTAGTATCTGTTCCGATGGATACTGCACTTCATTGATCGGTATTGTCTTGGCCTTCGGGTCTTGATTTCCGCCGGTCTATGGGTCTGATCTGTCCTGTGCAGTTCTAGGAGGTCCACCCTCCCAGGCTTTACCTCCCCTCTTTGGGGAGGAGTAAGTTAATTGCTTACTGTCTGAGGCGCCCCTACCGGGGAATGCCGACGGGGCTGCCCAGGCAATTTTTAATGGCCATAGCGCTCACCTTCTCGAGCGCTGGCTTTTCAAATCCCACTTTCCGACCTTGTGTCACATATTCCTATTGTGGGTAGGGGTTAAATAACGCCTTTTGGCTAAGATCAAAGTGTAGTATCTGTTCCGATGGATACTGCACCCCATAGACTGGTATTGTCTTGGCCTTCGGGGCTTGATTTACGCCTGTCTATGGGTCTGTCCTGTGCAGTTCTAGGAGGTCCACCCTCCCAGGCTTTGCCTCCCCTCTTTGGGGAGGAGTAAGTTTATTGCTTACTGCCTGAGGCGCCCCTACCGGGCTGCCCAGGCAATTTTTAAACCCCACTTTCCCGACCCGACCTTTGGTCACATCTTACTTGTGGGAGTAAGATAAAAACTGGCCTTGTGCCTAACTCCTGGAGAGGAGTAAATCAATACACTCTCTAATTCCCGTGCTCATTGAATTTCATACTCTTCTTTTATACAATTGATAAACCCAATATTTTTATGCACCTTTGTATCAAAGAAGATCCGTATGGTTTAATTTCCGAGTGCAAGATCCATTTCCAATGTATACACAGTGTGTTGATAGATGGAATTGAAACCTGGCTAGCAAGGGTTGAGGACATGCGTTGCATGGAGAGAAATAAAATGAGAATGATACGATGGATGTGTAATGTGTCTTAAAGATAGGCTTAGATCTGATGACCTCAGAAAATGATTAAATCTTGACAGTATAGGGAGATATGTTCAGAACAGGAGACTTCGATGGTATGGTCACGTTGAAAGAATGGATGAAAGTTCTTGGGTTAGTAGATGTAGAACAGTTGAGGTCACAGGTTCAGTTCACAGGGGAGAGCCAAGGAAAACATGGGAGGAAGTGATCAAAATGGACTTGAGAGAAAGAGCGATAAATAAAGATCTGCTCAGAGGTAGGTTAGTTTTGAAGTCGATTTCTAAAAACCGTCCAACACATGCCAGCATGTAAAACGAACGTTAAACTGAATACGATGATGATTATGATGGTGTTACACTTTTGGTAGGTGCTTAGGATTCAGTCTAGTCAACCTTATGGATAATACGACACTGATGCATGTACAATGATGAATTTATAGTCAAGCATGGGTTGCGCAGTTCACATCTTCACTTCTTATGATTCTACATTGCTTATGTGAAATCCAAAACGACTGAAAGCAATGCTGGAATATAATAAATATATAAATCTTCTGCATCTAATTTGGTTTCTAAATGATTTCTGATATTTTCCGAGATTTTAATATACTTTTAAAAATGTTTCTAACTCTTGATATTTTTAAATACTGAAAAGTTTGCAATAATAAAACGGATGCGCCTCTATGGGTTTAAGAGAAATTGTTTTCTAACCCATTTCTTGTTTAACTTTTGTCTCAGGTCCTTGACATCACATTTCCCCTCTTGCAGCATCCGAAATAGATTTAGACATCAGCTTTCAGTTTAGAATTGCAATTCTCAATGGAGGTCATTATGTTAGGACTTGTTTTGGTCTTAGAAAAATTAATTGGTCAGCATTTGTTCTTTTAATAGCCAATGGAACCAATGGACGGCAACTATTTCCAATAACAGAGTTCTTGTTAGAATGTGTGTGCTAATTAGCTAGTCTTTGATACTGGTCATACTTTTAGAACTCTGCTATATTTGGTTTGCTTTAAGAGATTTGTATTCAATACCAAACATACAAAAGCCTATTGGATTTGAAGAGACCAAGTTGTAATCAGCAAGGAAGCAGTCTCGCAGCAATGTGTTCCACAGGCGGGAAGCCCTTGCAAAGAAACTCTGTCCATGGAAATTCCGTGTGATGCTAGGCACATGGAGGTAGAAAGGAAAGGGTTTTTTCAGTTTTCTTGCTGCGAATGTCTTACAAAGAGGAACTAAAAATTGGAGCTCAGTCGAGCACCTTCCATGGAAATAATGGAGCAGAAGGAGACTAGCAACGTTTCCTCTGTAGGAAAGCGGTGGTAGGGAAGAGAATAGTTGTTTTAAAAAATGGAATAGTAGACTGTAGCATGAAGAAAAAAACTTGTTAAAAAGAAAAACATTAAATGCATAAAAGCACTATTTGAGTTCATTCTAATAAATTTCTAATGGAAATATTGTCTTGGGGTGTCTCGGTTAAAGGTTTGGGGCCCCTAGGTTTCATCCAAAGTCAAAAAGAGGCAACGGAATGAGATAAAAGTTTTATGATACCAATTAGTCCAATAGTGGCATTGCTGAGGTATGATTCTGTTCAGTCTTAGAAGGTCCACCCTCCCAGGCTTTACCTTCTCTCCGAAAAGAGGTTAGTTTGTTGCTAATCGCCTGAGGCGCCCCTACCAGGAAATGCTGGTAGGCCTGCTCAAGCATTTATGTAGCAAGAGTGCGCGTATCCTAGTGTGCTGGATTCTCAAAACCACACATGACCTAGCATCTAGCTTCCTGGCAAGGAGGTAAATAATAAGTTTAAGAATCCAAAATTAAGGAAGACCCAATCAAAAAGTGACATTAAGAGGAAACCTGGGTGGCTTAACCAATGAAAAAAATGCCCAGAGATATATTGATCATTAAAAGTAGTTTTATTTTTTATTTTTTTCTCAATCATTTCAGTTATTTTTTGCCTTGCTGCAAAAACTAAACTATATTCTTTACAACATCAATCAAGTTCATGTGAGCAGAAAGAAGTTAGTCTCCAACGCGAAAAGCCGATAAATGAAAGAAAAAGAAAACCAGAGAATTGAAATGGCGAATATTTTTCTAAATTCAATTATCTATCTTTGATACAGAAAAAGCACACATTTTCTTTATTTTTCACAAAAAATAATTTTCTTTAGCTTATTTTTCTCTGTCAGTCATTTATTATCATTATTATCTACTCACTTGGAGTTTTCACACAAGTCATTATCAGTGATTGCTCATTGACAATAATCAGTGGTGTTTCCCAGGAGTCCGAGTAACAACAAGTCTCCATAGAT
>OY744532.1:87687881-87707881 GCA_963556195.1 Sepiola atlantica
CATTACATTTTAACTTGTTCAATTATATATATATATATATATATATATATATATATATATATATGAAGAAGAATGGAAAGGAATTAGAGAAGCAAAAGCCAAATCATAATTCAATTCAAAAGTTCAGAGCAAGGTATATTCCGCAAAAAAACAATTTATTCAAGTTAAATTTTCCTTAAGCCAGGCTTTTCAAAGATCAAAATCTTAAGGAAAATTTAACTTGAATAAATTGTTTTTTTGCGGAATATACCTTGCTCTGAGCAATTGAATTGAATTATGATTTGGCTTTTGCTTCTCTAATTCCTTTCCATTCTTCTTCATTCTACCTGCTCTATCCTGGATATTGAGCTGTATACTCTTCACAATAGGTTTTACTTTTCCTAAAAGTTCGCTTTTAGTACACCACTTTATATATATATATATATATATTGTCAGAAATGAATATCAGATAGTTCTCTAGTTGATAGGCATTATTTAAATGATCATCTCAATTGACAGACAGGAACTGGAATAAACTTTCAAAGTTCAATAGTTGCGGACATCAAACAAGGGTTCTGTCTTCATTTCCATGATTTGTCCTAAGCGTTATGTCGTCTGGAATAACCAGTCGGAGAATTATTTCGGAACCGAATCCGCATTGTCAATGTGCATTATGTTTGGAAGCAGTTGAATTTTCATTCTCGTACAAGGTGCGAGTTGTTTCTGCAGCCCCTTGCCTCTGCAGGTGTCAATTAGTGATCGCCAATAGTCACTCACAGATGGAAGAATGTTGGCATGGATGCAGAAGTTTCTTCTGCGCTTGGCATGGTTCCAGTTCTTAGTCATAGACATGTCCTCGGCATTAGCAATTCTATGGTAGACCCGAGCGGGTGGCACGGGGGATTCTGAGGCCCCAAGTCTCTTCAGAAACAATTTTGTCTGACTTTTATTCCCCCCCTGCATTTTCATTTGCTCTGATGCAAAAAGATGCTATTCATTTTAATAATCTTAGATTTCCGGGAATAAAAAAAAAGAAAAACTTCTGCAAGCTTTGGTTGTTAGCATTGTTGAGCAAGAACATAAATCAGTCATGCGACTGCATACCTATGCCTGACAACGTAAAGGCTGGGCAAAAGTCTTATCTGGGCCTCCATATTGGATGAAGCATTCCCGAAGTTATTTATTTATTTATTTTTTTACATATTTCATCCCAAACAAGACAGGCCATCACTGTAGACATAAAGGGTTACTGAGAATTAGGGTGTAGGTTTAGGGTGTCACCTCAGTTTGGGAGCAGTGTAGAAAGATGTCTGTTTACATTAGTTTTAAACCTCTGCATGTCGGTACTGTCGGGGAAACAAGCAACAGGGGGGGAGGGAGTTCCAGAGGCCGGTAGCATGAGGAAAGAAGCTATTGGAGTAGGAGGCTCTTCGGCATCTGGGGACCTCCACAGTGAATGGATGGGATTTAGCTGATTGTCGAGTTAGTCTAGTGTATTTACGTCGAGGGGGCACCAGAGTAGCCAGTTCATCGGAGCACATTCCATTGAAGTATTTGTAAAACAAGCACAAGGATGCAACATTGCGGCGATGGGACAGGGGCTGGAGCTTGGTTGATATGCCATGGAAAGTTGATAATTCTAAAAACTATTTGTTCTGATCAGGCTCAAATTTTGTCATTGTGGTTACTGTTATCAAAGAGCATCAGATCCATGCATCAAATTTTGAAAAAATCAGAAGTTGAAATTCAGTAAAAATTTCGACCGTGACCGAAATTTTCATGGTTACGGTCAAAGGTGACGATCCAGGTCATATAAAATGCTGGAATTCATTGGCTACAATATGGGTTAAGTAGCGGCTCTCTACGATGAACAGAACTGAAGTTATTGACAAACGTGTGACCGTCAACTTTTCCGTGACTTTGAACTTGACCTTTGATTTACATATCCCAAAATTCAATCAGTTCTAAGTTAGACCATGAGCTAAATTTTGATCAAGTTTGGTGACGATTGGTCAAGCGATGTAGACGCTAGGCTTTACACAAACAAACAGCCATAGTAGCAAACAAACGCGACCGAAAACATAATCAGAAAGAGGTAAATATGATGACTTCCAGACTTTTTTTGAACATTGACGTTTTTATTGTAGATCCGAGTGCTTTGTTGTCTCGGTCACATCTATTCCTTTGTTTATGATACCACCCCAACTTTCGCATACCTCTCTTAATACATAATGTTTTGTCAATTCAACCATTAAAAATACACCGAAGAGAGCATTTACACTCTTATTACAATATCATGATACAGATCAAATTCCATTAAATACTTCATCTGATAGTTCCTAAAAATGTCTTATTAATTTCTTTTTATCATTATTTTGACATTCATCGAATTCCATCTTAAACCTTTTGTTTTAATTTTTTTTTTTTAACATGGTTCACCCCAAACAAGGCAGGCTGCCACTGTAGACGTAAAGGGCTACTGAGAAAAAAGAAAAGGGGCGAAGGTTGGGGGGGGGGGGTCAACCTAAATTGGGATCTGCGCAGCGAGATGTCTGTTTACATTAGTTTTAAATTTCTGCATGTCAGTACTGTCGGGGAAACAGGGGGCAGGGAGGGAGTTCCAGAGGCCAGCAGCACGAGGAAAGAAGCTATTTGAGTAGGAGGCTCTCCGGCATCTGGGGACCTCCACAGTGAATGAATGAGATTTAGTTGATTGTCGAGTTGGTCTAGTGAATTTACGTCGAGGGGGCACCAGAGTAGCCAATTCATCGGAGCATAATCCATTGAAGTATTTGCTCTATACTACTAGTTTATACCAGCTCTTTGAGCTGTGTTGGTACAATACCTGGGTATGTCAGTTTCCATCTTTACCTAGCTTTTACCGTTTTATAGCTAGAACAAAGAAAAAGTAGCTATTGGGAAAACAGACGCTTGTATTGGAATAAAAAGAAGTGCTTCACTGGTAAGTGGAAAATCCGAAATATATTAGACATGTACTTCGTAGACAAAGTCACATATTAGACTTGGTTACTGTAATATTCATTAGCGGTTTTAGGATCTTTATACTGCTGAGTGATTTGGGTGTGACGGTGGCTAAGTGGTTAACGACGCAGACTGAGGACCTGGGTATACCGAGTTCGAATCCAGTTCGTTCCACAGAAACATTTTCATCAAAACCCTCACCTGACCTTGTGTCTAACCTCCTGGAGGGTAGTTAAATAAACTACTGCTGAGTGATTCCACATTTTAAGCCAATCAGTCTGTTATATAGATTTTCTTTCCAAACGAATCAACTATTATTTGGTTTCTCCTTGTACTTTAAAATACAGTTTTAAAAAAAAATCCTTTAGACTTATGCCAGATTTTTCAACTCTGATAAAGCAAGTGTAAAGAACTCGAAGTCAAGCATCTTCGTAACGTGTACTTTGCCTATTCCTTTTTTATTCAATCAATCATTTTTCTATTTGTGTATGAACAGACAACCCAAAACACCGTAACGTTTTAATAGTATATAGATTGACATTCTTAATCTGATCTGTCTGTTCCAAAAATGTATTCCGCGATTACCAAAAATTAAAAAATAAAATCAATTGGTTAATAGATCTAAGTTTTAAAATCTGCCTCGACATGACAGAATAAAAGAAAAAAAGTCGTAGACGCTTACAAATTTTGATGACTATTTAGGAAAAAGAAAACGAAAGTTAAAATAGTAAAATCATTTACTTGAATACAACAACGTTTCTTCTTTATGACTCAACTTTTGTCTAAGATGAAAGTGTATAAATTTTTATTTTTTTGTCTCAATCCAGAGTGCCCATTTTTGGGAGCTGAATTTACCCCCACATTAAAAAGCGACATTGTGTTTAACTCTGCCCTCATAGGCAAGGAAATAGGGACTCAGCTGTAATGGGAGTTCTGATTTTGATGGATGACATTTATTTGAAATGCCCTAGTGAGAAAAGGAGGTTAGGGTCATTTCTTTGGGGTTACGGTATGTTTTTTAAAATTATTTTTGCAGATACTCTGTCTGAAAAGGTATCGAGCACTGTGTATCATGTTCTAGGCTGTCTGATGATCGCTAGGTGCGCCAAACATTGGTAATAGCCTCATAAACCACATACTTTAAGTACTATAAAGTTCTGTCTGAAAAGACATCGAGCACTGTATGTAAATACAAACCCAAAACTGAGCTGATCCCAAAAGCTATCAGTATATATACAGACGTCTTGACGCTCAAATTTTGATCCAAGCTTGAGTCACTTGATTATCTAGTAACACTGAAGAGCTGTAATACAGCGAAACAGTTTGTTTCTGGATGACTAATATATGCCCCCCTTCTTGGGTTGAGCTCTCAGGTAAGTGAAATCGCCAACTGCTACCAGCTTATAATGCAATGCTCATTGTGTAAACAATTGAAGTTCTCAACAATTGACGATGTTTACATTGAGATTTTGTTTACTTTCAGCAGGTGTCGTATGATAGCTAAGGGGTTATAAGCGCCGATTGTTGTTTAGACGGTCGAATTTCGATCCCGGCTTGAGGCACTTCTTTGCCTAGCCACACAGAAGAGCTGTGATACAGCGAAATAGTCTGTCTGTGGATGATAATATATATATATATATATATATATATATATATATATATATATATATATGTGTGTATGAAATAAATTTGTTTAGTCAAGTTTGGTGTGGAAGGCATTGCTATTTAGGTCTAACTTTGAAAGTCCGACTGAGTTAATTTTATATATATATATATATACATATTTGTTGATTTTGGTGTGGAAGGCATTGCTATTTAGGTCTAACTTTGAAAGTCCGACTGACTTAATTTTATATATATATATATATATATATACATATTTGTTAATTTTGGTGTGGAAGGCATTGCTTTTTAGGTCTAACTTTGAAAATCCGACTGACTTAATTTATATATATATATATATATATATATATATATATATATATGTATTATGTGTGTGTGTATGTAATTTTCTCTGTCAATTTTGGTGTGGGAGGGACCAGTTTGTATTGCATACTCACAAATAGATAAACTTATTTTAGCATAGACATTTTCTATAACCTAGAAAGTTGAAAACGTGCCAAGCTACGTAATTATCTTTCATGACAATAAGTGTAGAGGTTATTTGGCAGTGACCATCTCCTCTCCTCCACGTATTGGGTCAAATTACCAGGAACAAGGAACAGTCCTTTGATTGACTTATTTCATCCCCTATACGAATTGCCATTGCAGGTCAAAGAACTAACAACATTGCTATTTGCTCATAGTAAGTAAATCAGTACTTTTAAAAAACAAAAAGGCCAGAAGGTATGACGATGAAGCGTTATAATGATTGCAACATATATGAGGACAAGAATCCAATTCTGAATAAGGTCAATTTTAATCGGTCACCTTAAATTGCCATCAAAGAATTACAACACACAGGGGAGGGGGTAATTGAGAGCAATGTAGACCTTTTGACAAAAATACTTACTGAAGCTCCAGCTTGTCCTTTAAAAAGAGTTGCTGCCTCAAGTCACCCCTTTAGTTATCCAACCGAAATCAGATTTCTTTTAGAGTTTCTCATATATTAAGAGGTATAAGATAAGAACACAGTGGCCTTGCTTTTGTACAGTTCTAGGAGGTCAACCCTCCTAGGCTTTATCTTCTCTTGTTGAGAAAGGGTTAGTTTATTGCTAATCGTCTGAGGCACCCATTACCGAGGAAATACCGATGGGCTGCTCAGGCAGGTAGAAAACAGAAGAGATCACACCCCCCCCCACTAGATGGCGAAGTCGATTTTGTACTGAGCAGCACCTAACCCTAACCACCTCCCAAGATGTGACAGCAGTACTCCATCTTGGGAGCTATCTAACGCAATCAAATAAAATACTAAAATCGATAATTAATAATTCTTTGTCACAATCGCATCGCAGTTTTGGGTTGAGCTTGACTCTGTAGTTTCTTAAAATAGTAGCAGAAAATTATTGGTAAAAGTCTTGGTCATTTACGAGTTGTCGGTTTTAAAGAATGTCTGTTATTTTTTGCCAGAAAATAAAAGAACATTGAATGAATCAGTTACAATGAATTGTTTCCAACCCTAACCATAGCCACCTCAAAATACATACAGAATATTATTTTTTTAATACTTAACCTAAATGCATGACTCAAATTGCAGAGATGAATCCATCCATCACTAAAGTAGTGATTTTCTGTTTTTTTTTATTCTCATGAGTTATCAAGGCTAAAAGCCACTCGAAGATAAGGGTTAATAAAATGGATAGATTGTCGGTTGAATGATGAAGAATATTATGAGAGGATTGAAAATGGTGAATGGAATGAACCAAATTTGATTATTTATGAGGAGTTACTCAGCAGTGACAAGCAAAGAACCAGATTTTCTGGAGGGTTAAAGATGAAATCATCAGCGATGTTCTTTTGTGGATGCCAAAACAGGGATGTGGCTCAGTGGGGAGACCGCACAGAACTTACATCAAACAACTAACAGAAGACTAACAATGCACTTGTGAAGACCTACCATGTTTTATGGAGGATAGAGCGTGATGGTGTAGAGAGTCAGGAAGATCCGCGACTCTACTACGACTAGATGATGATGCGGATTGTTTATAACAAATATTTGCTGAAATAGCAAAACTGAAAGCCAGTTCTAACATAAACAATAAAACCATTTTATCAACAACTATGTCACAGAATTTATGTGGAAACAGACCTTTGACCAAATTTCCTCGTTTGATACTTTCTCAGTAACATTTTGTTTTTTACCTAACTAGTAATTAATCCTAACCCTAACCACTAAAAACTAATCCTAATCCTCATTACCAAATAATAACTAAGTTTTATCTGTAAAATATATTCCTATGTATAGGATTCACTCCTAAACTAATTAACCGATCATTATGAATTTTTTAACACATTTGCAACACAAAATTGTGGGTAATGTGTGCTATATTTAGTTTACTTTAGTTTTATGAAAAAAGTGTAAAGAGGGGTGGAAGCCTTTTGTGAAAATTCAGATACCTCCGATTGTTATGAAATGGGTATTAGAAATTGATAAATATTCCTTAAATTTCAGTTTCTTTGGATCATTTTAAAGGGTTTTTAAAGGCTATAATATGGGCACAACCACACATTTTGAAATTCAAATATTTCATATTTGCATTAAATTTGATCCATAGTCATTAGCCACCAATTAAGTAAGATTGTTTGGATTTCAATTTCTTATTAAGACCCTTTAAGCTAAATCCTTAAATTTAAGGCATTTTTTAAATCAAAATTATGTAATGGATTTTGGTCAAAATTGGAATGAGGATTCTAGACGTAAGGTTTATTTGGATTATATCTTGATTTTAATCTACATAAGGGGACATAAAAATGGTGCAAAACTGTTCTACATACATAAAAAGAGTAAGAGAAAGATCTAAGTTTCAAAGAGTGTAGACATAGTCAGACATGGTAGATGACAATTTTCGCCTTGCATTCACCAGCTGGTAAGAAATTGGCAGTCACTATCTGCTGTTTATTCCATGTTTATGCTCTTCAAAAATAAATCGACATATGCTCAATCACTAATATTGAGCATTCACCCTTATAAATATAACAAACATGATAAAAATGAAGACTTTATATAAGAATTAATTTATATAGTTGAATTATTTGTTATATATATATATATTCTAGAGAGTTCTCTATATCTGTTTTATATATTTTATGAGTCTTTGATGAGGAATTGACTCCATATGATTAAAACTTTTCACACACACAGATATATATATATATATATATATATATATATATATATATATATATATATATATACAAATGTTGTTTGGCACAAGACAAATGAAACGGACCGTAAGAAATATATCTCACAGAAATGTTATGTTTTTTGGAAATGTGAAAAACTAGAAATAAAAATAATAAAATAAAAAAACATGTTTATTGGAATATAATATGAACCTGACATATATATATATATATATATATATATATATATATATATATATATATATATATATATATATATATATCTATATGAATACCTGTATTTCTTCTTTGTCTCACAAACAAAAGTTTTTAATTTATTTTTTCCAAATTTAATACCTCTTTTTTATATACAGGGTGTTTCAAAAGTCTTGGGAACATTACAAATGCGTATATCTCATGAACTATTCCAGGTAGAAAAATCAAACTGGTGCCATTTTAAAGCTTGCTTAATCAAGTTTTTGGTCATACTAATGATTTTCGTGTTATCTTTCCAGGTGCAGTAATGGCGTTCTCTAAACAAGACAAGGCATTTTGCGTCCTCCAATTTGCAAAGACTGAATCGTGGACATGTGTTCAGCGTGCATTTCGCAGGAAATTTAAAAAAGAAGCTCCTGAAAGGAAATCCATTGTCAGATGGCATGCTAAATTTGTGAAAGATGGGTGTTTGTGCCCAAGTAAGCGAACAGGTCGCCCTTCAACTTCAGAAGATGCAGTTGAGCAAGTTCGGACAGCCTTTCAGCGGAGCCCCCGTAAATCAGTGAGAAGAGCCAGCAGGGAACTTCAGCTTGCTCCAGCAACTGTCTGGCGTGTCTTAAGGAAACGACTTCAAATGGTACCTTACAAGCTCAAGTTGGTCCAAAAGTTGAAGGACACTGATAAGCCACTTCGCCGTGACTTTTGCATTGCAATGCAAGAGAAGTTGGAAGATAACGGCTTTGATGACCGGCTTGTTTTTAGCGATGAGGCGACCTTCCATCTGAATGGCAAAGTTAACAAGCATAACACTCGCATATGGGGTACTGAGAATCCTCATGAACTTCTTGAGCACGAGCGAGATTCACCAAAAGTGAACGTGTTTTGTGCAATTTCCAAGAAAGGTGTCTATGGACCGTTCTTCTTTGAAGAGGCAACTATCACTGGTGAATCCTATCTCAACATGCTGGAAGACTGGTTAATGGCTCAGTTGGAACAAGCAGAATCTGATGACTTCATTTTTCAACAAGATGGTGCACCACCACACTGGAGTCTTAGAGTAAGGCAGTTTCTTAACACAAGGCTGCCTGGTAGATGGATTGGGAGATCTGGGCGAGGTGATGACGTTCTCATGCCCTGGCCTCCTAGGTCTCCAGATCTTACCCCGTGTGACTTTTTCCTTTGGGGCTTTGTCAAGCAACAAGTCTATGTGCCGCCCCTTCCAAGAGATATTGACGAACTAAAGGCTCGAGTAACGGCAGTTGTGGGAACCATTGACGTCAAGATGCTGGAACGCGTTTGGCAGGAAATGGACTATCGACTAGATGTCTGCCGTGTGACGAATGGTGCTCATATTGAGCAACTTTGAAGATTCCCCACAAAACTTGAAACTTTAACCTTTCCAACGGTACCAATTTCATTTTTCAACTCCTAATAGTTTTTGAGTTATTAAAAATCGTTATGTTCCCAAGACTTTTGAAACACCCTGTATACACACACACACTAGTACCGTCATACCCGGCATTGCCTGGGAATGAACGAGGACCTCTGTATACTTCTTCTCCCAGCCCTGGACCCTATATTACCATGTATATACTTATTTTTTAATCTTATATGGATAGATATTTTGTCTGTCTGTCCATCCCTCAAAATTAAAAAAAAAAAAACTTTATGGGATTTGTCTCATTTCGAAATATCAGAGATCTTAACAACTTCTAGAAATGAGGAATATTGCATTAATAGTAAATAATAAGTTCCCAATAAATAAAGCGAATATCATGACCGGAAATCGAAATCGAAACCGAAACCTTGAGATCCTCAGTCTGAGGTTCTACCAACTGACCTATTTTGACTTTCTTATAAATAGAACTTAAAATATTACCGTAACAAAGCAATTATAGCTTTGGCATGACATCATAGATTTATGATTTACGTCATGTTTCGAAATGTAAATTCAAACATAAGTGATAATAAAACAAAATAAAGTAATGGGTAAACATTATCAATAGCGCTGGAAATTATTTTAATAGTCAAAAACAATTTATTTTACTTTAACTACGTATGTATTTCTTTCACAATTATATAATTCTCCCAGCCGAGCAAAATTTTGAAGATACCAGCTTCCTGACTTAAAATGCATCAAACATTGATGTTATTGTTTTTTTCCTTTCCCTTTGCAAAACTCAATCATGTTCTGCAAAGCTAAAATCAAAAACACAATTTTTCTCTGCAAAACAACCAAACAAAACACGAAATCAATACTGCTATTGGCTTGTTTGCAATCTGCCAGTATCCTATATCTCTAAAAAGCCACCATTCGCCCATACATGGTGCATTGTTGCCACATCTGGGCTGGTGCACCAACCACTGGCTTCTCGTTTTTACACAGGGTGCAAAAAAGAGTCTCTAACCTAATAGGTCCTGCACTGTCTACCAGGCTCCAACCACTATCCCATTGCCGCAATGTTGCATTCCTGTGTGCTTGTTTCACAAGTACTTCCACAGAATGTGCTCCACAATCTTACTGCACTTACCCTCTCAACGTAAATACCCTCTATAAACACGATTAGCAGCAAAATCCCACCCTTTCACTGTAGAGATCCTAGATGCTGTAAAACTTTCTACTTAATAGCTTCTTTCCTCGAACCGCTCACCTTTGGAATTCCCTCTCTGCTCCTTGCATGCAGAAATGTAAATGTAATGTCAACAAACATCTTGTTGCACAAATCACCACTCTAGATTGCTCCTATAAATCTGGCCCCTAATCTCAGTAGGCCCTTACTTTTGGCTAAACAACTCTAAAAAAATTTTTTTTTAATTTCAGAAAAGTTGTGTTTGATCTTGGTATAATTCTTTGTTTTTAATTACACCCCCGGATAGAGAGGAAGACACATAGACAGCAATATAGAGATTTAACGTAGAGTTAGCTTGTGAGATTTTCAGTTGTTATTGTTGTATCATGCTATTAATATTGTAATAACGTACTTCGCTACAAATTTATTTAAAAAATTATGTAGTCCCGCTTAGACAGTTGGTAATATGGAAAAAAATTTCAATTATGACGGACAAACTAATACGGGGAATAATTTATATTTTGTATTGAAGAATGTAAAACGAGTTGTCTTCCTTACAACAACAATTTTATTTCTTTTTTCTGTATAAGTTTTCAAAATGTCCAAAGAAATAATTTCACTACATCCCAGGTAACGTCGGGAAGGGACAGCTAGTTTATAGGATATATACTAGCAATATGCTCCCTTCGATCGCATATTTTTGCTAGTATATATGACGAACGAACATATACTACACTGTCCCCACTCCAAAAGAGGGGGTAATTACTGGGAAGATTGTATCATGATAAACGAACATATACTACACAAACCCCACCCAAAGAAGGAGGTAATGCCTGGGAGAGTGGTCTCATGACAACAGGACAGATACTACATTATCTCCTCCCCCCAAAAAGGAGGAAGTAATTCCTGAGAGAATGGTGTGACAATAGAACAGATACTATATTACACTACGCTCGCAGCTAGTATTGCTATACAAAAAAAAGGAGACGTAATCCCTAGGAGGATAATATCATGACCATACAGCAGATATTAGATAACTCCTACCCCTAAAAAGGAGGAGGTAATGACTGTGAGGATAGTATCATGACAACAGAACAGATGCTGAATTACACATTGCAAAATAGTATATTAGTCTGAAATAGTCTAGTAAACTGAATTGAGCATTACAAAATAGTATATTAGTCTGAAATAGTCTAGTAAACTGAATTGAGCATTGCAAAATAGTATATTAGTCTGAAATAGTCTAGTAAACTGAATTGAGCATTGCAAAATAGTATATTAGTCTGAAATAGTCTAGTAAACTGAATTGAGCATTGCAAAATAGTATATTAGTCTGAAATAGTCTAGTAAACTGAATTGAGCATTGCAAAATAGTATATTAGTCTGAAATAGTCTAGTAAACTGAATTGAGCATTGCAAAATAGTATATTAGTCTGAAATAGTCTAGTAAACTGAATTGAGCATTAAAATGTAGAACTCGTAATAGTTTGGGCTTCATATATAAAAGGTGGGCCAAAAGTAGGATTACAGTTATTTCATTATTTGTGTCAACTTCAAAATCACGTTTAAATATAATAAATTATTAAAAAATTGTTATAACAAAGTTATACATTTTATAATAATCACGTTGACACACCAGTTCCTGTTAGATCACCGAAGTTAAGCAATGTTGAGCCTGGCCAGTACTAAATGGGAGACCATTTGGGAACGTCAGGCACTGTATGTGGCCTGGAGAGGATATGGGCACTACCAGGTACTATCATGCCCATAGAAAAGTTAGACAAATAGAGTGTCTGTTTGACTCCCCGGGGATGTCCCCTGACGTTATGGGAAAACAACAACAATTTTGATTTAATGTATGTAAATAAACGTAAAAAATTATCTAAATTTCAAATAAAGGTGAAATGTTTAAGTGTAAACTGTAACTCTACTTATGACCTACCATGTAGAAGTAACAGTAAGTTCCGTCTTTAGATATAAAAATAAGTCTAGTTTCGGCTTCAGATATAGAAGTAACAGTATAGTTTTGGCTTCAGATATAGAAGTAACAGTATAGTTTTGTCCTCAGATATAGAAGTAACAGTATAGTTTTGACCTCAGATATAGTTGTAACGGTGTTGTTTTGGCCTCAGATATAGAAGTAACAGTATAGTTTTGGCTTCAGATATAAAAGTAAAGTATAGTTTTGGCTTCAGATATAAAAGTAAAGTATAGTTTTGGCTTCAGATATAGAAGTAACAGTATAGTTTTGGCTTCATATATAGAAATAACTATAGTTTTGGCTTCTGATATAGAAGTAATAGTATAGTTTTCATCTCAGATATAGAGGTAACAGTATCGTTTTGGCTTCATATATAGAAGTAATAGTATAGTTTTGGCTTCTGATATAGAAGTAACAGTATAGTTTTGATCTCAGGTATAGAGGTAACAATATAGTTTTGGCTTTAGATATAGAAGTAATAGTATAGTCACGACTTCAGACAGACATATACCAAATCTCTATTAGTAGTTGATATGCATATGGTAAAATATTCCTGACTATTTATTGCTGAAATAAGCTTATAAATAGTTGTGATATTCTTTTTGTGAAAAACAAGTCTGTTTATTCTATGCATGTAACGAGTTGAAATAATTTCCCCCCAATGAAATCTCTAAAAAAAATTTATGTTTTATCAAAACTAAAAATAATTTTTGCCTTTTTTTGTTTCAGGCGACCTAAAAACTTACTTATTATCACGACGGAGCTTAGTTGATCGAGAAACTGTCGAAGCAGAAGATGTAGCCCCCTTCAAACTCACGCAAATGGCCACAGACGTCGCAAACGGACTAAACTATCTCCACAGTCTCAAATATGTTCACAGGTAAGAATTCTTTTAGATTTGATAAGAGTTGGGTGTTTTTTTACTTACTTAAAGATTTGATTACATCTTGTATGAGCTGGATTCCCTGTCTCCCAGGACAGAGTTCATGATGCTTTTGGATTTGGTAAGTGGTGACTCGTTAACATTATCATCACCATCACCATCAGAGTTTTGATCACTCCTGGAGGAGGAACTCCTCCCTGATTTCCGACCATCTTATTGGTGATTGTCATTCAGGGAGTTTTGCCATAGTCGCCACTATAGGCACTGTGTGTTGGCGACGCTATTTGTCCATAGCTAGGTGTCCACATACAGCGCCTGCCATTCCCAAATGGTCACCCATCTGGTATTGGCCAGGCTCAATGTTGCTTAACTTTGGCAATCTAATGGAAACCGGTATGTCAACGTGATTATGCCATATATTATTACTATTATAAAAAGGAAAAATCATTTCATAATGATTAACGTTTCTTTTTAATTTGGTTCTTGAATTTAAACTGAGGATCCTTTAGACGGATCTAGATGATGTGGTTGAATAGAAAAAAAATAAATATATATACGAGGCATGTCTAAAACCTATCCGACCTTAGGCGAGAATAAATATTTCAAATACGTGACGAGGTTGGGACCCTCATCCCCTTCAAAGTAGGTCCCTTGTGCTTGTAGACACTTAGCCCACCGATCCATCAACTGCCGGAAACATGTCTGGAAGTCTTCTATTGGAATGGTGTTCGTCTCCGCTGTCGCATTCCACATTATCTCTTTTTTTGCACTCTCTCAACAACAGCTGCACTCCGAGCAGTTTGGGGCCTGCCAGAGCGCTGGTCACTCTCTGCTGATGTGCAGCCATTTTTGAATCGGGTGAACCACTCCTTAATTTGTGTTACACATCGCATCTTCTCCAAACACCTGCTGAATCTAACGCGACAGCGGAGATGAACACCATTTCAAAAGAAAACTTCCAGAGGTGTTTCCGGCAGTGGATGGATCGGTGGGCTAAGTGTGTGCAAGCACAAGGGGCCTACTTTGAAGGGGATTAGGGTCCCAACCCCGTCACGTATTTGAAATATTTTTTCTGGCCTAAGGTCGGATACTCTTTAGACAGGCTTCGTATATGGTACAAATAAACTTCAGTCTATGTGGTATGTTGTGATTTCATTATTAACTGCACTTTGACATAACTTGGTAGATTTTAAATGTTTCTTTAAAGATAATACGTAACAAACTACATTGAAGAGGCTTCTCTTTATAACAGGGGTTGCATTTCGATTAATTATGCATTAATTCACCGTAACAGAGACCAAACAAAACGTTTTGATACCATGCGGGATTATCGGGATGATCTTGCTTTGGTGATGAGTCAGAAAATCATAGGTTATCTCAGGTTTATTTTTAGTCAGAAACACCACTTTTTTTATGGAAATCGCTCCAGACAAGGCACGAAGCCACTTGATGTAAAGAGCTAAACAAATACTACTTCATGGTCAAAAACTAGCCAACGATAAGTGTTAGATGAATTGATTCAGACCCAGAAAACAGCAATTCTTCCTCCTTTGTCAGAAACATCGCTCGTGAAATGTGAGGACTAAAGGACAAAACAAGGGAAACACGGGTTACGAGTTTGCTGAAAGTAAACCCAAGGTCCACTTTCTACTCTCCTTTTGTTAGAGTAACTAAACAGATTTCCCTACAAAAATATAGCAATACTAGCTGCTAGATAGCTTTGCCCTAAAAAAACAAAACAAAACAAAACAAAAACTTTCTTGTGACGTTTTCTTTTGGCTAAATAAAATCGTTTTGTAAAGTTCGCTACTAGAAATACTTTGAAGCATTCATTAAAACTAATAAATAATTCATTCATAACTTTGTTGTAAACACGGAACAAAATCTTTCTCATTTATTCATATAGATAAACATTAACATTTTGGTGATTTTTATACAAATTTATTTATCTTTTAAATGTGACCGAAACGAAAGACATCAAGTTGCCTTTTCACTTGCAATTTAGAAATAGGTCGCAACTTGTTGAAAATGAAGTCAGTCCTTCTAAAGAAATGAAAATTTGAACACAAATACTAAATGTGTGTCCAGGAAATAAAACAATATTATGAAACAGAACTAGGTGTTACATTAAACTCAAAACAAACATTGAATTAATAAAACAATAACAAATAATAGTTAATTAATTAAATGCCCTTTTGTAAAACCAATATGCAAATTTGTTAACCTTTCCACTGATATCGCATATAAATAAGCAGTATATAAAAAAAAAATGGTGCGTCTCTTGTGTAAAGTTGAATTCGCTTGAAATAGGGCGTCTTGGCCCAACTATCGCATTGATTCATTTAGAAGTCAGTAACCAGATAAATTGTCATGTCACTTTAAAATGGTAAAATTTCAAAGATTTGATTGAGTTAGGCTTGCAATGCCTAAACTTCTATTTGTTTTAGAAAGGGCTGACAGTATGGTCTATTTTGAAGGACTCCACCATTCACAAAACTGTTCGCCATTTGACTCGATGTTCTTACAAGAGTAGCAAGAACCTTCGGACATTGTTTGATGTTTCCCTGTTGTTAGCTGTTTTCCAAAAGGGGATTGAATAATAATTCAAGCTTAGGGTTCTCTAAAATATAGGTCTGTCACTGAACATAAGTATTCCATATATTTTCCATTACAGAAAGACAAAAGCAAACGCCAAGACTTGTATTCCTGCATGTGTATATCAATATGCAATAAATTTGCTTTTTATATCTTGTGTGGATTTAGTCTCAGACCAGATTTACACAGCATCCTGAGACGTGCTTTGCAAGACAAACATTTTCCTCAAATAAGGCACTCAACATTTTATTTATAAAATGTTATTTGCATAAATGTATCTGTGAATATGCGAAAAGCAAAAAATAAATCCGGTTTTTCATCTCTGGTGCAACGAAAATAGTTTGTTTTCTATGTTATTGTCACTTTTCCAAATCCAATCGAATGGATTGAGACAAATCAGATTTGGAATTTTACGGATTTTCACTCCTAAGTTGACCTTCATATTTATTTTAGTAGAAAATAACTCAGCATTTCTTTATTTTACTGATGATTAAAAAAAATTTTTTCTTACTACCAAGACAACAAAAAAACTATTTCCAAGATAATATTATCTTGAAGACACACACACACACACACACACACACACACACACACACACACACACACACATATATATATATATATATATATATATATATATATATATATATATATATATATATATATATATAGGGCTTTACACGCTCCACTACTTTTGGAGCTGCTCCCGCTCCTGCTCCAATGCCCAAAATTGGAGCTGGCTCCTCTCACGCTCCCTATTTTCAAAAAAGAGCCGCTCCTGCTCCAACTCCTATAAAAAAGGAGCGGCTCTTTTTCAGCGCTCCATAATGAAAATGTACCTTCTTTCATACACGTTCTATTCTGCCAATGAGTGGTCGAAGGATAGGGGTGGGCGTCAAAGAATCTCGTCAATATGGGTGGGGATGGCACTTTAAATGTAAGACCGTAAGATAATATTTGACAAAATCTCGCTAATATTTTGAGAGTTATAGGAGAACATGTCCGACGAAGTATAGGATTATAAGTAAATTTTCGTTTCCTGAGGTATAAAATAGAAATAGAAAAATCCCTGAAGTATTTTAAAACAATTTTAATATTCATTACATTAACAACCTAGTTTTTCAGGAAAGGAAAATGTCACCCGATATTTTTTCTTTTGTTTTAAGTAAATAAAGTTTTACTTTTAAACATGTGATTATTTTCTTTTTAAAGAAAACATTTCTCTGGGAGAGGAGAGACAGCCAGGCCAACATTAATCGTCGTACTGTTGTTTAATATTTGTTTGTTTTATGAGCGTAACTATATTGTATAATGTATATTATTATTTACAACAGAGAAACGGGCAAGTACTTTCAAACAAATCAATTTATCCATTTTCTTTTCAATAGTACAATTTGGAGCGAAAAAACTCAATGAAGTTTATTTTTTAAAGATTGAATAAAAAAAATATTTCTTCTATAAGTTGGCCAAAAAATATCAATAAATTGTCAAACAATTCAGAGATCCATTTAATGTCTTAAAATTTCATACAAAATATCTGGCCTAGACCTTGGAAGTTGAAAAATATCGGGTCAAATTTTCCTCCACCGAAAAATTAACTGGAGTAAGTTTTCCTAGGTCGGGCAAAAACATTTATTACAATTAAAAATTTGAATAAAAAAGGTGAAAATGTCTATATTTGAAATCTCTAACAAAAACAAACTGTTTACAATTTTAACATTCGATAATAGATTTTTTAAGATAAAGAAAGATATCTATGCTACTTTCGGTTCTAAAAAGACAACAAATTAGTCAGAAAGTCTAATTACTTGCTTTTTTAAATTTAAATTTGAGATATTTTCTTTAATTTTTAATTAAATTAAAGAAACATCGGTTTAATTGTAGAATAGGAACCCCTGTTTTCTTTCGCTCATTTCGCTTGGTATTTTGGATAAAACTGATTGTTGGTCTTAATTATATTTTTGGTCCTGAAATAAAATTCTTATTTACTTTTTAAAGTCTAACTTTAATTCCAGGTTTTAATCGCTGGTGGCCATGTTGGTTTTTATTGTTTTGTTCCTTGGACTAAAGATATTTTTTCCTTGGACTAAAGATATTTTTTTCTTGGACTAAAGATATTTTTTTCTTGGACTAAAGATATTTTTTACTGCTTTAACATTTTATTACACACAAAAAACAAACTTCGAACATTCTATTTACAAAAGCAAGTTTTAATGGAATTTAACGAATTTAAAAGCAAACATGAAAAGAGGTTAAAACATACTAGTCGTGAATTTAAGAATAACAAATGTCGCTGAAAAGACGACGGGTAAAAATGTGGCATAAAAGTTCAATTTGATATATGCTAAAAAATAAATTATAATTGTTTGTCAGGACAAAATGTACCATTTCACCCCAAAAATCGATTTCATCAAACATTTGGGTGAATACCGAGCGTAATAGGCGAGACAATCCAACGGCCCCTATAGTATAATCGAACCTACAATTCTTTATTTAAAAACACGAATTTAAATAAAAATTGGCTTATTTATTCAATCAGCAATAAACATCCTTGTCATAAATACAAAAAAAGTACAAATCTTTAAGAAAATAACTTCAAAGACATCTATAGACTCACTGGCACATTTAAAGACATTTGACACCAAGTTGTCTCCTGCCTTAAGAAAACTGTCCCATCAAAAATGTAACACATAGATGTGAAAAAACCCGGAAAAGTTCAGTTTCTGTTTCCATGTGTAACGCTCTCGTTCTTTCTCCCTCTCTCTCCCTTCCTCTCCCTCTTCCTTTACCAGAGATATAATTTTTAAAAATAACTCAGATAAGTAGACTCTGAGACTTTCTTTACTTTTCCTTTATATTGCTGAATAAAAAACTAATGTTTAAAAAAAAATCAAATAATTTTGGACGCAGAGCGATAACACCACCGCTCTTTAGTCCCAAATGGAGTTGTTCACGCTCCACTCCAGCTGAATATAAAATGAGCTCTTCTCTCCTTCGTTCTAGCAAAAAGGAGCGTGCTCCTGGAGCGCACTCCTTTTTGGAGGGCTCCGTCCCATTCCAAGATGGGTAAAATTCATTCACCAAACAGAACAGTTTTTTTCACCACTTTTATGTCTCTTTACAAAGATTAAACCAAGATATAATGATACAACCTTATGTCTAGAATCCTTATTCTAATTTTAATAAAACCCTTACATGATTTTGATTCTAGAAAACACCTAAAGTTTATGGCTTAATAATTCAGAGTCTTAATAAGAAATGGAAATTTAGGAAATCTTGCTGAATTGGTGTCTAATGACTATGAATCAAATTCAATGCAAATCTGAAATATTTCAATTTACAAATGGGAGTTTGTGCTCATATTGTGCCCTCAATAAAACCTTCAAAATACTCCACAAAAGATGAAATTTGGTGAATATTTATTAGTTGATGTCTAATACTTATTGTTAAAATTTCACAAAAATCGAAGGTAACTGAATCTTCATGAAGAGATTCCACACCTTTTTTTACCCTTTGGATAAAACTAAATTAAACTATACTAAATATATTATAACATAGTTAACTGGTCAGTTAGGGAGAGGAAACTTAATGTTCTAACTTCTTTACTTACTCAACATTTGATAGGTAAAGGAGAACTTTAATGGAATATTCTATGTATCTAACAATATCATATAGAGATCACTTGTTAGCCTCAATAAGGGGCCCCTTGATTTCTGAGAACTTCGACTGAAATAAAATGAAACAAAAAAAAAAAAATATATATATATGTACTAGTTTATACCCACTCCTCGAGTAGTGCTGGTACAATACCTGGGTATGTCAATTTCCATCTTTACCTAACTTCTACCACTTTATACCTCGTACAAAGAAAAATATTTGTGAAATTCCGTGGAAAAAAATGCTACTCATTAGAGAGTAAGTAACTAACATGATGAATGTATTTATGTTTTATCAGCAAAAACATTAAAAAAATATGTGAAATATTTTTGAAAATTAACACATCGTGCAATTT
>OY744532.1:87712881-87825381 GCA_963556195.1 Sepiola atlantica
CAGATTATTACACTAGAATTTATAGTTTATTTTAGAACAAAATCAATACCCGTCACAGGACGGATAAAATTAGTTTCTCAAACGAAACAATTTTGCACCACTTTTATGTTCCCTTATAAAGATTTAAATCAAGATATAATGATACTAAAAGCCTAGAATCCTTATTCCAATTTTGATTAAAATCCATTATATGATTTTGATTTTAGAAAATGTCTAAAATTTCAGGCTTAAAGCTTGAGGGGTCTTAAGAAGAAATAAAAATTCAGAAAATCTTGCTTAATTGGTGGCTAATTACCAGGGATCAAATTCAATGCAAATCTGAAATATTAAAATTTTCAAATTAGAGCTTGTGCCCATATTATGCCTGCTAAAACCTTTCTAAAATACCCCAAAGAAACTGAAAGTTGATAAATTTTTATTAATTGATGTCTAATTGCTATTGTTAACATTTCATAAAAGACGGAGGTATCCACCTCTTTTACCCCCTTTCATAAAAATAAATTAAACATATTTGGACACATTATGACCCTAAAGTTCATAATGATCGATTAATTAGTTTAGGAGTGAATCTTGTACATACAAATATATAAACATATCTTTATAAAGATACAGATTGTTCCTATGTTTATAAGTCATAGTAAACTCAATTTCCATATCGTTGTTTTCTTTCCTTTGGCCAATTAAATATCATCAAGCATATTGTGGTCTTTTTTTAATTTTTGTGGGAAGATTTCCCATACAGGTTTACCAGATTTGCTTTTGCAAATATTAATGGTTCGGTTCGTATGTCTGTTTTTTTGTTTTACTAAGGAGTCACAAAATATCAAGACCAAAAGCCACTCGATGGATGAATTGTCAGTTGAATGATAAAGAATATTATGAGAGAATTGAGAAATGATGAATGGAATCTAAATTTTTTTTAATCCATCTGAGAACGGTTTATGGCAAGCATTTGTTGACACTAGATTTGAAGGCAACCATTTTGTTGTCTGGAAGTAAGCAGTCCTGTGGAAATGGTATTCCACTGATGAGAAGTTTTATGGCAATGTGTTCTACAGATTGGACATTTTTATGGCAATGTGTTCCACTGATGGGAACTTTTATGGTAATGTGTTCTATAGATTGGAAATTTTTATGGCAATGTGTTCACTGATGAGGAGTTTTATGGAAATGTGTTCTACAGATTGGAAATTTTTATGGCAATGTGTTCCACAGATGAAAAGTTTTATGCCAATGTGTTCAATAGATGGGAAGTTTTATAGGAATGTGTTCTACAGCTTGGAAATTTTTATGGCAATGTGTTCCACAGATGAAAAGTTTTATGGCAATGTCTTCCACAGATGAAAAGTTTTATGGCAATGTGTTCAATAGATGGGAAATTTTATAGCAATGTGTTCCTCAGATTGGAAATTTTTATGGCAATGTGTTCCTCAGATAGGAAAAGTTTATAGCAATATGTTCTACAGATTCGAATTTTTATAGCAATATGTTGTACAGATTGAACATTTTTATGGCAGTATGTTGTACAGATTGGAAATTTTCATAGCAATATGTTTTACAGATTGGAAATTTTCATGGCAATATGTTGCACAGATTGGAAATTTTCATGGCAATATGTTGTACAGATTGGAAATTTTTTATGGCAATGTGTTCCACAGATGGGAAGGTTTTAATGGTAATATGTTCTACAGATGGGAAGTTTTTATGGCAATGTGTTCCAAAGATGTGATTTTCTATTCAGACACACATGCTACTTGGAGGAGAGTCATTTTTCTAAAGAACTGACTCCAACAATTTGTTAATTTATTTAACCTCATGCACTGTGAAATACAGCTGACTTGTATATTGTATACTATCCACCTAGTGTGTATAGACTCCTACCTATGTAACAAGTTAATATTTACCTCCCTACCACCATGAGAAGATGTGACACAAGGCCAAAGAGAAAGAACACTCTGGTCAAGAAAAATGTCTTGAACAGCCCCATTGACATTTCCTGGTAGGGGCGCCTCAGGCGAATAAGCAATAAAATAACCCTTTCTCAAAAATAGAAGGTAAAGCCTAGGAATGTGGACCTCCTAGAACTGCACAGAACTATACCTAAGCCTGACAAAAAATGGCTACTTAACTCAAATGCCCCAAACTCTGTTGGACTGATTGATGTGGATGTATCTTCTGCCTGTGAGACAAGTTAAACTACACCTTTTTTATTATAGAAATTCGTGATGACTTTTTAGAAATAGAATCGATCATTATTTTTGATAATGATGTAGATATTTGGACGTACTCTCCTTTTTCATGGTTGGAAATCATAAGCGTAACTGCTAGAAGAGCAAATCCGAGGTGGATGAGTTGGGGTTGCGAGTGAAGCTGATGGAGTTGTGATCTAATTTATCCTGAATTATTCCTACCCCCCCGGGCGCCGATGCAGGATACGCACAAAGTTTTTTTTTCTGAACACGACCTGACACTGTGCCAAATAAGAACATTCAATTTTCCTAAATACTTTCCCTCTTAATATACACAAACTTGACAGCCATTATGAATTTGTAAGCCAAACGTCTTTTTAAACATGAGAAATTGCAGCTCTATGCTAAAAACTAGGAATAACAATTGTTTCAAGAGTTCATAAGTCAATATTTGCGAAAGATTATGGAACAAATTAAACATTGCTCTGACATCTGTAAAAAGTGATTGATGAAAGTATCCCGCTTGAAATATACTTACTTAAAGGCAGGTTTTGTTGTTTTTGTTTTTTTTTTTTTCGTTTTTGTTGTTATTATTAAAAGACACTCATCTTTCTCTTTCATCACTTATTTGCAATTTTTTTATTTTTTGAGTCTATTTTACCATAGATTATTAATGTTAAAAATGATGCATCATTTGATAGAAGGGAGCTCAATATATATATTTTTTTTTATTTTCTTTACTTTGAATGTATTTTTGCTGATATTTTCCCTGTCTTTCATTTATTGCTTATAGTTTTTATTTTGTCAATTTCTTTTTACTTTTCATCTACTTTTTGCTGAACTTCATGTCAATTTTACTTATAGTTTCTATTTTGTCAATTTCTTTTTACTTTTCATCTACTTTTTGCTGAACTTTATGTCAATTTTACTTATATGTTTTTATCTAATTTTGTTTTTGAAGAAAGAATATAAATAACAAAAACATGTCCAAACTGCTAGAGAATTGAGTTATTTGAACATTATAGCTGCCTTTGAATAATCGTAGACTTGATGCACGAGTGGTTAAGTCGACGCTGCCTTAAAGTGGTCTCTAATTATAGTTCAAATCCGGAAAGTATTCTGCTAGAAAAATGCAGGTTTTTTTGTTCTTGTTATTAAAAGACCCTGATCTTCCTCTTTCTTATAATCTTTTATTCTTCGAGTATACATTACCATAAATTATTAGTGTCAAAAATGATACATCATTTGAGGGAGAGATAAAAAATGCATTTTTCGTGATTTTTTTTTCTGCCTTTCATGAATTGCTTATAGTTTATTTCTTATCAATTATGTTTTCCATTTATTTTTTCTGATGGATTTTGTTTTTTTATGTCAATTCTCCTCATGGTTTTTTTTTAATTTAAAGACATATAGTGAAATGATATAAATATATAAAAAAAATTCTGCTTGGAATATACTTAGACGCAGGTTTTGTTGTTGATTTTTTTCTACTCTTCTTAAAAGATCCCATCTTTGTCTTTCATCACTTATTTGTAATCTTTTATTCTTTGGGTATATTTTACCATAGAGTATTAGTGTTAAAAATGAGGGAGGCAGCTTAATATTGTTTTTCTTTTTTAGTTTGTGTGTTCCTTTTATCATGGATGTATTTTTGCTGATTTTTTCCTTGTCTTTTATTTTTTTATACTAATGTGTGATCTCTTATCAAGGCCCGAATGCCACTCAAGGACAAGTATTAAGGAGACTGTTAGTTGGTGATTAACACTCCCTTGAAAGGGTTGAAAACAATGGGTTAAATGGTCAGAATTTGATTATTTAAGTGGGTGGCTCGACAAATATTTATTTATATTAGACTTAAAAACGACCGTGTTGTACTTAGCTGAGAAGCAGCCCTGCGGTATTGTGTTCCACAGATGGAAAGTTCTTGGAAAGAAACTTTTTCCGTTTAGTTCATTTATTGCTTATATTTTTAAAATCATTTTTTAATTTATTTTTGCTGAATTTTATTTCAATTTTACTCATAGTTTTTATTTAATTTTGTTTTTAAAGAAATAATAAAAACGGAGGAGGTAATTCCGGGGAGGACGGTCTTATGACAACAGAACCGATACTACACTATAAATTCCGATTAAATCTAGTTTTTTTTTTCATTCATTTAAAAATATCTAGTCACAAAAGAATAATAGTTTTATTGCTCCTTGGCCTTTTAGCTAAGATCAAAGTGTAGTTCCTGTTCTCTTAACATCAGCGCCGGAAGTTTTCAGCTTCTTTGAAACTGAAAGTTTTAAAATGTTTTTAAAAAGCTGTCGTTTTTTTTTTTTAATAAAAGCTCTTAATTAATTGTGTTAATAATTATAATAATATCATTATCGAGGAAAATATTATAAATATATAATAAAATTTGACAATACCAATTATAAATGTATATTACAGAATATTAATTTACTAAATACATAAAAAGAAAATAAATATGCAAATGTGTAAAAGCTGATTTTGGCTGACAGCGTTTATAGATTACTATATATACTGTATCATTATATTTAAGTTTGGAGGTTTTGATGCTAATATACTTAGGAAAGATTCGCATTTATTCATATTTAGATAAGATTGGAATATTAGATTATCTAAATACAGTATTCTCCATTATTTCGCAATGTATTTATTATGTTTAAAAAAATTGTGACTGACGAACAGACAGAAAGATAGACGGATGGACGGACAAAATCCCTATTTATATAAGATATTTTATCGCTTATCCGAATGCCACTCGGGGATAAGGGAAAAGGAGATTGCTAGTTGGCAATTTAATGATTGGAAACGATGGCTTAAATGATCAGAGGTGGCCCGACAAGAATTTGTTTACATTAGACTATGTTGTACTTAGCTGGGAAGCAACCATGCGGTATTGTATTCCACAAATGGGAAGTTTTAGAAAAGAAACTTTTTACATGTTAGTTCCATTTAGTTCATTTATTGCTTATTTTTTTTAATCAGTTTCTTTTTTGCTGAAATATTTTGTTACTTGTTTGTTAAATTTGATGTCAATTTTACTCATAGTTTTTATTTAATTTTGTTTTTACAGAAATAATATGGATCAAAAACATGTCTTCGAAAGTAGTTATTTGTAGTTATTTGAGTATTATTCCGTCCTTCGCATAACAGTAGACCGGGTGGGCAAGTGGTTAAGTCGATACTGCCTTAAAGTGGTCTCGAATCATAGGTATAGGTTTAAATTCTGAAAGTATTTTGCTCGAAAAATACTTAGAGGCAATTTTTTGGCCTATTTTTATTACTTATGTATAATCTTTTTGGGCTATTTTTATTACTTATGTATAATCTTTTTTGGGCTATTTTTATTACTTATGTATAATCTTTTTGGGCTATTTTTATTACTTATGTATAATCTTTTTGGGCTATTTTTATTACTTATGTATAATCTTTTTTGGCTATTTTTATTACTTATGTATAATCTTTTTGGGCTATTTTTATTACTTATGTATAACCTTTTATTCTTTCACCATAGATTATTGGTCCCCCGATTTATAAAATCGGAGGACTTATGTTTTGAGGCATGTCCTTCCGTCCGTCCGTCCGGATTTTTCTCCGCAACCATCCATTGAATTTCTCTGAAATTTTGCATTAAAATTGTAGTAATTTAATTCTTGTTAAAGCGATAAATATTCTCTGTCTTCTTACCGTAAAAATAGTTGTCAGCTAAACATTATTTAAATCATTAATGTCACTTTTTTAAAATGTATTTATTAAAAATTTTACCGTTTTAATCGACGGGACAACAAAATTTGATTTTGGAACAATTCATTTTAAAATGGGTAAAGTTGGAATTGTTTACCTTTACACGGACGATCTGATTTTTTAAAAAATATGTGTAAAAGGTGATAACGTATGTACGAACATTAAGTGCCTTAGCGTATTATTTTGTAGATAGAAGTTTATCAATAATTGGTCCCCCGATTTATGAAATCAAAGGACTTATGTTTTGAGGCATGTCCGTCTGTCCGTCCGGATTTTTCTCCGCAACCATCCATTGAATTTCTCTGAAATTTTGCATGAAGTTGTAACTTTGGTCAGGTTAGAAAGTGACATTCTCCGATTTTTGAAAAACAATCTGGTTATCCCCCCAGGGGGTCAAAAGGCCCCGAAATGGCAAAAAATGACATTTTTTACCCCATAACTTTTTATCCATCCATTCAATTTCTCTGAAACTTGGCCAAAATGTGGAGGCAATTGTTCCTAATAGAAAATAAGTATCGCTGACTTTGGAAAAAATCTGGTTCGCGCTCCCAAGGGATAAAAAGCCCCCAAAATGGCAAAAAAATGACACTTTTCTCCCATAACGTTTGATCTATCCATTCAATTTTTCTGAAACTTTGCCAAAATGTAGAGGCAATTGTTCTGGATATAAAATGAGCATCCTTGACCTCAAAAAAGTTCTGGTTCGCGCCCCCAGGGGATCAAAGGGGGGGGGGTCAAAAATGCCTCAAATTGCCCAAATTTATTACATTTTACACTCGCCACATCGAGTCACATACAGAGGGGGACCACACATGCGCGGCTTGTTAATGTTAAAAATGATGTATCATTTGAGGATGTTGTAACATTCGAATCCGCATCGACACTGTTGTATCCTTCTAAAGGGGTACAATTAACAAGGTGGTAATTCAGGTAGAAAAAGAATTGCTCACGCGATGTTATAATGAAGGAAGGAAAGGTTTATTGTCATCGAGGGTGCAATAAAGGAGAGACAGACCTTAGTTCAGAATTACTAAGGTCCAAAGCAAAGATCAATGTTGCGTGTAGTGTTATTGAATATATAGTTATCCATGAGAAAGTCTACATAGAAAAAGGGAGAGAACTCAATATTGTTTTTACTAAAAAGTAAAAACAATATTGAGTTCTCTCCCTGTATTTTAATAGAATACCTTTAACCTCTTTTTCCTATGTAGACTTTGCTTGTCCTTTTTACTTTGAATGCATTTTTGCTGATTGTTCCCCTCTTTCATTTATTGCTTATTTATAGTTGTTTTCAATTATTTTTTGCTGGTACATTGTGCCACTTTTTTTTGCTGAGCCTTATGTCAGTTTTGCTCATAGTTTTTATTTAATTTTGTTTTTGAAGAGATATGGTGAAGTAATAAGCATAAGAAGAAAAAAAAAGCATGCAATGTCCACAACGCAAATTCAGTGTTAATTCGGTGCTAGCACAAAACTCCAGGAGACAAAAATAGTAGAATCATATGAATAAAACAACATGTCCACAAGGCTAGATTTTGTTACTTTTTTGCTGAATTTTATGTCAGTTTTACTCATGATCTATCTATCCATATATGGTTGCGTCCAATTCCTTATTGGTAGAAAATATCATGTACAGATGGCCAAAATGACACATTTATTATAAGAAAGTATTTCACAAGATTTTTTTACAACAATAGGACTTAGGTAAACTGAAATGAAACTAGCATTAGTAATTTTCGATGTATCATAATTGAAGTATATGACAATGATTTCATACAAACTGAAGACATATCATTACTCTAACTTGACAGACTAGCTGACAAATTGGAAACGATTGAATGGCTTGCAAAAGGGTCGTTTGTTAGCAAATACTTGTAGTTGTGCACTCTGCGATGTAAGTTGCTCCTTCACACGCCATTCGAGATCCAGTGATGGCTGGAAATGGGGTTGTCCAAAAAAATCTTGTGAAATATTTTTTATAATAAATGAAAAAAATGAAATACAAAAACATCTTGTGAAATATTTTTTATAATAAATGAAAAAAATAAAATACAAAAACATCTTGTGAAATATTTTTTATAATAAATGAAAAAAATAAAAATACAAAAAATCTTGTGAAATATTTTTTATAATAAATGAAAAAAATAAAAATACAAAAACATCTTGTGAAATATTTTTTATAATAAATGAAAAAAATAAAAATACAAAAACATCTTGTGAAATATTTTTTATAATAAAAGAAAAAAATAAAATACAAAAAAATCTTGTGAAATATTTTTTATAATAAATGAAAAAAATAAAAATACAAAAACATCTTGTGAAATATTTTTTATAATAAATGAAAAAAATAAAATACAAAAAAATCTTGTGAAATATTTTTTATAATAAATGAAAAAAATAAAATACAAAAACATCTTGTGAAATATTTTTTATAATAAATGAAAAAAATACAAAAACATCTTGTGAAACAACAAAACTGACTTTTACAACAAGTCTCTAATCAATACGAATTAAAAAAAAAGTTTTCATTTTGGCCACCATCCGTACACAATATGAATTGGACGCAACCCATATACTATTAAAAAGTTATGTTGTTTTTGGAATTTGCCTGTTCGTACGCAAATAGAAAAATGTGATTCGTTGACAAAAAAGGAATAGGCAGAGTACACATCACAAAAGCTGTAGGTTTTATGATGTCAATATCAGAGTTCGGATCTCGCATAAATTTTATGAAATTAGCATAATAACATAAAAACTTAGCATAATAACATAAAAAATTAGCATAATAACATAAAAAATTAGCATAATAACATAAAAAAAAACATTATATAATAATTTTTTAAAACTAATCCTTTTATTAGATAATCACAAAAAAGTAGACATAAAGGTTATTCGACATTAGTTCAAAACGAATCATCTTTGCTTCAAAACATAATTTCCAATGCTTTTGCCAATAAAAACAATACGTAAATACATTCATCGTAGTTACTTACTCTCACATGCAAATACCAAGTAGTGTATTTTTTTCCACAAAATTTCACAAATACTTTATTCCATACTAGCTATAAAGTGCTAGAAACAAGGTAAAGATGGAAATTGACATACTCAGGTATTGTATCAACCCCTTTCAAGGCGCGGGTATATACTAGTATGTTTTATTTAAAATGTTGTTTTTGATGAGATGAGGTGAAATAATGTAAATAAGATAAAAGTATGCAATGTTCACAAGCTCACTGTGAATTTGGTGCTGACCCCAAATTCTAGGAAATACAGCGGCGATAATAATAATAATAATAATAATAATAATAATAATAATAATAATAATAAATGATGATAATAATAATAAATAATAATAATAATAATAAATGATAATAATAATAATAATAATAATAATAAATGATAATAATAATAATAATAATAATAATAATAATAATAAATGATAATAATAAATGATAATAATAATAATAATAAATGATAATAATAATAATAAATGATAATAATAATAAATGATAATAATAATAATAATAAATGATAATAATAAATGATAATAATAATAATAATAAATGATAATAATAAATGATAATAATAATAATAATAAATAATAATAATAATAATAATAATAATAATAATAATAATAATAATAATAATAATAATAATAATAATAATAATAATAATAATAAATGATAATAATAATAATAATAAATTTAAAAAAATTTTGAATAAAATTTCTTTTTTTTTTTTTTTTTTAAATGGTGCCGGCTTAGGCTGACACCAGACCAAATATTTGTAGAGGGTCGAGGAGGATGAGAAGACCGAGAAGGGACAGCACAAACCAGACCTCCACTGGAAAAGTGCAGATAATGCTGGGACCTTGGGGAGGCTTATTGCCCCCCAAATCCCAGAGAAGACTACTTGTCCTTACCAGCGAGAAATCAATGGTAAGAGGCTGTTGCGATACCGCATTGTTATCGAAAAGAGGTGAAGAATACTGGAAATCTGGGGAGGCTTGTTGTCACTCAGACTCCAGAAAATACCACTGGTTGTTGTCGGTGAGCAATCACTGACGATGATCTGTGTGAGAACTCCTAGTGAGTACAAATAATTACCAATAAGCATAGGAGCACTAGAAAGAGTCTCGAAAAAGCTGGAAAAAAAATCTGAAAGAAATTGGAATGAAACGGAAGATAGAGACTATACAACAGAGGGCAATGATAAAAAAGAAGCTGAAATTTTAAGAAAAATCCTCAAATGTGGAAACCAACTAACATAAACTACAAACACTAACCAGCCACGTGGAAGTTGCAATAGAAATGAAGCAAAAACATAGAAAAAATACCACCACATGAACCCAAGAGAACTGAAACTGCAAGAAATTGCATAATCTGCCCTCCCCCCTCCTCGGAAAAAAAGCACAATGTAATGGCACCAGTCTTGGCTGATACCACACAAATTAGTTGTGAAGGGTCAAGGAGGATGGAAAGACCGAACAGGGAAAGCACTAACCAGACCTCCATTGAAAGGGGGCGGACAGTACTGAGACCTTGGGGAAGTTTATTGCTACCCAAATCTCAGATAAGACAAATAGTCGTTACCAGTGAAAAATCAATGGTTAGCAGCTGTTGCGATAACGCACAATCATTTGCAATGGTTATCGAAAGAGGTGGAGAGTACTGGACACCTGGGGAGGCTTGTTGTCACTCAGACTTCAGGAGACACAATCACTGATGATCACGTGTGTGAGAACTCCTAGGAGTAAATAGTAACAATAAAATATGGTAAATGACTACATAATTCCAGATGAGATCTAGGATTGAAACATGAGTTCATTTATATAGTCAATCATCATATTTTATTTATATAGTCAATCATTCTTATTGTAAAACACTGGAAATCTTCAAGTCAAGTCTTACCAGCTTTTCAAATTGACAATATTGTCACAAATCTGATTATTGATTCAATAACCATTTTGCGCTAATAATTATGACTTCTGCCAACATTAATATCCTTTTGTCTCTGTAGACAGACCAAACAATCTCCGGCTGGGAATCGGCACCCATTCAAATCTCTTCAATCATTGGGATGTTCTCCCAGCTGCTCATTCCAAGGAGCTATGAAAAAATACAAGAGTATATATATATATATTTGTTAATAAATATTTTTAATTTTTATCTACAGACACATGTGTTTCATGCTTACGCAATCTTCAGTGTAGGAGATGATAATTACTGCCGGTCGAAGGATTTGAACCCAGTTACATAGTCACCTTTGACTCTGCAGCCTGGTATTCAACCCCTCAGCTACATTGTATGACCATGAGTAAGAAGAGAATTAAATTCTATATAATGTCAAGTCAGTGGACATATATATATATATATATATATATATATATATATATATATATATATATATATATATATAAATATATAATAATAATAGAATTAACGATAAGTGAAGTATCGTAAAGTGATCTATCGTGATAAAGTAAAGCTCAATACGTTGAGTATTAATTTACTCCTCTCCAGGAGTTAGGCACAAGGCCAGTTTTTATCTTACTCACACAAGTAAGATGTGACCCAAGGTCGGGTCGGGAAAGTGGGGTTTAAAAATTAGCCTGGGCAGCCCCGTCGGACTTCCCCGGTAGGGGCGCCTCAGACAATAAGCAATAAACTTACTCCTCCCCAAAGAGGGGAGACAAAGCCTGGGAGGGTGGACCTCCTAGAACTGCACAGGACAGACCAATAGACCGGCGTAAATCCAGCCCCGAAGGCCAAGATAATACCAGTCTATGGGGTGCAGTATCCATCGGAACAGATACTACACTTTGATCTTAGCCAAAAAGCTCAATACGTTGAGTAGAGCAATCAATTTTTAAGAAGGAAAGATGAAGATAAAAAATTGCATAAAATTACATAAAATTGATACAAATTTGATTACATCGAATGTTCAGATGCCAGGAGTTACACTAATCCTTAAACCATGGTTTTTCAAAGATAAAACTCTTCCTGTCAGAGGATAAAATTCGGTAATGTGGTATTTATAATAAATAAATATTACCTGTTCCATTTCACTTGGAAAATTGAAGAAGAAATAACAGAAAAGGTTGGGGATAAAGAAATAAATGGCCGAGAGGGAGAATGGTAACAGTATTGAGTAGCCATTGCCGAAGACAAAAGGGGACGCTATGGTGCAGACAGCAAAATAGCAAAAGTTTGTAGATTTGGAGAAAGGTTTGTGGATTTGTAGAAAGTTTTTTTTAAAAGTTTTTACAGGGTTTCAAATAAAAGGCAGAGGGTTCAAAAATATCTCACTTGGTCCCTGAGGATTCGTGTCTCCGTTTAGTGTATAGTTCCGTAGAATTACAAGTAAAAATCCTGGACTGATATTTTAAATATCGAATTCGACGGATCCGAGGTGAAGATTGTCTGTTAAAAGACGCTATGTGGCAAGGTTCATATCTGCCTTCAAACACCTGGCTTCCCAGGCAGTGAAATGTTTCAAAAGTTGTTATACATTATCTTAAATATTCGGCTTTTGGTAGGAAACTCAGCCGACTAAAGAGAACAGAACTGGATCCACCGAAAGCAGTTGGAATAATGCGTACAGCTAATGTTTTAAGGGTGTGTGTGATGGTGTGGGGTAGGGTAGGGTGAGTGGTGAAGTCTATAAATTCAAGTTTTACTTTGAATTGTCAGCTAAAGCCGTGTTGGGTGTGTCTGTAGGGTGGGGGGAATTCAATTGCTTATATATATATATATATATATATATATATATATATATATATATATATATATATTCATATTCTAGAACTGAAAGATGAGAATAAAAAATTGTAAAGATACAATATTTATTAGAACATCAAAAGTTCAAAGCAAGGAGCTTCATATCCTAATCCATGGATTTTCAAAGATTTTCATCAGAGGATAGAGTAAAACCGACAATGTAATTGTAAATATTATCGGCAGCATTCAACTTTGAAAATTTTACATAACATAAAATAAAATAAAGACCAAAAGGTAAAGAGTTTTATGTTGAGATGAGAGCGTAGAGTCACGGTGGATGCCGACAAAAAACACGTCAAAAATAAAGCAGCTGTTATAGTGGAAATGAATATTGCAAAAAGAATAATACTCAAATTGTTTAGGAATCCAAATATATATTTAAATATTAAACATAAAGAATGATGGTTTTTATGAAGGCATTTTGCCTCATTCTTTATGTTTAAAATTCTAAAGATGTTTAAAAAAATGAACTTTCTCAAATTTATATTTAAATATATATATATATAAGTTAGGCATGTGTATATGTTTATAAATTTGTATGTAACGGATTCAGTCTAAAACTAAGTAACTGAATATTATGATTTTTTTTTAACACAGCTGCTAGGCGTTAGAGTGGGTAATGTGGACTATATTTAATTTAATTCAAAGGGCATTAAAAGGGGGTGGAAGCCCTTTATGAAAATTCAGATATATTTTTTGAAATTTTAATCATAGATATTAGACATCAATTAATAAATATTAAAATTTTAGTTTCTTTGGAATATTTTAGAGGGTTTTAGGGCATAATTCAGCACAACCTCCCATTTGACATTTCAAATATTTCAGATTTGCATTGATTTTAATCCATACTCATTAGAGCAAGAAAAAGTTCCTGAATTTCAATTTCTTCTTAAGACCCCTTAAGCTTAAGCTTTAAATTTTAGACATTTTTTATAATCAAAATCATGTAATGGATTTTGATCAAAATTGGAATAAGGATTCCAGACATAAGGTTTAGTAGAATTATATCTTGATTTTAATCTTCTTAAGGAGACATAAAAGTTTCCCAATATTTTTCTGTTTGGGGGAATACATTTTAGCCGTCCTTGACGGGCATTCATTTTAGTATATATATATATATATATATATATATATATATATATATATATATATATATATATATATATAGTCTCGGAAGTTTCTCAACCATTAAAACTATATTAAAAAAAAAAAAAAAAAAAAAAAAACTTATAGTCCCAAGTCTTCCAGTGGAAAATCACTCATGTAAGTCAATTTATTTTTTACAGTTATTATATTAGTTTATTTCTAACACTATTTTAAGGGATCATCAGTTGTTTACCATGAAAACTGTTTCGGGAATTTAATATATATATATATATATATATATATATATTCATCCACAAACAGCTGTTTCGCCCTATCATAACTGCTCAATGTGATAGTGTTTAAATTTGGGTCATTTTATTATCAACTAGTTGTATTTACCTGGCGTTTTCCGTAGGGTGGAGCGCTTAAAGAAAAATAATTCAAAATATACTAAAAGTCACATCATATTTCAGCACCTCAACTTCTTAACACTGAGGTTGGGTTAAAAGCGATATTTATTTATTTTTTTAACTATTCCATTTCTTATGTTACCAGATTATTTGGGTTTGTTTTTTTGTTTTTTTAAATAAAACTTTAAAAGAATACAAATTGTTATAAAACTATAATTAAAAGCAGGACAAAATAGGTCGAGAAATAGAAAGTGAGCAACGCAAAAACCAAGTTGTTTACAATATCAGCAGGCAGGCTCATAGAGAGAGCGAGTGAAGATTTACATGATAAATGCAGGGAGGGAGTGAAATGACTAAGTCCCATATTGTGTTTTGATTTTAAATAAACTCAAAAGGGTTCATATGCCGTAAAAATGATAAACCCAACCAAACTGACTCTCATATTAATATAGATTTATTTTATTTTCAAGAATAGAGATAAGATCTTTTTCATAAACTTGACTAATCCTAAACATTCTTGAAATCTGCCTATTCTGCATGATATCATGTGAGAAAGATCTTTTCCATTGTTTTACTTGCTTTTTTTGGTTTAATAAAATGCTAAGAATCTCCCCAAGGCAAAAAAAAAAAAAAAAAAAAAAAATCCACCCGAAAAGCCCGGTATTTCTTAGCACCCTTGACAGGTTTTCGTGATGGAATCGGGGTTTCTAGCATTTTCTACATTAGCCAGAAGTAGCTGCTAGGTATCTCGAACGCTGTAACAGCAGCAGCAGCAAAAAAAAAAAAGAAGAAATTGATTCCAAGATGGAAGTACAATTGCAATATATATGGAAAGAAAACGAAATCTCCATTGAAGGGGAGAGAAAACGTCTTTATTGATATTGTTGAATTAAAACAAACTAAAATAAAAATGAAAATCATAAAAAAGAAACGAAACGAATGAAGTATTTTTTTTATAATATCTTACTGCGAAATTCTGTCTGCTTTGGAAGCAGTAAAAAGAAGAACGAAAAAAGAAAAGAAAAATTGTGCACTTAAGACGAAAAGAGTTTTTCTTTCGGTAAGAGCAATATGGGTATACAGAGACAGTGCTCATTATCTTCCTCGGATTGCAGTAGATAGAAAAGTGCACTTACTAAAAGAATGGCAGGGGAATAATGTTTGTCTCCTCGTTGCTTTTCAATAATTCCAGGCATTACAGATTATGAAAGTAGGATAACAAATTAACCCGTACATAAAGTATGTGCCAGTTTAAGCAGCAGATGCGGCTCGGCCAGATGACAGATTACATGTGATTCCTGGTTAAGTTTACACAGTTATAGAGGAAGTTGATGGACATTGTTACATTTCCTCATCTGTCGCAACCAATAACAGCCTGTCTTTCATAATAAAAAATACCAGATTGGGACTGACAAGGAATGGTAAAAATTGACATATTTTGAGTATTTTCTACAACGGAGACGTAAGACTAATTACCAAAGCGAATCTTGTCCTTGCAGAAGATACATAAAAGGCATTGGGGGTCTAATGCATATATTAGATGGACCCCTCTTGTCTCTATAAACAATGGATACTTTCTGTAAGGGTGTTATATGTACCCTTACCGACGTCTGTATAAAATCCTTGACACCTTCTTGCTGCCTTTGCCGCCATCATCGTTGTGAGTCCAGGTTGCTTTTTCGTGTGTTGATACAAAACCATGCCGACACTTGTTCATTAGTTTACTAAAGGATTATTCAAAATGATAGAAACAAAAACTTCGGATGTGTGTATGTGTGTGTGTGAGAGAGAGAGAGAGAGAGAGAGAGAGAGAGAGAAATATGAGATAGATAGATCTCACTGCATCATGTTACCCTTCACCTGCCGTCCCCAGTTTCAGTGAGGGCATAAAACACGTCTTTTCTTGTTCAAGTCTCGCCGGTTAAAAGAAAGAAAGAGGGCTCCATTTGGAAATCACATGGTTTGCATAACTTCTGCTTGGTATCACTCTCTGATCCCTGATCTCCAAACATTTCCACTAAAACATGACTATTACTATGTAACAAGGGTACCTGCATGATAAAAAGTTTATAGTGAAGGACAGGTTAGATGTAAGACTTCTTTTGACCTGGCATTGCTTAAGTTCTCTGGCAAAGGAAAATTTAAGACGGGCGAATGCAATGCTGGCATAAATAAAGACTGGTGTTATCTCGGTGTTTTTGTTCTCCTAGTTGCCCTATCAAAGCTTTAGTGTCTAGCTTAGAGGATGATCAATTGATTCAAACCTTTCCCACAAACATTAGAGATTTTCGACAGACTGCTATCATCAGTACTACTATATTTCTTAAAAGTATGTCGAGTATATATATATATATATATATATATATATATATATATGAAGAATATTCTGCTAAATTCCAGTGATCACGTTTTTATTCAATTTTTTTTTTTACAAATCCAAAAAATCTTCAGTGCATTTTGACAGACCGATTCACGCACAGATAAACAACCAAAATTTACATGTCAATTCAGGATCTTTCATTCACGCTGCTCTTCAGAAAACCAAAGTTTGCTTCCAGAAAAAAATTATTTCAAGGCAGCAAAGAAAAAAATTCACAAACTAAGCGACTTTCATTGAAACCCGTTCCCACGATGGGAACATAGATGTTTACATATATATATATATATATATATATATATATATATATATATATATATATATATATATATATATATGCATGTGTTGTTGAAAACGACAGAACTCTTCTGTTTAGTGATTCCTTTTTTTTATTTTTTCCATTCGTCGAATGATTTTTTTAACGTTGAAATGGAATTAATTAATGTAGGATCCGTGTGTTTAACTAACGTTTTCGATTTTCTCCGGAATCATCTTCAGGTCTTTAATGGCAAAAATGAATAAAAAAGCGAGTGAAAGAATGGAATTTCTTTAAAAAGATCATTCGACGAATGGAAAAAATAAAAAAAGGAATCTCTAAACAGAAGAGTTCTGTCGTTTTCAACAACACATGCATTAATGAAAAAATGCTGCCTAAATACACACAATATATATATATATATATATATATATATATATATATATATATATATATTGTGTGTATTTAGGCAGCAGTCTTTCATTTAAGCAAACATTGTTTAAACATGATAGAATTTCCTGTTTGATTATACCTTTTTTTTTATTTTTTGAATTTTCCTAATGATTTTTTGGTGTGAAAATAATAAAAAAATTAATGTATGTTGCATATGTTCTGCTTCTGAAACTTTTCTTTTGATATGTAACTGACCTCACAGGCATCTTTTTTGGCTGCTTTTGGAAATTTTCTTTTCTCCAGCCTTTTTGTTCATTTCGTTTTGTCACGTGAAAATGATTGGATGAAAAATCGAAAACGTTCGTGATACATATGGGACATAATTTTTTTTTTTGATTTTGACACAAAAACAGATCATTACCAAAAATGGAAAAAGTAAGAAAAGGTATAATCAAGCAGAAATTCTTTTATGTTTAACAATGTTTGCTTAAATATATATATATATATATATATATATATATATATATATATATATATATATATATATATATTGATGAGATAAAAAAGGAAAACCAAAAGAATATTTATGTATTCATCCACGTTTCGTATTTATTGTCATACTTTCTCAGGATGATTTGTTTGAAGAAAATCAAAATATGAGAAACAATTAGATGGTGACAGTTGTAGCAATAAGGATGTAGGATTATTAGAGAAATTGTATTAATATTTACCCATTGCTCAAAAGAAACTGTATAAATATTTACCTGTAGTTAGGAAGAAATTATATTAATATTTGTCCATTGCTAGGAAGAAATTATATTAATATTTGTCCATTGCTAGGAAGAAATTATATTAATATTTGTCCATTGCTAGGAAGAAATTATATTAATATTTGTCCATTGCTCAAAAGAAACTGTATAAATATTTACCTGTAGTTAGGAAGAAATTATATTAATATTTGTCCATTGCTAGGAAGAAATTGTATTAATATTTGTCCATTGCTAGGAAGAAATTATATTAATATTTGTCCATTGCTCAAAAGAAACTGTATAAATATTTACCTGTAGTTAGGAAGAAATTATATTAATATTTGTCCATTGCTCAAAAGAAACTGTATAAATATTTACCTGTAGTTAGGAAGAAATTATATTAATATTTGTCCATTGCTAGGAAGACATTGTATTAATATTTGTCCATTGCTAGGAAGAAATTATATTAATATTTGTCCATTGCTAGGAAGAAATTATATTAATATTTGTCCATTGCTCAAAAGAAACTGTATAAATATTTACCTGTATTGATTTACTCCTCTCCAGGAGTTAGGCACAAGGCCAGTTTTTATCTTACTCCCACAAGTAAGATGTGACCCAAGGTCGGGTCGGGAAAGTGGGGTTTAAAAATTGCCTGGGCAGCCCCGTCGGATTTCCCCAGTAGGGGTGCCTCAGGCAGTAAGCAATAAACTTACTCCTCCCCAAAGAGGGGAGGCGAAGCCTGGGAGGGTTGACCTCCTAGAACTGCACAGGACAGACCCATAGACCGGCGTAAATCAAGCCCCGAAGACCAAGATAATACCAGTCTATGGGGTGCAGTATCCATCGGAACAGATACTACACTTTGATCTTAGGAAGAAATTATATTAATATTTGTCCATTGCTAGGAAGAAATTGTACTAATATTTGTCAATTGCAAGGAAGAAATTATATTAATATTTGTCCATTGCTAGGAAGAAATTATGTTAATATTTGTCCATTGCAAGGAAGAAATTGTATTAATATTTGTCCATTTCTAGTAATAAATTATATTAATATTTGTCCATTGCTAGGCAGAAATTTTACTAATATTTGTCTATAGCTAGGAAGAAATTATATTAATATTTGTCCATTGCTAGGTAGAAATTATATTAATATTTGTCCATTGCTAGGAAGAAATTATGTTAATATTTGTCCATTGCTAGGAAGAAATTATATTAATATTTGTCCATTGCTAGGAAGAAATTATATTAATATTTGTCCATTGCTAGGAAGAAATTATGTTAATATTTGTCCATTGCTAGGAAGAAATTTTACTAATATTTGTCCATTGCTTGGAAGAAATGGTACTAATATTTTTTTATAGCTAGGAAAAAATCGTATTAATATTTGCCCATAGCCACAGGGAAATTGTATTAAAACTACAACATAAATCAAATATTTCCCAATCTTAATATCCTTTTATGAAGACAAAATAAATTGAACATTTTGTTAATTGATTCTAAGGGAAACATGTTATGCTTAAATTGAATTGAGTAATAAAAAAAAAAACACATTAATATTCAGAACTTTTGATCGCAGGATTTGTTAGCCATTTTTTGTTTCATGCAAAACTCTTTGTTTTAATGGAGAGCCAACTTTATTAATTGCAATTATAATTAAGTTTGAATGGAAAATCAGCTTTTTTATTTGTATTCTGAAACTGATGAGCATCTGGTTTCTTAGTGCAATGCTATTAGGGGAAAGAGCAACAGAATTGCAAAAAAGCAGAATAAAAACAATCAAATTTTGATCAATGTATGCTACAAATTATTTATAAAATAAAAATGTCGGGACCAATGTTACCTCTGTTGGAGAGAAACTGGTTTCCAGGCAAAAGTTATGCCCTTTGATAAAAAAATGAGTAGACTCCAAATCTCGTGTTCACCACGAGATTTGGAGTCTACCCTTTTGGTGTGAACCTTCTATTAATAAATGAAATGTCTTTGTTCTCCACAGCTTTTGAACTTTCTATTACTTTTCATTTATTAATAGTTAGTCAAAGACGAACTATTACTAAATGAAATGTATTTGCCCCCACGGTTTTTTAAAAACTTTCTATTACTTTTCACTTATTAATAGTTAGTCGTAGACGAACTATAAATAAATGAACTGTTTTTTTTGTCCATTACGGGTTTTTAACTGTATATTTCTTTTTATTCATTAATAGTTCGTCGTAGACGAACTATTAATAAATGAAATGTGTTTGTCCCCCACGGTTTTTAACAGTGTATTACTTATTTTTATTAATAGTTCATCGTAGACAAACTATTAAAAAATCAAATGTTTTTGTCCTGCACGTTTTTTCAACTATTACTTTTCATTCATTAATAGTTATTTATAGCCAAACTCTCAATAATGTAAAGGCCTTTGTCACCCACTGTTTTTGAACTGTCGTTTACTTTTCATTTATTAATAGTCAATTGTAGACACACTATTAATAATTGCATGGTCTTTGTCCTCCACGGTTTTTTCACTGTCATTTACATTCAAACATGTGCGGTAATTGTCAACCAATGCACGGTTATTATTAGGAGCCATCGGGTGTGTCAAGAATTAGTTTAATTTCCCTATACACTCTTTGCTAAACTTGATGAATTAGAATATCAAATATTTGATTCCTTCAAAAATAATTGTAAGCATAACCTAATATTTTAAGTAGTTCATTTATATAAAAGAGAGATTTTATTTCAGCAACCTCTGATAATAAAATCATTTGTATCAATCTCTATCTATAATTGTTTTAATAAATAAATATTCTTCTAATATCCATAGAAATATATATGTTTCGTGTTACCTTACACTCATCACTATGGATAACATAACTGTACTGCCGGTCGGACGATTCGAACACTAGATCCAAGTATTATGAACCCCAGTTTCTTACAGCTGGGCTGTTATGATGATCACTCTTTAAAATGCGATAGAAATAAGTCTTGTATTATTATGTGTAAACACAAGTAATGAGATGCAGACAGTGTTCCAATTTTCTACAGGGAGAGAACGCTCAACGTGGCTAAATATTAATCTTCAATTTAATTTCTCTTAAAGTGCTCAACTTAATGCAACTTAATAATTAGTCAAGTGTCAATTATCCAGTCAATTAAAGAAAATATAAACAATAAATAATGTGTAATCTATCACACAAAAACGTAAATAGTAAGTCATGGCATGTATTTAGTAAAAGATGGCAAATGTTTTCCAACCAATCTTGTCTTAATATTTATGATATTTCTTATTTAGTCTTAATTATATAGTCGGTAATCTTGCAGTAGAGTTAACAGCCGTGAAATCGAAAATAAAAAAAGAATTACAACTAATAACTTGTTGTAAAATTCATTATCTCTGAATTTGTTATAGTTAAGTTGACTTATTGTTATGGTGTAAGCTGATCTACCTATTTCGGAAATAAATTGACTTACCCACACACAATAAATACAGTTATGACTAAGCGTCATGGCAGTGATTGATGGCAGTTATGGCCCCAGAATCAGACACATACCTTCTGTAACATACTTTTGGTCATTATACCACGGTTATCGAAGCATAACAATTTTTTTTTAATAGCGTTGATTAACTAACAGCAAAGGGCCAAACAGCCATTTTCTTTCTCATGTGTCGAAAGAGAGAGCTTTGAACGGATTCTAATTTTTAACTAAAACAAAATTGAAAACAGTTTTAGAACGTTAAAAGTATACAGGTCGGTAGAAAATAAAATTTTAATGCGTTTGGTAAGAGTTATTTGTTGTTTATTTTTGTATTTTTTTTTATTTCTCAGTTGTTTACTATACTGCATGATTATCGTATAGTTCAGCAAAAAGTCTCTAGGGATGCAAATAATTAAAAAATAGTTTTTATTTCTCCTATAAAATTAAGCATTCAACTTATTTCACAAGTACTACAGTGCTCTGGCGATCTTGCTGCACTTGTGTACCATCAGCGTATGTACCCTCGATTAACCCGTCAGTCAGCAAAATCTCACCCCTTCATTGTAGAGGTCCCCAGATATCGGAAAGCTTTCTACTCTAATGGTTTCTTTTCTCGAACTGCTTGCCTTTGGAATTCCATCCCTGCTTCCTGTTTCCCCGATGGTACCAACATGTAGAAATTTAAATGTAATGTGAACAAACATCTCGCTGCACAACTCCCTACTTAGGATAGCCTTAAAAATCTGGCCCCTAATTCTAAGTAGCTCGTTACGACTCAGTGCCAATGTACTTTGTTTGAAGTGAATATGAGTAAAAAAAAAAATTAAAAAAGAGAAGAGAAAAAAGAAAAAAAAAAAAAAGAAAGAAAAAAAAATTTAAAAAGAGAAGAGAAAAAAGAAGAAAAAAAAGAAGAAAAAAATTAAAAAAGAGAAGAGAAAAAGAAAAAAAAAAGAAAAAAGAGAAAAAAGAAAAGAAAAAAAAGAAAAGAAAAAAAAAGAAAAAAAAAAGAAAAAAAAAGAAGAGAAATGGTATGAGAGAAAACTTATTTCGAATTTCATGTATCTTTTTCATTTCTCAATAGAATATAAAATTATAGACTGTCATATGGCAACGTTTTATTGTTTTTAGTATTCTTTAGTTGCGTAAAGAAAATGTCACGGAACTCACGTTAACTCATTTATCTCCCTTGCTCTCTCTAACTTGAAAGAAATAATAGCATTAAACTTTGGCATGCATAGCATATATTTTGTATTCTGTCACAATAAGTATGAACTATCATTGCAATGCATGGATAGTTCCTATTTCTGTATATGCAAGTGAAACATGGGCTGTACTACCAGATCATGAAACAAAGCGCAATATCTTTGAAATGAAATGTTTAAGAACTATCCTTGTTTGGAGTAACTTTGCGAGATAGACTAAGAAATGCAGATATCAGAAAGAGGCTTAATACTAACAGATCCATTAATAACGTTATTCGAAAAAAGAGATTAATGTGGTTTTGACATGTTTTCCCGATACCAGACTCCAGCTATATCAATAAATCATATCAAGAAGATTTAATTCAAGAAAGAACAAAATGACGACCACCAAAGAGATGGGCCGTTCATTCCAACCGTTTTATTCCTTCTTTTTTTAAATTATTTTTTATGAACTAACCCTTCAGAATATTTCTGAATTTTTGAGATGAGGATTGATAATTTGCATAATTTTGGTTATTCGGATTACATTGCCGCAAGGACCCGTGGACACAGTGGATACAGTACTAAGTCAAATTTAGTTCCAAGTGATAGTCATCTGAAGGTTGAAAGTTCAATCTTTGGTGCGGGCGATACAAAGAATTGCGAATTACCGAGGACTTCTCCCAGTCATGGCTGATGGAACAAGAGATGCTATCCTCGTGGATTAAATAAAGGGTTTCGTTTGAAATTCCGTCCAGATTCCCGAGTTCGAAAGAAATATTCCCGAGTTCAAAGAAGGCCAGAGATTATAGCGGCCGAAACGTTGTGATGATAACACTCAAGATAAGAAATGTAGTCTGAATAATCAAAATTATGCAAACTAACCCTAAAAATAACAGGAAAAAAACATTGATGCTACTTTACAAAAAAATATTTTATAATAAGGAATGTAAATTTAGCTGTTTGAAATAGAAGAACTTTAACATTTTTTAAAAATTCAAAAGATGATGCAAATATATTATACAAATAACAAAAACGGTAAAGTTAGAAATTCCTACCAAACTGTGAATATAATTTAAAAAGAAACAAAGATTAGGGTTAAAACAGGCATGCCGCTCCTAACAGCTAAAAGACTGGCTTAAGACTGTGATAAGTGGCAGGATTTTGTTTTCAAGCAAGTGGCGAACCTCTGGAATATGCAAATAAATCACCTAAATCAAGACAAGACAATAAGTGAAGAGAATTATTTTGTTAAATGCAAAAAGACTTCAAACGTTTCCTCCTTTCGAGGAGACAGATGGGTTTCTTGCCTGTTGTTTATTTATTTAAAAAATTCTTTTTAACATAGTTCACCCCAAACAAGGCAGGCCACCACTGTAGACGTAAGGGGCTACTGAGAAAAAGCGTGAAATTGGGAGCTGCGCGTCGAGATGTCGGTTTACATTAGTTTTACATTTCTGCATGTCGGTACCGTCAGGAAAACAGGGACCAGGGAGAGAGTTCCAGAGTCCAGCAGCACGAGTAAAGAAGCTTTTGGCGTAGAAAGCTCTTCGGCATCTGGAGACCTCCACAGTGAATGGTTGGTCTAGTGATTTTACGTCGTGGGGGCACCAGAGCAGCCAATTCATCGGAGCACAATCCATTGAAGTACTTGTAAAACAGGCACAAGGAAGCAACATTGCGGCGATGGGACAGGGGCTGGAGCTTGGTGGATAGTGAGGGACCTATCAAATTGGCGACTCTGTTTTGGACCTTGTCTAAGAGGGAGAGACTAGTGGATGATGCCCCAGCCCAGATGGGGCAACAATACTCCATGCATGGGCGGATGGTGGCTTTGTAGAGATATAGGATAATGTCAGGTGTGAGAAGTTTACTGGCACGGTATAGAGGGAGCCCACCTTCTTTGCAGCAGCTCTGGCAATGTCTTCAATATATTTATTCTAATTCATGTTTTCTGTGAAAGTTAGGCCAGGGAGTTTGAATGATGAACTCTCAGGTAGGGTGTTATTTGCCATGACAATCGGTGGTTGAAGAGGTTTTTTGTAGTTATTGAAAGAAAGTAGCTTTATCTTTGCAGCATTAAAAGTTACCATCTATTTTTGACCTCATTTCACTACAGACTGGAGGTCATTTTCTAAGGATTCAGTCATTGCCTCAGATATGTGCGCATCGGTTTTGCCCACATGATGAGAGTAGAGTGTGGAGTCGTCAGCAAATATTCCTATCTCAGTCTCAATTACATCAGGGAGGTCATTTATGAAAATCAGGAGCAGTAGAGGTCCAAGGATGGATCCCTGGGGTACATTCATAAGAGAGTACTCACTAAACTATGCAGGTTATTTTTGTTTCCAGTCTAGAGTGTCACTATTTTAGAGAGGAGGATTCTCTATATTAAAAGCGGACCTTGCATCTAACTTTACCCTCGTGCTGAGGCAAGCAAACCGGAGACTACAAATGGTTTATCTCTGCTATGACATTTCACAGTATTTCGCTTTTGATGCCTATAATGGTAGAAGCTCGAAATCAGAGTTGAATTTTTCTTTCTGCATATGCTAGATACTCCTTTGTAGAACATCTAGTGGCTTTATCTGAACTCCAAATGGTGACTGGTGATACCAGATCAGGCTGCCCTGTGGCTCCCTGAGACGAAATTCACCTACATTGACGTTTTTTGTTGTTTTTTTTTGTTTTTTTTGTAAAACTTAATTATGTTCTACAAAACCAAAAACAAAAACAACAGCCCCTCTCCCTTTCTCCCTCCCCTTTTTTATTTTATTTTTAGAACTTGAAGCATAAAAACTTTTACTATAATGACCAGATTCGACATTAAATAACCCAAAAAGGGTTGATATGCCGTAAAACAAAACTACCAAACCAAAAACGATGATTAAACATTTGAAGATATAAAGAACTTGAAGCATAAAAACTTTTACTATAATGACCAGATTCGACATTAAATAACCCAAAAAGGGTTGATATGCCGTAAAACAAAACTACCAAACCATACCAAATGGTGAATAACGTAACCATCTTGGATTTGATTTCTCATAACTAGAAGATGGCTGAACAGAGCCAAACTTAAAACTTACAACATTAATTGATGTGATCCTGAAAACTACTGTTTTAAGCTAAGTGATTGGCTGCATAAAAATTTGAATAGCTTTATACTTTTCTAGGTCATCCTGGAAATAGAAGCCCTAGACAAGCTTTTAATCATCATCATCATCAATATGATGATGATGATGATGATGATTAAAAGCCCGTCGGTTTAAAGTCTGTTTTAGATGCTGGCATCTGTTGGACAGCATTGAGAAATTGATTCTCAAACTAACCTATCTCTGGCCAGGTTTTTATTTATCTCTTTCTCTGAAGTCCATTCTTATCACTATCTTCCATGTTTTCCTTGACCTTCCCCTGTGAACTGAACCTGTTACCTCAACTGTTCTACATCTACTAACCCAAAATCTCTCACCCATTCTTTCAATGTGATCATGCCAACAAAGTCTACTCTTCTGTAAACACCTCCCTATACTGTCCTATATCTTCCTCTGAGGTCATCAGATCTAAGCCTGTCTTTAAGATTCACATTACACATTCATCGCATCATTCTCTTATTATTTCTTTCTCTCCATGCATGTTCATGAGTACACACTCTAAAAATGTAATTGTTAAAAAAAAATTACGTGCCTCTTTTTCATATTGGTGTGTAATTTTAAAGAAACACTTATATTTCTTTTAAATTGTTTCGTCACAAGAAAATAAAATTGACTGAATTAAAATTATGAAAAAAAAAACAGATAATTGTCATGAGTCAGTTTTAGTATATAGGTATGTTGTCAATAAACACCCATCTGCTACCAATCCAAGTTCCGGAGTAGGTAGGTCTGGTGATATATTTATACAAATCATTTATTTAAAAACTGTTACATATTTCAGAGACGTACGACGGTTTCATTGACATGGATTGACCTTTTATTGTTTAAAATGTTGTTAGAATCCATTCAAATCATCAGTGACTCAGAAAATGACATTTTGTGAGTCACTGATGATTTGAATGCATATATGTTTTTAATGCATATATGTGAAAATAAATAGGGAGCGCTGCAGTTGCACAGCCGTTCTGATTGCATCGTTGTTGTTGCAATGGCGTTTAGCCTGGTTAAGTTGAGCCGGTTTCGTTCTTGGCCTGCACTATGATCCGAACATTGATAGTTCTGAGCAAGGTCGCAAGAGATGGTTAGTCAATTGCGATTCCACCATTGAAAACTGACGACTTGTGGACTTGAGATCTCAACCAAGAAGTCCTTCCTGATGGTTGTCGGCCATGTCCTCAGCTGCCCACCGATATGCTTGCACTACCCAGATGTTCGCAACCCTCATGGGCCAGGTTTCATTTCCATACATCTTCACATTGTGTACGCATACCTCATGAACAGTGGTAACACTCCACTGGTTATTGAATGGTAGAAATTCCCTGAACTTACTCTACCCACTTCTAATTCTGTAAATCACACTAGCGCCTGCTCCACACTCTGCACCGCCAAGGTTACAAAATTCTGAACACCGCAAATTGTTAAACACCGAACTGCTTACTCTAACTGTTGACTATTTTAAATATTCCCTCCTCTTCAAAAATGTGATCATGCTCAACCAATCAGAACTTTTTGTATCTTTCTGCCCCCCCCCCCCCACTATCAAACATGTAGTGCACATATAATATCGCTAGAGGTAGAAAAAATAGTATTAGACACTAGCATTTCTACGTTAATTATACATTAACATTGTATCTCTTAAAAGAGAACGTATATGTATCGACCGTTTGTTCAGTGTTTTTGGTTTTGGTTTGCACTTTTTTTGTTCCTTGCATTAGTTACATATTTTTACAACCTGGATGAGGAAATCGTCTGGAACTTGTAAAAAAAAACATCCTATCTCAGAAAAAAAATTTTTTTGTCATTATTTTAATTTTATTAATTAATTAATTTATTTTTATTCACCTGAAACAAAGCAAATTGCTACTAAAGTGTGAGGGACTACTGTGGTAGAGGCATGATTTATAGAGGGGCAACCTGAGTGGGGATTTGGGCAGCAAGACGTTTGTTCACATTACATTTAAATTTATGCATGTTGATACGATCGATGAGACAGAGCAGGGGAAGGGGATTCCAAAGACAAAAGGTCTGAGGTTAGAAGCTATTAGAATAGAATCAAGTAGAAAATCATTTGGTATCTCAGGACCTCTACTGTGTAGGGTGTCATTTTGCTGTTCGTCGTGTGGGTCTGGGGTTATTTTCGTTAAGGGCCTATAAATTCATCAGAGCACATTCCATGGAAGTATTTGTAAAACAAGCACAGGTATGCAGCGATGTGACAAGGGCTGGAGCTTGGCACACAGTGCGAGACCTATTAAATTATAAACTCTTTTTTTCACTCGGACCGAGTAGGAGAGGCGACAATACTTCATGCATGGGTGAATTGTACTTTAATAAAGATATAAGATACTGGCAGGTGTGAGAAGTCTGGTAGACGGAACCTATCTTCTCTGCAGCAGACTTGGCAGCATCTTCTCTGTAGTTATTCCAAGAGGGTGTGGGTAAGTAAGTGGTGCAGAGGTCGATATAAAGTCTTGCAAAAGACTGTCTGAAGAGATGAAAGGAGAAATAAATGGATATTTTTCTTTTGGTTAAACATTGTGAATTCGCTTGATGATTTATTATTTATCTTAGATACATGCTTCGGGCAGAGAGAGAAAGAGAGAGAGAGGGACCTATAACTGGCTAATTTTAAGACTATATTTCACACATCTTCTTTGCTTTTAATGGTACAATTCCCAATTTAAAACTTCCTAGCATCCTAGGATTTGGTCAAATGGATCTTTTGCTTTTTGTCTTTTTCATGTTTCCCATATGTGTCTGTTTTGAACTTTGTTCGCTTGTCATTTTACTGGGTAAGGTGGGGGGGGGTGCTTTAAAGCTACCAGAGTGCAAGCACTAAGATAATAGCAAAAAAAGGAGTCTCATATGTTGTACAAAATCGACTCCAAATTTAAATAAAATAAAATATATATTTCTCAGTCAATGAGAAAAGTCGTTGGGAGCCTTCGAACACCTATATAGTTGTTTAGTCCATTTTCTAAGAAATTCGTTATCACAATAGTCATTAGACAACGTTCAGCAATTTGAACTCCCACAAAGTCCTTGTGTGAAATAAAAACTACTTGAAACAACTCGTGGGAGAAAAGTACACGCAAGCTGAACTGCTTATACTCACACTCTCAACAGTAGCCAACCATTTATTGAATTTATTTCAACCTAAATATACCGGACCCAAATATATGTATGAACATTTGAATCCACCATATTACCTTTCGATGTTTGTAAATGAAGTTTGAATGCAAAACGCAATGAACGCCATTTTAAAAACTGCAAAATTATCTCTACAAAAATGTGTACATAATGTGATATCGGCATAATTTCTTTTTGTTTTCAATTAAAATAAGCTTTTTATCAAAGTCTAGATATGATATTTCGTCTTTTTATTTTTTAATTTCTCAATTTAAAATAATTGGCTTTATCGCGTTTTGCATTAGAACTCTTCAAATATATATTTTAATTTGTAGGAATTGTGTTATTAATTTAATTAATGTACGTACGTTGGTTCTACTACACCAGTATACAGTGGGAGGAAGGGAGAGGGAAATAAACTTTATGAGTAAAACTTGCACATTAATTTTGATTAAATTAAATGGTTTCAAAGAAAGTTTAATATCCAGTGTAGCATATCTCTGCAAAAAAAATGTTAATTCGTCTAATGGATATGATTGTAGATTATACTAAGTTCAAATTTGATTGGATCTATTTTAGTCTATTAAGCATTGATACTGTTGGGAAAAAGTATGAACCTACAAACTCTTCCTCAGTAAAATAGTGAGTTATGTTCAATACAGGGTGACCCTTCCTCTATGTAATATCATGTAATATGCCACCCACAATTCTTTTTGTAATTCAACCATATTTTGGACAAATGAACTTCAGTCTATGCCTGAATTTTTCACCAAGTTTGAGTATTGATTTACTCCTCTCCAGGAGTTAGGCACAAGGTCAGTTTTTATCTTACTCCCACAAGTAAGATGTGACCCAAGGTCGGGTCGGGAAAGTGGGGTTTAAAAATTGCCTGGGCAGCACCGTCGGCATTCCCTGGTAGGGGCGCCTCAGGCAGTAAGCAATAAACTTACTCCTCCCCAAAGAGGGGAGGCGAAGCCTGGGAGGGTGCACCTCCTAGAACTGCACAGGACAGACCCATAGACCGGCGTAAATCAAGCCTCGAAGGCCAAGACAATACCAGTCTATGGGGTGCAGTATCCATCGGAACAGATACTACACTTTGATCTTAGCCAAAAGGCATCCTAGTTTGAGAAATAAAAATCCAACAGTCTCTGTTTTAATGCTGTCTAATGATATGAGGGACACTTTGGTGATCGCCTTATCAGTATGAAGTGCAATCCTGGATGGGCTTCACACTCACCGGCCTTTACCCCCTTTTCCAATGATTTTTATCTCAAAGATAATGTCTATCAAAATATCCCCAGACTATTCCTGAATGGAAGAGGCCCATCACAGCCGAAATCAGAGAAGTAGCAAGAGATGAGTGTGTCAGAGTTATTGACAAGTTTGCACACGGTATCTAGGTGTGCTTATCATAATAAAATAAAGACTGTTGAATATTCAGAACTGAAATTTGGTGGACAAGTTAGCTATAGGCTGAAGTTCATTTTTACTGAATATGGTTGGATTGGAGAAAGGATTGTGAACTTTATGTACAATTTAATGGGTGGTATTTTATTTGGGGCAGTGAAGAGAGGTAAGCCTATAAAATAAATTACTTCTTAATATATTTCAGTTTTAAATAATCCTCCAAAACGGTTGATATGCCGTAAAAGAGGCAACAGATATGTACTTTTTCTTACAACCATATATGGTGCCTAGCTAAGCTAAAATTATAGAAACTTTATTTGATTTGAAATCTCTTTTACATAATGTGATTAAATTAACCAATCAACTATCTACTTTTCATATGTGGTTCTATCTCACCCTAGCACCCACACAATGATTCCAGATAAACACTTGCACCATAAATCTATTTCTCGCCTTAACTTCATATCGGGGAAACAAGGAATCTTGCATAATTTTGGTTATTCGGACTACATTTCTCATCTTAAGTGTTATCATCACAACGTTTCGGCCGCTGTAACCTCCGGCCTTCTTCAGGTGTATCTCTTCAAACTCGGGAATATTTCTGTCGAACTCGGGAATCTGGACAGAATTTTGAACGGAACCCTGAAGATGAGAAATGTAGTCTGAATAACCAAAATTATGCAAATTATCAATCCTCATCTCAAAAATTCAGAAAAAGGAATCTTGCTTCCAATATTTCTGGAGACAACTATAAGAGTAACATATCTTTAAATCCTATATATTCCTTAACCAATAGCATGAGCGTAGACACGCTTTAAAATTATGCCTAAAGAAAAGCTAACACATTTTTTCCACAAAAATCGGCTCAAAACAGAAGACAAAATTAATAAAAATAACAGTCATGTGACCTGTTTTCAACTATGTCCGCAGGCTAAATCACTTTCGCTTCTGCCAACCGGTCATAGCAAATAAAAAGAACTTCAACATGGTCACTCATAAAAGGAGTCTCCCCCCCACCAATCATCCAAGAAAAGCCTGTCAAAAGAAAGGACACAACTACAGCCCCCTCCACAATGAGTCACCAGGGGGTGGGGACATTGAATATTAAGAACTTCCTTACACACAATGTCACACACATACTCTCATACATCATAATCACGTTGACGCACTGATTATCGTTAGATCACTGAAGTTAAGCAACATTGAGCCTGGTCATTACCAGATGAGTGACCATGTGGGAGGACGTCGACACCTCCCTGCAAGAACTGCAAAAACAATGTCGTCATCTCCCCAAATCAGGATCTGGTTGTGAATTTAATACTCTCATGAAACTTCCTTCTTCGTAAGAAGCTGGTTAAACCCGTCCAGGGTGAATGCCGTACCAGATACACGTATAGGTACCTACATTCACACTGCTAAAATGAAAACAAGCATATATACACACACTCTTATCCAGACTAATTCATTCTACTCCATTCTACACACAGAGAAGAACAATTTGTCTAAAGTAACAAACACAAATGAACATTGAATACTTGACTCGTACAAGATACCTTCATATTTTGTAAATTTGTATACGAGGCTTATCTAAAAAGTATCCGACTTTAGTCCAGAAAAAATATTTCAAGTACGTGACGGGGTTGGGACCCTAATCCCCTTCAAAGTAGGCCCCTGTTGCTTGCACACACTTAGCCTACCGATCCATGAATTGCTGGAAGTCTTCTTTTGGAATAGCGTTCATCTCTGCCGTCGCATTAGATTCAGCAGGTGTTTGGAGAAGATGCGATGTGTAACACAAATTAAAGAGTAGTTCAACCGATTCAAAAATGGCCGCACATCAGCGGAGAGTGACCAGCGTTCTGGCAGGCCCCAAACTGCTCGGAGTGCAGCTGTTGTTGAGAGGGTGCGAAAAAAAGAGATAATGCGGATATACTAGACGTACGCGTGATCTATTGGGTCAAAACCACTAGCGCTATTTATTCTATGATTTAGTTTGAAAATTTATAACATTGGCATTTCTTTCCGTTAAGACATTCTTCTTGCATCACTAAAAATGATAAGTCTCTTTACTTCTATATCATTGCCATTATGGATAACATGGAAGTAAAGAGACTCATCATTTTGGCATCTAATTTACATACGTGCTTGTGGTGTATACAAGCACTATGTAAATTAGTTAGCAATGCTAAAAAAGAGAGTCAATCGTTCTCTAAATGCTTACAGAGAAATTAGGAAATATTAGAGAGTGGTTGACTTAACATAGAGTGGGAGGGGGCGAGAAAATTACATAGCTTAGTGAGAGATGGTTAACTTGTTCAGTTAATTACAAATTACAGCTAATTAGAACAATTAAAACAGAATTGTTTTCAAATCGAATTCAATCCCAGAACTAAAGTATATTTTAGCATGTGTTTTTTATGATTAAAGTACAGGGTATTGAAGCAAAATTCGACACTTGACAACATGTGAACGAAATACGAGGAGATGATGAGGAGCATGGTGAAGCTCTAGATGGACAAGATCGCTGTCGGACGCCCCTATGTCTTGAAGCAGGACTCTGCTCCTGCACACAAAGCCAAGAAGACCCAGGCATGACTTCTCAACAATGTTCCACACCACTGGTTGCCGGACTTGTGGTCGCCCTCCTCACCCACTACATCCCCTTTTACTATTTCTTCTGGGGAATGATCGAGGCCAAGACCAACAAGCACGCCTACAACATGGTCGGCTCTCTGAAGACTGCCGTTGTGGAGGCATTCACCGCTATAGATAAGGACATGGTCGCCAAAGCATGTGACTCATTTTGCGCCTGCCTTGAAGTAGTCGTCTCCACTGGTGGTGGTTACAATGAAAAATAATTTAATATGTAACTCTAACTGTTGCTAAATAAACTGTCGGGTCTCTGCATATACAACTTTTGTTTTTATTGCCTATTTCGTTTTCTGTTTGTCAAGTGTCGGATTTTGGTGCAACACTATATAAAAAAAAAGGTTAGTTCAACAAACGTTATTGACTCAGATTTAGTATAATAATAGATAAACATGTTATGTTCGTTAATCCTGTTTTTATCTTCATCCTTTCACAAGAATTATGTTTACTTTTACCTATTAGAAAGGCCATCGTCTTTATAATTCATACCTATGCTCACGTTACCCAGCTATGATTTTAATGTTACTAGATTTTATTTAACGTTACTAAACTGAGCTTCAATTTATAACGATATTTTTCCCCCCAAGAGGGAAAAAAAATTTATGAAACAAAAATCGAAATATATTATAAATTAAAAAAAATTAATATAAAAGTGCAAAATGTCAAACGTCGATAACATTTCAGGAATGTAACAACAAATAATAGTTAACTAATAAAATGTCCTTTTGCAAAACCAACTAGCATTTATAACAGAACTATCTTCATACTAGTGGAAGTACTCGTCTATGCCGGGTTTCTCAACTTTTCTCGAATTTTATTGTCAATGTTAGAAGTTGTGACAATAAAGACGAAAACTCAAACTTACCAGCTGAAAAGTGAATGAGATGCTTTGCATGTCGTGCGTGCCCATCTACCAGAAGAAAAAAAGGATTTCTCTTCATGATTGTAGATTTTTATAGTTGCGACTGATTTACATATGTGAATAACTAATTTGCATTTGTGGAGACCAACTGACTTAAATAAGAGGACAGATTGAAAGCAGCCAGTGCGTTTTTAGAGAGCAGAGAGAAAGTGTTGGCGCTTCAAATTTATTAAGTGTCATTTCAGCTTTTGAGGAACAGGAATTCTGTTTGAAGTTTGGATTTTTACAGTCAGTTGCAGAAGTTAAGAACAATAAATACTTTTTTATCGATTTAAAAAAAAAATTATTCAGGTTTATATTTATGATCGATATCAGCTATAAAATAATTGGAAGACGATAGTTAAAAAAAATGTCTAGTTTGAGATATGAACCCACAACATATTGGAACTGAAGGCGAATGCATTATCCACAAAGCCACTGATCTAACGAAAATATTTTGTCTTTTTAACCTACTTAAATGAGTTTGGTGTCGAGATTTTTACCACTCCACATACATCTAAAATAAAAAATATATATTCATGAACATTTATCAAATATATTTTATCTATTTTTAATAAAAAAAAAGACGAATCTTTTCTCTTCAAAGTAAACAATATGTTAAATATGTATGATGAGTAGACGTGAAAAGTAATTCTTTAATCGGCTAAAAAAGAAAACTAAAAATGTCGGAACATTTGTTTCTAATGATATTTTGACGTACTTTCATGAACGGCGGAACCGGGGGGGGGGGCAGGGGGACTCAAGCCCCCCCCCCACACTTTTTAACTTGGCCCCCCCACTTTACAGTCATCAATAATGGAGTTATATATGCATGTGTTTAACCGGGCCCCCACTTTTTAGGAGAGCCCCCCCCCACTTTTATAACTGTGCCGCCGGTCCTGCTTTTAACTTTGAATAATGAGTTTCAAAAAAGTTCAAGAACTTCTGACATTGAATAGGAGATCGGATCGAAGGTTCTGATTTCAAATATGCGGTTGGTTTGGCTTTTAGATGAACTGTTTAACTGTGATACCGCTACACACACACATACACACATACATACATACATACAGACATACATACATACACACATACATACACACATACATACATACATACACACATACATACATACATACATACATACATACATACATACACACACACATACATACACACATACATACATACATACACACATACACACATACATACATACATACATACATACATACATACATACACACACACATACACACATACATACACACATACAGACATACATACATACATACATACACACATACATACATACATACATACACACATACATACACACATACAGACATACATACATACACACATACATACATACAGACATACACACATACATACATACACACATACATACATACATACATACATACACACATACATACATACAGACATACATACATACACACATACAGACATACATACATACATACATACACACATACATACATACATACATACACACATACATACACACATACAGACATACATACATACACACATACATACATACAGACATACACACATACATACATACACACATACATACATACATACATACACACATACATACATACAGACATACATACATACACACATACATACATACATACATACACACATACATACATACACACATACATACATACATACATACACACATACATACACATACATACATACATACATACATACATACAGACAACTTTGCATTAAATATATAGAAGTGTAATGCGTGGTTTTAGCATCCCAGATTTCTCACTATCTTACATGGCATTTAACTATGCTAAAACATCATTAAGCTGCAATTTGAGTCTACTTTTGCTGTTTTAAAATTCATCAACATTTATTTAAAAGATGCGTGTGGCTGGTATTAAATAATTATATTTCTCTTAAGATATTTCTGTTTCTATACTCGTGTTTTCTTTAAAATATGCCACTTTATTTATTTTTTGCATATTTTAAAACCATATTTATGAATCTTAAGCAAAAGGTAATAAAGATGAAAGGAAAAGTTTCTAAGTTTCGTCAAAATTGAAAGCAATGGAATTATCATAAATGTTGTTTTGTTTTTTTCTTTCACACGACTCTCCCATCTTGCCGACCAACTTAAAATCGGATGTCTACATTTATTAGCATTTATTATTCGTCTTGCTCACAGAAAATTAACCTTAATTTCTAAAACAGTCTCTGCAATACTCAACAACCCATCAGATAATAACTGCAAGCTATTGAAGAATCCACCACTCTATAATAAAGAACGATGTGTATTTATATTTAAATATATATCCGTCCTGTAACACAAAAGTCTGCCCGACGAATAAGGGAAAGGAGACGCAAATCTATTTCCATAATGAGACGTTTTCTTTCTTTTTTTTTTTTACTTTCTGCTTTCTATACCGATTTATACGTTTTTCCTTCCCTTTTTCTTTCATTTTATTTTCGCTAACCTCTTTCACATAAAAAGGTCCTGCGTCAGTTGTTTTAATGTCTAGCCGCCCCTACCTCCCAATAATCAAAGGAAGAAAATAAAAAGTAACAAAGTCAACGGTTAGTGTTTTATTTTCTTTAGGTCATCAGAAATGACTCGCGTTTTTTTCAACTCGCGATAGTTCAATCCCTAATTATCCTGTTGAAATAAAAAATATTTGAGTAAAACTTACATTGGAAATCAAATGGCAAGTTAGACAACCCCTTTATCTTGTTCTGTAGTCATCACACTCTATGAGCGATGTTTCTAACAAAGGGGGAAGAATTGCTGTTTTCTCGGTCGGAATCTATCCACCTAACAGTTATCGTTGGCTAGTTTTTGACCTAGAAGTAGTATTTTATTATTTTAGTAGTGGCTTCATGTCTTGTCTGGACCGATTTGCATACCCCCCCCCCGCCCGTCTAAAATTAATTCGGAAAAAAATCGTCCACTCTAAATAAAAATCAACCGTAGGTGTTTATTTTTCTTTAGGTCATCAGAAATGATAATAAAAATTTATATGAATATTAATCCGAACACTGGTGAAGCCTACTTTTTTTCCTGTCATTTTTGATGGACAATGTACACTAGTAAGATAAAAGCAATAAGTCCACTTGGATAAACTCTGAATGAAACATACCGATATAACTACCGTTTCTCCTAAAGAAATAAAAAAAACATATAAATGTGTGTAGCTAGATATTAATCATATATATATATATTTTTTTACATATTTCACCCCAAACAAGGCAGGCCACCACTGTAGACGTAAGGGGTTACTGAGAATTAGGGTGTAGGTTTTGGGTGTCATCCTAAGTTGGGAGCAGTGCAGCGAGATGTCTGTTTACATTAGTTTTAAATTTCTGCATGTCGATACAGTTGGGGGAAACAGGGAGCAGGGATGGAGTTCCAAAGGCCGGTAGCACGAGGAAAGAAACTATTGGAGTAGAAGGCTCTCCGGCATCTGGGAACCTTCACAGTGAATGGATGGGATTTAGCTGATCGTTAAGTTGGTCTAGTGAATTTACGACGAGGGGGGCACTAGAGCAGCAAGCTCATCAGAGCACAATCCATTGAAGTATTTGTAAAACAAGCACAAGGATGCAACATTACGGAGTTTGGTTGATAGTGAGTGACCTGTCAAATTGGCGACTCTGTTTTGGACCTTGTCTAAGAGGGAGAGACTAGTGGATGATGCACCAGCCCAGATGTGGCAACAATACTCCATGCGTGGGTTGATGGTGGCTTTGTTGAGATACAGGATAATGTTAGGTGTGAGAAGTTTACTAGCACAGGTAGAGGGATACCACCTTCTTTGCTGCAGCCTTGGCAATGTCTTCAATGTATGTGTTCCAATTCATATTACCTGTGAAGGTTAGGCCGAGGAGTTTGAATGTTGTACTCTCAGGTAGAGTGTTATTTGCCATGACAATCGGTGGTTGGAGAGTTTTCTTGTAGTTATTGAAGGAAAGAAGCTTTGTCTTTGTGGCATTAAAATTTACCAACCATTTATGACCCCTATCCACTACATCCTGGAGGTCATTTTCTAAGGATTCAGCCATTGCCTCAGATATGTGCGCGTCGGTTTTGCCCACATGACGAGAGTAAAGCATTGTGTAGTCAGCAAATATACCAATCTCAGTCTCAATGTCATCAGGGAGATCGTTTATGAAGATCAGGAACAATAAATGTCCAAGGATAGATCCCTGGGGTACACCAGCATTTATGTAATGTTTCTTAGATGAACGGCCATCAGGGACAACCTGGATCTTTTTTTGGTTAGGAAAGATCTAATTTTATTAAATATTTGCCCAGTAATACCATATGAGCGTATGTTTAGGAGAAGCCCTTTAAGCCATACCTTGTCAAAGGCCTTGGATATATCAAGCGCTACTGCCCTAGCTTCACCTGCTTTGTCCAGTGTATGATGTATGCGTTCAGAGATGACCGTTAAATAATAGACTGTTATTCTGAAACGACCACAAAACAAGAATCTGAAGAATCAGTTAAAAAGCAACAAATTAAATGACATCATAAATTGATAAAGAAAACCCAACTCAAAATTTGACTTTCACTTATTGGAATAGAAAAAACGATATTACGTTTCGGAATTTTTGAGATGAGGATTGAACATTTGTATAATTTGTTCTACTATTCTCACCTCGCTCATTATTTTTATAATGTTTCAGTTCTCTATTGCTTCACAATGTTCGCGACTTGAAATACTTGAAACCGCAACATTTCATTCATAGTTTTCTTGTGAACATAAGACTAAAACTTTTGCATTTATTCATATAAATAGATAAACATCAGCATTTTAGTAATTTTGAGAGAGAGAGAGAGAGAGAGAGAGAGAGAGAGAGAGAGCAAATAAGTAGGCGAGTGAGTTAGCCACCCTCTCCCTTCCTTCTCTCTTCTCGCTTATGCCTCGTGGCGAGTTCAATTTCTTAAAAAAATTCTAATTTATACCTTTTTTTTTTTATTAAAGTGAAGTCCGGTCGATGACTGGCGCTGGTTGGCGCTTTGTCAATAAGTAAATTGACAACATCTTTGAAGCACACATGATAAATGTATTTAAATGAAATTTTAAAAAACCAACATATGGTGCAATTTAAATGATAAATCATTTATTTAAATTCTTCTTTTTTTTTTGCAAGCTTTTGTTGTAAAACAACTTTGTCAGGCGAGACTGTCCTATAGTTTTTTTTCTCCTTCATTTCGATGGTATTAACCCTAAGGGGTCGAAGAAAAACACGTCAAGTTGTAAAGGACATTAGTTTAAACCAGTGCTAAACATCGACCAGACTCCAATTATTGGTTTATCCGTGTAAGATATTCACAGCAAGAACTCGTCTCTTCTAACCCGACTGCAAAGAACTTTTCTTTTTTTCCTCCATGTGCCTAACATCAAACGAAATTTCCATTAACAGAGTTTCGTTTAAAGAACTTCCCATCTGTGGAACACATTACCATGGGACTGCTTCCCTGCAGGCTGCAACATGGTCGTCTTAATATCTATGGTCAACAAATATTTGTCATAAACCGTCCATATAAGTAATCAAACTTTGTTCATTCTATCCAGCATTTTCAGTCTTCTCATAATATTCTTCATCATTCTACCGAAATCCATTCATCTCATTATTATCCTTCGGTGGCTTTTAGCCTAGATATATGTGGTGAGACATTAGTAAAGAACAAAATCTAGTCACTTGGTCAGATGTGGTAGTGTTGGTTTTTAGTGCAGGTCGCCGTTTTCCAAGTATTATTTCTTAGTTCTTTTTTTTATGAGATTAATTTTTTCTCTTTTAAAACGTCTCTTTCTTTTCCATTGTTTCAGAGACTTGGCGTGCAGAAATTGTCTAGTGCATTCAAACAAAACAGTAAAGATTGGAGACTTTGGGATGACAAGGTCACTTTACGAATCTGATTTTTACAAATTCTCTAAAAAAGGTAAGTCGTTCGATTTTCTTATTAATTTGCGATCCGAGACTTATTTTATCGTGCAACTATTGTGATTTCTTTACGGAGAGAGTAATTAATAACTGGAACATGTTGCAGGAGAATGTTAAGTATGTAGGTTTTTTTAATCATATTGATCGATTTTGGTTTAAAAAATGGATTGCATGGACATTATTGAAAGCTTTCAGATGAGATTTAAAATAAAGAACTCATTAGACGTTGTACTCAGCTGTACATGAGTACAGGACTAAATGTCATATAAGGCATAAATAGGAGACCGTATTGAATACTGTTGTCAATTATGGGCATCAAAGGCTTGCGATTGGTAACCCAAAGATGATTCTAAATACAGAATAGGGTAGGGAGAAGGTTCATAAGGATTATTGAGGGCCAATTTCATTTATAAAGAGAAATTGGAAATATTGTGATACACAACACTTATTTGAACGCAGAATTGAATTGACTTATTCCCTGTTTCCTTTGTTCCAGCTCGTTTGAATCGTTGGTCTAGTGGTCTTCATCAATTCGCTTGTAATGCATCTTCCTATTCCAGTAGCTTCTTTCCAAGAACTGCAGGCTTGTGGAATTACCTTCCTCATGACTGTTTCCCCCCTACCTATAGCCTTGTTTTCTTTTCATGACTTAGGTCAATAGTCATCTCCTGTCTTTGTGTCAATCATCTTTCGTTCTTTTTAGCTCCTTACATCAAGTGGCTTCATGCCTTGTCTTAAGCGACTTTCAAACAAAATTTTTTTAATTGAACCCTTTAAGATTTTAAATAGACATGAGCGACATCGATACTTCAAAACAAATATTTCAAAGGAAGCACAAAACGTGATCGCTCACCTAATAAACATCGTTATTTCTTGACTCAGGCAGTAATTAATCACGGAGAATGTCAAGAATGTAACGAGTGTAAATATATTTTTTTAAAAAAAATTAATCTATATAATATTAATCGATTTCGATCTAAAAATGACATAAAGCATGTATTACGTTGACAGTGTCTGCTCAGTATTTCAGTGTTATTTCCCTTGAGCCATATTTAAGTTATCTCCCTTGAATTATACTGAACAACGATAGGACAAACTCTTCAATTATGAAGTTCAAAAAAAGACTCTCTCTACAAATATGCAATATCCGAAAACGAGGCTTGTCCTTTTTCTGACTGTGGGCTCGAGCTGGATAGACCTAGCTCTACATTTTTACATGCTTTTCACACGCCTGATGTTTTTCCCTTAGATGTTGCTTCTGGTCACAGTTTAGACGGGACACGGAGACAGTTACCCATTTCAGCATTCTAATGCTCACAGAATTTGGTATTAGAATAGTTACCAGATAATATCAAAGTAAATCTTATTTAGATAGCCGATGCATTCTCTCTAGTATGTTTGTCCTGGCAATTCATGTTTATTTCGATAGTATTTAAGGACTTTTAACGTGGACTGTTTTATTAGTAATTACGTCTCTTATTTTCACCCCATTTTTGTATCATGTTATTAAGTCCCTGTACTGCATAATCACGTTGACACACTGTTTCTCATTAGATCACCGAAGTTAAGCTACGTGGAGCTGGGCAGTACCAGATGGGTGACCATTTGGGAATGCTAGTCGCATTATCTCATCTCCCCATGACTGGAATATACATGCTGCTGGGGACCGCTTGTGAATTTTATATTCCCTGTAAACTTCCTTCTTTGGAAGAAGTTGGCATAACCAGACCCAGGCTTATACCACACCAGATATTACTGGTTCGTTTGATTATGTACCTCTTGCATTTGTTTTTGGAAAACCTCTGTTAGGAAATGTATATATTTATGTGAATTCATGCGTTCCTTTATTATTGCCATTTCTTGATCATTGCCTTTCTTTACGTTATATTCCGACCTTAAACACAACATATTGAACATGGCGGCGCTTGTTTTGGAGAAGAGGCCCCAACACGTGCGTCACTATGAAAAAGAATAAAATCGAATATCGAATATTCAAATTTTATAACAGTATTAGGAACTTTTGGATGGCATTAAAAAAAATATACTTGCATGCTAAAGAAAGAGAAAGTCAGTACAGTACCTGGGTATGTCAATTTCCATCTTTACTTTGCTTCTACCACCTTATAGTTAGTATGAAGAAAAATCATTGTGAAGTTTCGTAGAAAAAATATGCTATTCAGTACTTGCATGAGAGAGTAAGTAACTACGATGAATATATTAACGTATTGTTTTTATTGGCACACAACATTAGAAATTATGTGTTTAAGCAAAAATAATTCGCTTTAGAATTAATGATGAATACCCTTTATGTCATTTTTTTGCGGTTTATAAAAAAAGGTTCTATAGTGTAAAAAAATATATTTCTGTAATGTTTTTTATGTTATGTTAATATCTTTAAATTTATAAAACACATATCCATTTAAAACAAATTCTTTATACTCCTGCAAGGTTTAAACTTGGATATTGATATCATAAAAACTACTGCCTTAGTAATGTGCACTCTGCCTATTCCTTTTTTGTCAACAAATCACGTGTTTCTGTTCGTACAACTCCAAAACACCATAACATTTTTTAGTATATAGATTGGATTTTGGATTAAAAAAAAGTTTCAGAAACATGAATATATGAATAAAATATTTTTGGCGTTGGTGACTATTTTATTTTCAATCCAAGAACAGGGAAGATTTCTGTCATTTGCTTGTGTTGGTGGGGCCATTGCTGGGTCTACTATGAAACTAATGAAGTTTAAACTTCCGGATCCATAACCTAATGAGTGAATTCGTGAATTAAAAAGAACTCCCCTCGAAACCTAGAGTATTTTTTGTTATTAAAATACAAATCAAATCGAACTGAAGAACTCTCATCCATTCTTTCAACATGACCATACCAACGAAGTCTCCCGTTCTGCATACATTTATTTTTACTGTTAACCAAATTTTTAAGAAACCCAAAAGAGCAGGTGAAGCGCTCTTTAGTCTCGGTAGGAAAGTCGCAATCAAAACACTGGTCTCCATCGAGTCCGGCTTATAAAAGTCTTGCCTCAATTAACGAAAATGACTTCCAAAGAAAATTGTGTTTCTTCAAAATTTGTGGAACAGAACGTGTGAAAAACAGGAGACTTCGTTAGTATGATCGCATGGAAAAAATGGGTGAGAGTTTTTGAATTACCAGATGCAGGACAGTTGAGGTAACAGGGTTGGTTCATAAGGAACATGCAAAGAAAACATTAGATGAATTGATAAAGATGATTTTAAGAGGAAGAAGGATAAATAAAGACCTGCCCAGTGATAGATTAGCTTGGAAGTCAATTTCTAAGAGCCGTCCAATAGATGCCAGAATCTAAAACGGACATTAACCGAATATGATGATGCTATATCCAAGGTCATCGAAATAGTCAATATCAACTATCAAAAATGTTGAGGAGTCAAAAGAGAGTTTGGTAAAGATGGTGGGGTTAAAAGCTGAACTGAGGGGGGCTAAAACAAATGATATTTACCAATAAAATATATTTCTGATTTTTATTTATTAGACATCTGTATGGGTTCAATAAAATATCAAAGACTCGTTGAACTGGTAGATAATCTGAATAAACATTTGGCAACCACTGGTCAGGAATGAAATGTATATTAAACGAATTTTGCAACATTTATTTTTAAAGATCAAATGATGGCTGTCATCTAACAGAAATTTCAGAAATTTATTAGACCCTAAATTGCAATATTCACACACATTCACACACACACACACACACACACACACATATATATATATATATATATATATATATATATATATATATATATATATATATATATTAAATATTTTTGAAAATCAACAATCGTGCAATATTTTATAAATGAAAAATTCATTTATTTAAAAAAAAATTTATCGCGAATTTTCGTTGTAAAATACAACCTTGTCAAGCGAGACTGTCCTATAGTTTTTTTTTCTTTTTCTTCCTCCTCATTTTGATGGTGGTATTAATCCCGAGGTGTTGAAAATACGTCGAGTTCTTTAAGACGTTAGAAGTTTAGTCTGGTCGATGTCATGCGCAGATTGGCGCTATTTTTAAAGTAAGGAAGTTAACATCGCGATAAAAAAATTTTTTAAATGAATGAATTTTTCATTTATAAAAATATTGCACGATTGTTGATTTTCAAAAATATTAAATACATTCTAATCCGTGCTTCAAAGATGTTAACTTCCTTACTTATTTCATAATTTTATGCGTACATAAAAGTAATCCATGGACACGTGTTTCTGGCTCACAGCCGTCATCAGCATGGCTAACTTAGACAAGGATCGAACGCTGGACCATAGACATCAATATTGAAGGTTCGATCCTATTATTAGATATTGCAGGTGTCCTCCGTAACCTTTTTTAAATCGTAAACACAATTTGGCTACCGGCTTGATATTTAGATGTTTTCACATCGTAATTAAAATCTATCGTTCCTAAATTATAATTATTGTTAAATAATTCAATTATCAAATCAAGTTGTACAGGTGCACTCTTGTACTTTCTTAAATTGCAAACAGCCATGTGAATTAGTTCCAAACAATTGTTTGGAATAATTAATCTGACTTGTTAAATTGTAAGTGGAAATGATTCTTCAAAACTTGTTTTTATAATTCACCTAAGTCATACAGTTGTCCTTGCTGCCTGTCACTCCAATAAGGAACATATTACCTTTTAAATCGTAATTGAAACATTGACGTTTCAACATTACTGCCTGACAATTCAACTTAAGTTATTCAGAATCAAAACAGGTGCTTTCTCTGAATCTTATTCAAACACAAGAAACATGACCTTTTAGTCTTAAAAACAGAATCATTCATTATGAGCGAAAATAATATTTACCGCCTAAAAGTTTGTGGACCGCTCTTTCATTTTATTAATTATTCCATAATTAATTTAACTTAATTAATATCGCACTAGTAACATACCTAATCGTGTCACACTTAACCTAAACAAAAATACAGAACATACAGAAAAAGCAAAATGAAAAACAACATCAGGAAAAGAATAATCAAACATTGCCATCATGTACTGAACGTAATTAATGTGGGGTCCATCGAAAACCGCTTCCGGTTTTTAGGACCTTCAGTACAATAGACAATGCGTATTTCTCCCCACCCTACACCCCACATTAATTTAATTACGAAATTAGATTCCATCATAATGCATTTCGATTCATTCGTACACAAATCAGCCATTTTATTATTTTGTTAAATTGTAAATTACAAAAAAGCCCCCATCCCAAATAATAAGTGTCAATTCCCCTCCTCCCCCCACAATTTATTTTATTACGAAATTAAATTCCACCATAATGCATTTCAGTTAATTCGTACACCAGTCAGCCATTTCCTTCGTTTGTTGTATTGTAAATTAAAAGTAAGCCCCCAGAAAACACACACACACACCCGGCCTCCAAGCAAACGAGTCAATGATTACCACCCCCCCTTCCTCGAATAACATTTTACAAATATTTTCTATCGTGAATAAAGGCTAAGCATTTTAAGTAAAAGAGTTTTTCTGCTCTTTTCTAGTCAATTTGATGCTTGGTTTCCTCAATTATTCCGGGCAGTGCCAGGGCACGGACCCCGCTAGTGTGTGTGTAATATATATATATATATATATATATATATATATATATATATATATATATATAGTAAGCTATGAAAATATATTTATGGCAATTAAGCTTCAAAGAGGCTCCCGCGTTTCATCCCTGGGGGAATCTTCAGCCTAAAATGCATGGAGTTATTTTTGCCGGGTGTTTTTCTATACACGGCTAGCTAGTTAACCAATCAGATTCTTTGTTGTTCTCTCAGCCAATCGTTGGGCTTCCCAACGATTGGCTGTGAGAAAAACAAAGAATCTGATTGTTGTTCTCTCAGCCAAGCTAGTTAACCAAAGAATTTGATTGGTTTACTAGCTAGCCGTGTATATAAAAACACCCGGCAAAAATAACTCCATGCATTTTAGCCTGAAGATGGCCCCGGAGATGAAACGCGAGAGCCTCTGTGTAGCTTAATTGCCATAAATATATTTTCATAGCTTACGTATCGAGCACTGTTTAAGTAAATACTGAAAATTGATACATAAAAATTATATCTCCTTATAAAATTTTATATGGATACATGAAATAGTAATATATATATATATATATATATATATATATATATATATATATATATTACTATATATATATATATATATATATATATATTACTATATATATATATATATATATATATATATATATATACTTCTTTGTAATATAGCAGGAAAAATCCCAGCAGAGTGCTCGATTAATTGAGAATTACAGTTAAAAATTAAGAGCGTAATATTTATTTATTTTGGTACAGAAAAATTAGTTCAACATTCGTACGGTCGATTTCAAGCACAAAAGGACTTAGCCATCCGGCTCTCTTCAGCTTCTGTTGTCATCTGTTTCGGAAATGTGAAGTCACGTGTCACTCTCGTTTGGCCGCGTTATTTGCTTAGAGTGTTATGCATGGTTGTTTAAATTTAGTGTAAGGAAGGTTTAATAAGGTACGCGTCCAAACGAGAGTGACACGTGACTTCACATTTCCGAAACAGATGACAATAGAAGCTGAAGCGAGCCGGATGGCTAAGTCCTTTTGTGCTTGAAACCGACGGTACGAATGTTGTACTAATTTTTCTGTACCAATATATATATATATATATATATATATATATATATATATATATATATATATATATATATATATATATATATATATATATATATATGCTGGTTGGAAAGTTTAACTACACTAGACAAATACTAAGAAGCTGAGTTTATTTAAAAATAAATACTAATGGCAAGAATGAAAACAATCGTTTCGCGTTTCTAATCTTCGTCCAGAAGACGAAAATCAATAGGAACAAACAAAAGCAACAAATAAATAGCACAACTGTCGACTCTCACAGAAAAAAAAAGAAGAATTCGAATTTAACACAATTAAACATAAACAATAGTTTCGATTCTTTAAAATGTATATTGTAATCTTTCTGCTGATTCTCTTGTCATATAAAAATAAATTGACCGCCCACTCTTAAAGCGACTGTATAGATACGCATTCTTTTCAGAAGTGAGTGTTCAATAGCTTCAAGTCTCTTTCTTCTGAACATTCGTACATGATGGCTTTAGAGCTTATTCGTGTCTTACATTCGAGGCATCGCTTGCGGTGTTGAATGGTAATTTCGTCTTCGAAGACTCCATGTACTTAGATAATTCAATTCCTTGCATCGTACTTTGGAGATGAGGACAAGAATTTCAGTTTGATTGATTTGAAGAAAAAAAATCTTCAAACTTTACCCTTTCAAGAATTCTTCTCTTATTTTATTCTTCTCTCTTAAACGGTTCTCAAATGAATTATTTAATAAAATGGTTTGTTTGTGCATATAAGGGAAAAGTGTATTTAGAAAATAAAACAGAATCATAGAATGTTAAGTATCACGTATTACACTGTTTAACAGTAAGACATTATTAGAACACTGGTATATATATATATATATATATATATATAATTATTTTTATTTACACAGACATGTACAAAATCTGCGACACTGGCATGGCGATGTTATCGATCAACAGCTATTATAAACGGAGATCTCATCAGGGAGAGTTAGAATCCGATCTTAACCTTAGATAATATTTGGAAAGGATGAAATGGAGAAAAAATAAAATAAATTTAAAATTTTAAAATTTGGAAAGTCACGTGGTTGGGACCGGTAAGAATCAAAATCTCAAAATCAAAAAAATCAAAAATCAAAATATTAATATAAAATATAAAAGATAATATATAAAATGAAGTACTTGTAAAACAAGCACAGGGCGATGAACAGAGGCTGGAGCTTGGTAGACAGTGTGAGAACTAATAGGTTAGGAACTCATTTGTGGACCTTGTTCAAGGGAGAAACTAGTGGTTGGTGCACCAGCCCAGATGTGGCAGCAATGCCATCATGGCAGGCAAACTGGTGCATCCATAAACACATACAGGAACTCAAATATACTAAACACTAATATGTGGAACTTACGGAGTAAACACAAGAGATTAACCAAAACATAATCGTTAAGAATTGGATTATTCGGACTATGTTCTCATCTTCAGTGTCATTCCCACAACGTTTCGGCCGATGTAACCTCAGCCATTCTTCAGGTGTATCTAACTTCAAGTAAAATTCAGTTCTAAGTGATAGTCATCTGAAGTTTGAAGGTTCAATCCTCGGTGCGGACGATACAAAGACTTCTCCCAGTTATGGCTGACGGAACAAGAGCATGCTACTCCTCGTTGATTAAATAAAAGATTCCGTTCGAAATTCCGTCCAGATTCCTAAGTTCGACAGAAACATTACCGAGTTCGAAAAGATACATTTGAAGAAGCCGGAGATTACAGCAGCCGACGCGTTGTGAGAATAACACTGAAAATGAGAACAGTAGTCCGAATAATGAAAATTCTACAAATTATCAATCCTCATCTCCAAAATTCAGAAACATTATTGTTAAGGTACAAATACATACACATGTGTTGCCAATGATTTCTGATATGGGTATATAATAGATACTGATCATATCACAAGTTAAAAAAATATGGATATGGGGCAGGGGGGGGGGCAAATTTTTATTTTTAGGTTTAATAAAAATAACATTTTATTAATAATAATTTAAAAAATTTGCACCCCCCCCCCCCCCCCGCCCTCGATCAAAAATCCAACATGCACTTGACAAGAAATTAACGGTGTTACCAACTTTCTCACTTCCGGTCTATCTTTCATTTACAGATCAAACATGACTGACGAGCAGGGAGACGAATAATACCTGGCAATTTTTTCACCAGGTTCCGTCTTTTAGTCACGAAATCGTGGTATCATCAGATGTAAACTTCTGTAAAATCATTAATATATATATATATATATATATATATATATATAGTAAGTTATGAAAATATATTTATGTCAATTAAGCTACACAGAGGCTTCACATTTCATCCCTTTAGGGAATCGTCAGGCTAAAATGCATGGATTTATTTTTGCCGGATGTTTTTTTTTATACACGTGGTGTTTAGTCTAGCTAGTTAACCAATCAGATTCTTTGTTATTCTATTAGCCAATCATTGGGCTTCTCACAAACAAAGGTTCGGTTGATTTTACTTCCTATTTCCTATTCTATTGTTCTATTTTTTTATAGGGTGGCCCATCCCCGTTTCTTGTGCTTGCTTGTATTTCTATTTTAGGTTTTAGTTTAGTTCATTTATTTTTTATTTATTTATTGTTAATCTAAGGTAAATTTCATTCTGTGTAAGCAGCTGTTTGCTATTTCACTTCTACTGTTTAAGAGGTTTTGAAATAATATATATATATATATATATATATATATATATATATATATATATATATATATATTAGTTCATTGAAATGACGGACAAAGACTTCCTCAAGTGTCGTCTCCGGAGTTATTTGTATGCTCAAAGAAGTGAAACTTTCTTCTCACGTATGGCATACAAAACCTCTGTGATTATTGTTTCTCACCAAGCGCTTCAGGTAAACACTGTCTCCTTTTGCCAGGAAATATTAATTTTCTCCAACAATAAATCCTGATAACTATATCTATTTAGTTCTATGTTTAACTTCCGTGGCATATGTTCTAACAAAGCTTAGTGTGTCCAACATATAAAGACTTGCAAGATGATGCTGGAGGAGAACCGCGTCCATTGTTTTTAACAGAATGTGCACACAAGAAGTCTTACCGCCGAAATATACTTTTATACATATACATTAAGCTATCGTTTATTTCATTAATTACTGTGTTTAATTTTTTTTTTCTATTCTGTCTTTTATAATAAAGCAATAACTATACACATGTACAAATATATATGTTCTAACAAAGCCTACATTTTATATATCTATTATCTATATTACGAATTGAGATTTGTTTCTGTCTGTCTGAAGCCGAAACTATGCTATTACTTCTATTAATGGACTATTGTACTATCTATCTAAATTCAGGCGTGGGGGAGTAGTATAGTATATGTTTTGTTGTCATAATACCATCCTCCCAGGCATTTCCTCCTCCTTTTTTTTGGTTGGTAATGTAGTAATTGTTCTGGTCTCATGTGACATCTCAGGCATTACCTCCTCATTTGAGAGGTAGTGTAGTATATGTTCGTTCGTCATCATACCAAGGAATTATCTCCACCTTTTTTTTGGAGGGGCAATAGTGTACCATTCTCCAAGGGATTACCTTCTCCTTCAAATGTATAAAAGGTTCAGGGGTGAATTAAAACACTTCCAAATATTAAAAAAAAGCAGGAAATTGAAGTACAGTATTAAGATAAGCCACATTTATTATTCCATATGATTTTTATAAAGCTATATTTTAAAGTATATTCACCTCTTTGTAGATTTTGTTATATATATATATATATATATATATATATATATATATAATGCAACGCTGAAAAAATCGAATTTTCAAGTATAGAGTTGTATCCATATAATGCCCTCTAAAAACCCTTTTAAATACCTCAAACAAACTGAAATTTTGGGGATATTTATTAATTGATGTCTAATACCTATTGTTAGAATACCATCCCTCTACAGTAGTGTATCATTCTCCAAGGGATTACTTTCTCCATCAATTCAAATGTATAAAAAGTTCAAGGGTGTATTTGAACTGATAAATAAAATTGAGAAATAATAAACTATATTTAATGGCACGGGAACCCTAGTAATAAATTAATAAGAAATAATTTGTAATTGTATTTTTAATATTTATTGTATTTATTCGTAAACGTATGCAAGTTATGCCCCTTTCAAAACAGAGATTAGAAAGAAATGTTATTCCTTTCTAAAAAGCCTTTACACATATTATATATATATATATATATATATATATATATATATATAACTTGTGTGTGAATATTAAAAAAAAAAGGGAATAAAGAAAATATAAAAAGAAAAATAAGAAATAAAGAAGAATGTCTCACCCACTTGTCATATTTCAATGTCACTAAAAGTCTTCTCATATGGTCCAATCGGATCATCTTTTCCTTCTCCCATGTGTGTGCCTTTAAAATAAAATTATTTCCAAATCTTCACTTTTTCTGAAGACGTTCGCTAACACGAACGAAACCGGTCAAATCTCTTGTTTTTGTTTTTCTCCTGCACTTTAACCGGTTTTCCGTTTGTCATTTTTCACACGTTTTGTCTACCACGGCATTTCATGACTTATTGTGTACCTTACCCCATATATATATATATATATATATATATATATATATATATATATATATATATATATATATATATATATATATATATATATAATGTATATACACACACATTATACTAAATGTTACTTTTTCTCAAAATTCTTTTCCTCATACAATATCTGTGGGTGCTTTATTTGTCCTTTCTTCATTCGATTTTTCAAATCGTTATTTCAGTTTTATTCAGTTCCAATTTTCATGTGGGCAGAGTTACGAGGTGCTACAAAATAAATATAGACAACTCAGAATGAATAGGAAGCTTTATTGTCAATTTAAAAAATCATGCAGAAAAATGTCTTCAAATTTTTTTCTTCAACGAATATTAAATGCAGAATCAGCAGTTTTCTTTATTCTTTGCCATACAATAATTTCTAAGACACGAGTTCTGCAGTGATACGTGTTGTGTTTTTGTTTCAATATACATATATATATATATATATATATATATATATATATATATATATATATATATATATGATGAAAAACGAAAACCAAAATTATTATTTATGTATTCGTCAACGTTTCGTCTTTATTGTAAGACTTCTTCAGGATGATTTGTCTGAAAAAAAAAATCATACACTTATAAATTTGTTTTGCCACCAGGCTCAGAGTAGCGGCCGATTTTAATCAAGGAATTCAAATGTTAGAAAGCAAATGGATGGCAGTTGTAGTAGCAGTTAGAGTATAGAGTCGTTAGGGAGATGGAAGAAGGGGGCGATATTCTAGCCAGATCAATTTATTAATTTAGCCTTGAAAGTAACAGGCTGAAGGACCAAAAGGGTTGTCTGGGTCATGTCAGGAGAGTGATGGGGGAGGAAGGCGAAACCCGAGTTAGGACGCGCATATATATATATATATATATATATATATATATATATATATATATATATATATATATATATCCCGCTTCTAGTAGAATTTCTGTGTAATTGACGGTGACAAATACTATAATTTTTGCTGCTTTGTTTGTCTATACCTTGTGTGATGAAGACACTTGGTATCAATAAAGGTCTATTTCGTCTCGGAAACGACCGTACACATAACTGTTGTTAATGTTGAATTCTTGGAACGGATATAAATGAATATGTTATAAATTTGTTTATCATGATCTCTCTCTCTCTCTCTCTCTCTCTCTCTATATATATATATATATATATATATATATATATATATGAATGATTTTTTATTCAAACATGTACAAAGTCTGCTACACTGGCATGTCGATGTTATGATTCTTCCTGGATTTCATCGACCGGGTTGGATCACAAAAAAAAACTTTCTGCCTAATGAGACCTCAACTCTTGATAGCTGTAGATCGATAACATCGACATGCCAGTGTAGCAGACTTTGTACATGTTTAAATAAAAAATCATTCATAATACAGCTCTATATTTTTTATTGAGCACTCTTTTATAAGCCCGGTTTGATTCCCTTTGGATTTCTACCCTGTGGATTTTTACCCTACCTGGGTTACTATATATATATATATATATATATATATATATATATATATATTTCATTCGATTTTATATCATATCCAATGTTTTGTAAGACAGATTTCCATATTTCACAGAATTTATTTGCTTGGATATGATATAAAATCGAATAAAATATACATAATATAGCTCTGGTCTTACACTATTGAGCTATAACAATTCCTTTATGTTATAAAATTTATATTTGAACATAAACAAAATTTCAAATATATATATATATATATATATATATATATATATATATATATATATATATATAAAGTTAGGTATGTGTATGTTTTTATATACATATAGTAATCTAAGTTTGTACCCACAGGGTAAAAATCTGAAGAATCTTTACTGTATTTATATAATAGAACCAAATAATAATGCTCAATAATAAACAGAGCTATTTATTTGTAGTAAAAGTTTTATTTATACAAACATAGTATGGCTACACATTTCAGAACATGTTTCAATTGTAGCTATAATTAGCTCGACTTTCTCAGGCCCTCCCAAAAATATTGAAGGGATTCTACAATATGAAGGTGTAAATAACGGACCCTTTTGGGGGCCTGAGAAAGTAGAGCTAATTATAACTACGGCCTAAACATGTTGTGATATGTTTGTATAAATAAAAAAATTAATGTATATATATCCTAAACTTATGAACGGACCATTATGGATTCTGGATTATATATTCCAGGAAACATGATGAGTAATATCGGCACATTATTTTTTTAATAAATTTTAACATTTAGGGGTGAATATATATAAAGTTGGGTATCGATATATGGTTTTGTTACAGGACCGGCGGGACAGTTATAAAAGGGGGGGGGCTCTCCTAAAAAGTGGGGGGCCGGTTAAACATATGCATATATAACTTCATTATTGATGACCGTAAAGTGGGGGGGGGGGCTTGAGCCCCCCACCTGCCCCCCCCCCCGGTGCCGCCGTCCATGATATATAAATTTCGTTGTATAGGATAAACTCCTAAACTAATAAACCGATCATTATGAATATTAGAACACAGCTGCTACGCATAAGGGTGGGTAATATGGGCTATATTTAGTTTAATTTAGTTTTACATAAATGGGCCAAAAAAGGGTGAAAGACCTTCGGGAAAATTCAGATATCTCCGATTTGTGTTAAATTTTAACAATAGGTATTAGACATCAATTAATAAATGTTCCCCAAATTTTAGTTTCTTTGGTGTATTTTAAAGGTTTTTAGAGGGCACAGCTCTATAGTTGAAAATTCTATTTTTTCCGAGTTGCATTAGATTTGGTCGATATACATTAGAGACATCGATTAAACAAGATTCCATGAATTTCAGTTTCTTATTAAGACCACTTAAGCTTGAGTCTTCAATTTTAGACACTTTCTAGAATCAAAATCATGCAATGAATTTTGATCAAAATTGGAATAGGGATGCTAGACATAAGGTTTAGTGTCATTATATATTGATTTTAATCTTCTTAAGTGGTGCAAAAGTGTTCTGTTGGGGGAATTCATTTTACCTGTCCTGGTAGATTATTATTCTAGTATATATATATATATATATATATATACAGGGTGGCACAAAATTCGTGCATTGGTTTGTTTAGGTGATAGAAACTAAGCTTTTCTGATAAATATGGTAATTTTGTTGCAGTAGTTTTTAAAAATAATATCCTTTAAATGGCCACCATTTTCGGCCTCACAAAGACGGGCTCTAGTTAGGGCATTTCCCATTACACTCCTTAGAATAACTGGCTCTAGTTCTTGGAGTTCATGTCTGATATATTTTTAAGCTCTTGAATCGTTGTAGGCTTGTTCACATATCCCCTTTCCTTAAGATAACCACAGGGGCTGTTAAATCCGGTGAACGTGAAGTCCAGTTAAAATCAGAAAATCTGCTAATTAAGCGCTCGCCAAACAATCCCGTAATAGTCACGCATTAGTTTGAATCAGTTGTATGATATATCATATATATATATATATATATATATATATATATATATATATATATATATATCACATATATATATATATATATCACATATATATATATATATCACATATATATATATATATATCACATATATATATATATATATATCACATATATATATATATATATATCACACATATATATATCACATATATATATATATATATATATATATCACACATATATATATATATCACACACACATATATATATATATATATATATATCACATATATATATATATATCACATATATATATATATATATATATATATATATCACATATATATATATATATCGCATATATATATGTGATATATATATATATGTGATATATATATATATATGTGATATATATATGTGTGATATATATATATATATATATATCACATATATATATATATATATCACATATATATATATCACATATATATATATATATATATATATATATATATATATATATATATATATATCACACATATATATATATATATATCACATATATATATATATATATATATCACATATATATATATATCACACATATATATATCACACATATATATATATATATCACACATATATATATCACACATATATATATATATATATAACATATATATATATATCACATATATATATATATATATATCACATATATATATATATATATATCACATCCATATAAAGACTGTGTGGCTGTATAACAGCGGCTAGACAAGCAACTGCCTCAAGTCAGGATCGAAACTTGACCGTCTAGACGACAGTCTGTGCTTATAACTCCTAGACCATTTGGTCGTCTTCAAATACTTGTCATAAAGTAATCAGCTTTTTCTATTCGATTCATCATTTTCAATCCTCTCATAATATTCATCATCATTCAACTGACAATCTATCCATCTCATTAACCTTTATCCTTGAGTGGCTTTAAGCCTTGATAATATGTTGTCTTATTATTAGCATAACAAAATAAATAAATAGAAAGTCTGAGTAATAGCTGGTCAAAATGATTTCTACATTTCGAAGAATTGGCATCAAATTTTGATTTTTATCTTTTAACGGATGATAGAATTCTTCCATTCCACCTTTTGCGGGATCTATGTGATGTCCGTTTTGAGTAATGTTGAGAAATCTTGACCAAGACACTCTTTTAAAGCGTTAGGATATAATGAAAATTTTTTTTCTAGAATGCAAGGCTTTTGACGGCGCAAGACCTATGACGATCGCAACATCTACCATTATATTAAGCTGCAACTACAGCCATTAGGAATCCCTCAGCCTCCCAGGCAAGCAGAAGAACATTATTTATTAAAAACACATTTAGAGCGGACAGATAAACAGGAAAAGAACAGTGGCTACATAACCCCTGGATAGAGGTAATAAAATTGTCTATGGAGATTATTGGGTTCATCTGATTCCAGTTATCGCTTAATTAGTTATTGACCAATCAGAGTTATTTATTTCTTTTATTAGTGCCATATAAATCATTTAAAGAAATCAATTTCCGTGGACATTAGCACTGGGTCAGTGAACAAATATTACTCATCAAATTCAATTGAAAAATCGATATATATATCTTATTTGATTGAACAAACAAATTATTATCAACTGACCATACAAAATACACTTCATCACTCACGTTTACTGTGAGAAAGCTGAGAAGCTATTAAGGGTCCACAATCTCCCCCAAACCGGAAACAAATCCTGATTATGCCCACGTCTATTTCATTAACAACTTGACTACAAAATATTATTGATGAAATCTAACATGCAAAACGAAATACATTCATGATAGGGCAAAGATTAGATTTTATTAATTTACAAAAATCAACTATATAGACTTTTAACCTTTGTCCTCATCTTTATATTATATCAACAGACTCATGTAATTAGTATTATATTTTTTATTCCCTATATATATATATATATATATATATATATATATATTTATATATATACTAGTTCATACCTGCTCCTTAAGCGGTATTGGTACTATACCTGAATATGTCAATCTCCATCTTTACCAAGCTTCTACCATTTTATAGCTAGCACGAAGAAGAATATTTGCAAAATTCCGTAGAGAAAATTATGCTACTTAGTATTTGCTTGAGAGAGTAAGTAACTACGATGAATGTATTAACGTATTGTTTTTATTGGCAAAAAAAACATTAGAAATTATGTTTTTATGCAAAAATAATTCGCTTTGAACTGTTGATGATTTTGTATGCTAGAATCAAGTCTCCTCTCAGAAAAAAAAAACATATTTAATAACTGTTGGATCAAAACAAAGGACACTCCACACCAGTGAACTTATCAAGTTCAAACAAGATTGGAGACTTTTTAAGTAATAATAAAATGGAACATTCTCTGTGTACAGGAAAAGCATAGAATTAAATCTTTGCATACGAATAATAGATTAGTAAATAATCGAATTGTTTTATTACCTACTTTAGATACATGAAAGAAATAATGACGCCAAAAACAATGCATTACAATAAATGGAGTGTAGTCCCTACTACTAAGAGGTATGTAGCGGAGCATGGTCCTCAAAATTTACTCTTTTATGAGCCATATATGGAATAACTTTGTGCGTAATCTTCAGATGTATCTGAACCTCTATGCCTAATTTCTTCAAGAACTGTTAGAATTTGTAACATGATTTCAAGACCAACTTTCGTACTTAAAATGTATTTAATCATCCATTTAAGGTTGGTTATCTATTGCGTTTAGGGCATGTCAACGTTTGTTAGATAATTTTATGCTCAAACCGCATGTATGTTTTGTATACGTATGGTCGGCAGATTAATTTGCTTTGTAAGGGTATATTTTGTAAATAAACAGCCCTATATACATTAATTCTATTTGACCCATAGATGAGAACCTGACTGCGGATAAAACCTGGGAGTAACAACTCGACACTCCTCAAAGCTCTCAAATAAGGTCTTGACCACCGGAAGTAGTTCCAGGTCATGCCTAGAACAGAACTTATTTAAGAATCGAATGGAAGAATACAACAGCGTGAAAATGAAATTGTTGTCGCTTATGAGGCCGGTGATAATCACGGCAAACAGAGTGGAATAATTAACAAATATATGTTAGAGAAGTATTTGCTTGAGAGAGTAAGTAACTATGATGAATGTATGTTACAGAAGTATGCGTCATGATTCTGGGGTCATAACTGCCACCAATTGTGGTATTTACTTCGTTCTCACTGCAGGAAGATGTGACACAATTTAAGAAGGTGAAAGAGCACTCTGGCCATTTCAAAATTGCCTGGGCATCTCCGTCAGCATTCCTTGGTCGGGGCGCCTCAGGCAGCAAGCAATAAACCTACTCAACCCCAAAGAGGGGAGGCAAAGCCTGGGAGGGTTAACCTTCTAGGACTACACAAGACGAATACAGACAGATAAAAGGTCACCGAAATGGCTCAGTTTCTGTCAGGATTGGAACCTCGACTGGTATGCGACCATAATCGCAACCACATGGCAAATGAATGCCACCAGTTGCTGCCACGACGTTTAGTCGTAACTGTATTTATTTTGTCTGGGTGAGTTCATTTATTCCCGAAATAGGTAGATCAGCTTACACCATAAAATAAATCGATACATTTTAATCCAGTGAAAGTGAAGTTCAACTCTAATCCTAAAAGCGGTTGCTCGTTTCTTTTGTAGGGTGCATAAAAAGTAAAACTTTAAAAATTATTTGTTCAGATATAATCATTTTCTTTTTTGTTTTATTTTTTGACTAAATTACTTTTGTTATATTCCAGTTCTCTTGTGCAAACTTTGATGTTTTCTCTCTGGATTTGTAAATTCCAATTGTATGATTTCCTGGGGTCCATTGTACGTGAACAATAAAACATGATTGACTTGGATCTTTTTTTTCATATTTTCATATTCAATCTTTATTTTTCTCTTTTAGTCCTATCTATTTGGTCTATAAAATATTTCTTTTGTTTTCACCAAAAGGATAACTCAATTATTGCTAGGAATTATATATATATATGTCTGTGTATGTATGTGAAGGGGGGCATGTGTCTGCAATGCATGTATACCTAACTTAATTATTGGTATCACTATTAATATATATATATATATATATATATATATATATATATATATATATATGAGGAAAGAAGGATGAGAGTAATCCACATAATGGGGAATGAAAAAGGAAAAACCAAGAGATATTTTTTATATATTCATCAACGTTGCGTCTTTATTGTAAGACTTCCTCAGGATGATAATTTGAAAAAAAATGTCATGCAAGTACATCGAAATTTGGGATTGATATGATGGAGAGATGAAGGAAAGTAGTGGACGTGGCTACTGTGAGCGCTGGAGGAGAGTCCAGGCTGTGAGACGTCAGTGGTGGCGAAGAATGAAATGAATATGGAAAGCTTTGAGTGGGTACCATTAAGGTAGCAGTGAAATGGAGAGGGGTGAGAATATAATTGAACTTGCCTTAGGGTGGGAGAGATGAAAGGGGGGCTAAGATTTTTGTCATGGTGAGGTGTGGCATGGATTTTGAGAGGCTGGAGAAAAAGGAGGAAGGGGGGAAACACTGTGTGTTTAGCATGTAGGTGGCATCATAGTTTTAGAAAAAGATTTGAAGAAATGAAGATAACGTGAAAATAGGGGGTAAGAGTGTGAAGGAAAATGTCAAAAGGGTAGGAGAGGTGAAAGGGGGGGGTAGATTTTTGTTGTGGTTAAGTGTAAAATATTTTGAGGTCGGAGGAAGGGAGGAGTATTGACCAGGTGGCTATGTCAGGAATGTGTGAGCATAAGTGTGTTTGAGAGAATGTGTAGAAGTGTGCTGGAGACGAGGGGGGTTGGGGGTGGGCATGAGAAGAAAGAAAAATGATTTTAATTTTAGGGGAGTGATAAGTAAAATGTTGTTTCGTTCAGTATGTGTTTATGGTTTGAGAGTAAATTGATAGAAAAAGGAGTTTAAATATCTAAATATTTGTAAGGATGTATAAATTGTGTTTATTTGTAAAGCTGTTATTTGTGGTTAAATAGTTTTGATTCGTAGCGGGTGATTCATGAGTATGTGAATGAATAAGTATGTGAGAAAGGAGTTAGCACGTAAGTGTGTATGCTGTAGTCGGTTGGGAAGCAGTTGGTTGGGATATCAATGGGTGGAATGGGCAGAAGATTACTTAAGAGGAATTGATTATTATCCAAGAGGATGGATCAACAAGTATTTGTTTATATTAGACTTGAAGACGACCATGCTGTAGTCGGTTGGGAAGCAGTTGGTTGGGATATCAATGGGTGGAATGGGCAGAAGATTACTTAAGAGGAATTGATTATTATCCAAGAGGATGGATCAACAAGTATTTGTTTATATTAGACTTGAAGACGACCATGCTGTAGTCGGTTGGGAAGCAGTTGGTTGGGATATCAATGGGTGGAATGGGCAGAAGATTACTTAAGAGGAATTGATTATTATCCAAGAGGATGGATCAACAAGTATTTGTTTATATTAGACTTGAAGACGACCATGCTGTAGTCGGTTGGGAAGCAGTTGGTTGGGATATCAATGGGTGGAATGGGCAGAAGATTACTTAAGAGGAATTGATTATTATCCAAGAGGATGGATCAACAAGTATTTGTTTATATTAGACTTGAAGACGATCATGCTGTAGTCGGTTGGGAAGCAGTTGGTTGGGATATCAATGGGTGGAATGGGCAGAAGATTACTTAAGAGGAATTGATTATTATCCAAGAGGATGGATCAACAAGTATTTGTTTATATTAGACTTGAAGACGACCATGCTGTAGTCGGTTGGGAAGCAGTTGGTTGGGATATCAATGGGTGGAATGGGCAGAAGATTACTTAAGAGGAATTGATTATTATCCAAGAGGATGGATCAACAAGTATTTGTTTATATTAGACTTGAAGACGACCATGCTGTAGTCGGTTGGGAAGCAGTTGGTTGGGATATCAATGGGTGGAATGGGCAGAAGATTACTTAAGAGGAATTGATTATTATCCAAGAGGATGGATCAACAAGTATTTGTTTATATTAGACTTGAAGACGACCATGCTGTAGTCGGTTGGGAAGCAGTTGGTTGGGATATCAATGGGTGGAATGGGCAGAAGATTACTTAAGAGGAATTGATTATTATCCAAGAGGATGGATCAACAAGTATTTGTTTATATTAGACTTGAAGACGACCATGCTGTAGTCGGTTGGGAAGCAGTTGGTTGGGATATCAATGGGTGGAATGGGCAGAAGATTACTTAAGAGGAATTGATTATTATCCAAGAGGATGGATCAACAAGTATTTGTTTATATTAGACTTGAAGACGACCATGCTGTAGTCGGTTGGGAAGCAGTTGGTTGGGATATCAATGGGTGGAATGGGCAGAAGATTACTTAAGAGGAATTGATTATTATCCAAGAGGATGGATCAACAAGTATTTGTTTATATTAGACTTGAAGACGACCATGCTGTAGTCGGTTGGGAAGCAGTTGGTTGGGATATCAATGGGTGGAATGGGCAGAAGATTACTTAAGAGGAATTGATTATTATCCAAGAGGATGGATCAACAAGTATTTGTTTATATTAGACTTGAAGACGACCATGCTGTAGTCGGTTGGGAAGCAGTTGGTTGGGATATCAATGGGTGGAATGGGCAGAAGATTACTTAAGAGGAATTGATTATTATCCAAGAGGATGGATCAACAAGTATTTGTTTATATTAGACTTGAAGACGACCATGCTGTAGTCGGTTGGGAAGCAGTTGGTTGGGATATCAATGGGTGGAATGGGCAGAAGATTACTTAAGAGGAATTGATTATTATCCAAGAGGATGGATCAACAAGTATTTGTTTATATTAGACTTGAAGACGACCATGCTGTAGTCGGTTGGGAAGCAGTTGGTTGGGATATCAATGGGTGGAATGGGCAGAAGATTACTTAAGAGGAATTGATTATTATCCAAGAGGATGGATCAACAAGTATTTGTTTATATTAGACTTGAAGACGACCATGCTGTAGTCGGTTGGGAAGCAGTTGGTTGGGATATCAATGGGTGGAATGGGCAGAAGATTACTTAAGAGGAATTGATTATTATCCAAGAGGATGGATCAACAAGTATTTGTTTATATTAGACTTGAAGACGACCATGCTGTAGTCGGTTGGGAAGCAGTTGGTTGGGATATCAATGGGTGGAATGGGCAGAAGATTACTTAAGAGGAATTGATTATTATCCAAGAGGATGGATCAACAAGTATTTGTTTATATTAGACTTGAAGACGACCATGTGTAGTAGGTTGGGAAGCAGTTTATTATCCAAGTGGACGGCTCTTAGAATCTCTGTGCATTATGGAAAAAAGTATTTATTTTTATACTAATGAGTTACAAAGGCCAAAAGCCACTCGAGGATAAGGATTAATGAGAGTTTTAGTTGGATAATGAACAATACTATGAAAGGATTGAAAACGATGAATAGCATTGACAAAATTTGATTGTTTGATCGACAAGTATTTTATTTTACTTTGCACTTACTGCTAAATGAGAAGTTTATATTAGGTTTATATAAGGTTTATATAAAGTTTATATAAGGTTTATATAAAGTTTATATAATGTTTATATAAGGTTTATATACCGTAAAACAAAACAAATGAGAATTATATAATTTGAAAAAAATTATTAAATTTTTTCATATATTTTTTTAATAAATTATTTAAAACTTTGTTACAATATAAGTGTACCGAATGAATTTTGATATTTTCATATTTGAAGGTTTGAAATAAAAATCAAAATCGAATATGAAACTCTATTAATTTAATTAAATCCTAAGATTCCTTCCGCACGTTTGCCATTTACACTGAAGCAATTAAATCCGTTTATGATTGAGAAACAACTTATTCTTAAAACCTGGCTCAGGTTTCCGTATTTAATCCCTACTTTTCACCATGACTTTTATTTCCTTCTTCTCAACAGATGATAAATTCCTTGAATCCGACTTTGGATTTCATTTCAGTGTTTTTTCGTTTTTTTTCCTTCTCTTTCATGGAGGCTTACGTGTAAATACATTATCCGGGTCACAGAGTGCAAATGCTATTTATTGGCTTATATTCAAACTTAGCAAAACTGTTGAAACATAAGCATTCATGTGTACGTAGAGTAGAGTCTTTCTAATTCCGACTTTGAAATATTCTCGATTTTTAGATATTTACGGAGATTGAACTTAAACAAGAAATCAACATATATGTATACAAAGTATCATTAAATAATAATCGATACACACATTTATGAAGAGAAAGGCAGACAGGGGGCCACCACAAATACAGGGTGACCTCCCCCCACACCAAAAAAAGATACCGCACTTAGAATCGTTAATAAAATTTACAATCCTGCCTGAGAACAAACCACATGTAGTACTAATAACCTTCAAGTCTATACCTGACTTGTTCACCAAGTTCCAGCCATGAAGGTCTAACAGTTTTTATTTTATTGCCATTCAATGATATGCAGGGGCACTTTGGTGATCGTCTCATCAGCAGTAAGTGTAATTCTGAATGGGGTTCACACTCACCGGATTTGAACCCCCTCCCCAGATTTTTATCTGTGGGATTATTCTTAAACAGAAGAGGATCATCACTGCCAAAATCAGGGTAGTGCCAAGAGATGGTGTGTGTCAGTCATTGATAATTTTGCAAGTCCTACCCAGATATTCTTATGATCGAACCACGATACAATAAAGACTGTTGGACGTTGATGACTGAAACTTGGTGGACAAGTCAAGCATAGACTGAAGTTTATTTGTACCATATACGAGGCCCGTCTAAAACGTATCTGACCTTAGGCCAGAAAAAATATTTCAAATATGTGACGGGGTTGGGACCCTAATCCCCTTCAAAGTAGATCCCTTGTGCTTGCACACATTTAGCCCACCGATCCATCCACTGCCGGATAATGATAATAATGATAATAGTGATGATAAAAATAATGATAATAAAAATAGTGATAATTATCATAAAAATAATTATAATAATGATAATAATGATAATGATAATAATGATGATAAAACTAATGATAATAATGATAATGATAATAAAAAATAATAATGATAATGATAAAAATGATAATGATAATAAAAATAATGATAATGATCATAAAAATAATGATAATAATAATGATAATAATGCTATTAATATACATGTAGATATTGTGATATAACAGACACACATACACAGATGGGTTGAAATGGGTCTGAGTCTGGAAAGAATGAACTGAACCTAGTTTGATTAATTGCACCTTTCTAAATTTACGTCCAACAGTGAAATGTTCATCTATAATTGCACCTTTCTAAATTTACGTCCAACGGTGAAATGTTCACCTATAATTGCACCTTTCTAAATTTACGTCCAACGGTGAAATGTTCACCTATAATTGCACCTTTCTAAATTTACGTCCAACAGTGAAATGTTCATCTATAATTGCACCTTTCTAAATTTACGTCCAACAGTGAAATGTTCATCTATAATTGCACCTTTCTAAATTTACGTCCAACGGTGAAATGTTCACCTATAATTGCACCTTTCTAAATTTACGTCCAACGGTGAAATGTTCACCTATAATTGCACCTTTCTAAATTTACGTCCAACAGTGAAATGTTCATCTATAATTGCACCTTTCTAAATTTACGTCCAACAGTGAAATGTTCATCTATAATTGCACCTTTCTAAATTTACGTCCAACGGTGAAATGTTCACCTATAATTGCACCTTTCTAAATTTACGTCCAACGGTGAAATGTTCACCTATAATTGCACCTTTCTAAATTTACGTCCAACAGTGAAATGTTCATCTATAATTGCACCTTTCTAAATTTACGTCCAACAGTGAAATGTTCATCTATAATTGCACCTTTCTAAATTTACGTCCAACGGTGAAATGTTCACCTATAATTGCACCTTTCTAAATTTACGTCCAACGGTGAAATGTTCACCTATAATTGCACCTTTCTAAATTTACGTCCAACAGTGAAATGTTCATCTATAATTGCACCTTTCTAAATTTACGTCCAACAGTGAAATGTTCATCTATAATTGCACCTTTCTAAATTTACGTCCAACGGTGAAATGTTCACCTATAATTGCACCTTTCTAAATTTACGTCCAACGGTGAAATGTTCACCTATAATTGTACCTTTCTAAATTTACGTCCAACAGTGAAATGTTCACCTATAATTGCACCTTTCTAAATTTACGTCCAACGGTGAAATGTTCACCTATAATTGCACCTTTCTAAATTTACGTCCAACAGTGAAATGTTCACCTATAATTGCACCTTTCTAAATTTACGTCCAACGGTGAAATGTTCACCTATAATTGCACCTTTCTAAATTTACGTCCAACGGTGAAATGTTCACCTATAATTGCACCTTTCTAAATTTACGTCCAACGGTGAAATGTTCACCTATAATTGCACCTTTCTAAATTTACGTCCAACGGTGAAATGTTCACCTATAATTGTACCTTTCTAAATTTACGTCCAACAGTGAAATGTTCACCTATAATTGCACCTTTCTAAATTTACGTCCAACGGTGAAATGTTCACCTATAATTGCACCTTTCTAAATTTACGTCCAACAGTGAAATGTTCACCTATAATTGCACCTTTCTAAATTTACGTCCAACGGTGAAATGTTCACCTATAATTGCACCTTTCTAAATTTACGTCCAACGGTGAAATGTTCACCTATAATTGCACCTTTCTAAATTTACGTCCAACGGTGAAATGTTCACCTATAATTGCACCTTTCTAAATTTACGTCCAACGGTGAAATGTTCACCTATAATTGTACCTTTCTAAATTTACGTCCAACAGTGAAATGTTCACCTATAATTGCACCTTTCTAAATTTACGTCCAACGGTGAAATGTTCACCTATAATTGCACCTTTCTAAATTTACGTCCAACAGTGAAATGTTCACCTATAATAGCACCTTTCTAAATTTACGTCCAACGGTGAAATGTTCACCTATAATTGCACCTTTCTAAATTTACGTCCAACGGTGAAATGTTCACCTATAATTGCACCTTTCTAAATTTACGTCCAACGGTGAAATGTTCACCTATAATTGCACCTTTCTAAATTTACGTCCAACGGTGAAATGTTCACCTATAATTGTACCTTTCTAAATTTACGTCCAACAGTGAAATGTTCACCTATAATTGCACCTTTCTAAATTTACGTCCAACGGTGAAATGTTCACCTATAATTGCACCTTTCTAAATTTACGTCCAACAGTGAAATGTTCACCTATAATTGCACCTTTCTAAATTTACGTCCAACGGTGAAATGTTCACCTATAATTGCACCTTTCTAAATTTACGTCCAACAGTGAAATGTTCACCTATAATTGTACCTTTCTAAATTTACGTCCAACAGTGAAATGTTCACCTATAATTGCACCTTTCTAAATTTACGTCAAACAGTGAAATGTTCACCTATAATTGCACCTTTCTAAATTTACGTCCAACGGTGAAATGTTCACCCATAATTGCACCTTTCTAAATTTACGTCCAACGGTGAAATGTTCACCCATAATTGCACCTTTCTAAATTTACGTCCAACGGTGAAATGTTCACCTATAATTGCACCTTTCTAAATTTACGTCCAACAGTGAAATGTTCACCTATAATTGCACCTTTCTAAATTTACGTCCAACGGTGAAATGTTCACCCATAATTGCACCTTTCTAAATTTACGTCTAACGGTTAAATGTTCACCTATAATTGCACCTTTCTAAATTTACGTCCAACGATGAAATGTTCACCTATAATTACACCTTTCTAAATTTACGTCCAACGATGAAATGTTCACCTATAATTACACCTTTCTAAATTTACGTCCAACAGTGAAATGTTCACCTATAATTGCACCTTTCTAAATTTACGTCCAACGGTGAAATGTTCACCCATAATTGCACCTTTCTAAATTTACGTCTAACGGTGAAATGTTCACCTATAATTGCACCTTTCTAAATTTACGTCCAACGATGAAATGTTCACCTATAATTACACCTTTCTAAATTTACGTCCAACGATGAAATGTTCACCTATAATTGCACCTTTCTAAATTTACGTCCAACAGTAAAATGTTCACCTATAATTGCACCTTTCTAAATTTACGTCTAACGGTGAAATGTTCACCTATAATGAAGCCACTGTGGAATATAACAAATATGTACATATTTTGGACTATTAAGAAGTTTGGTTCTAGAGTATTTTATTTACATCCTCTCCAGTAGGTTAGACACAGGGTCAGGTGTGGTTCTGAAAAGCCAGCGCACTAGGATTAGCACGCTCTGGCCTACAAAAAATGCCTGAGCAGCCTTGGCGGCATTCCCTGGTGGGAGCGCCTCAGGCGATTAGCAATAAACATACCCTTTCTCAAAAAGAAGGTAAAGCCTGGGAGGGTGAACCTCCTGAGACTGAACAGGACCATACCTCAGCCCGACAACAACAAAGTCACTTTCGGACTGACTGTCGAGGACGTATACTCGACTGGTGCAAACACCTACTTTTAAAATATTTTTTAAGCTTAGTATCTTCTAACATTGTTTCAGAAATTTTATATTCCAGAAGTAAATTTAAATATATCAATGCTAGATTCGAGTCTTTATTATGTAAATGGATTCATTTATTTCATTGTTATCATCAATATTAGATGATTGCCTGTTATTAATATTCACTCTTATATTCATATTATCTTAATTTATATAGCCTTTGCCCAGCTTATAATCTTTTTATAATTTTAATGTTTTATTTTTTCCTTTCTTTAAATTCTAATTTTTCCCATTTATTTTCTTATCTCCATATTTACGATTTTCATCCCTCTCTATTCACATGATATTTCAGCTTCTTGGCCTTTTGGCTAGGATCAAAGTGTAGTATCTGTTCCGATGGATACTGCACTCCATAGACTGGTATTGTCTTGGCCTTCGGGGCTTGATTTACGCCGGTCTATGGGTCTGTCCTGTGCAGTTCTAGGAGGTCCACCCTCCCAGGCTTCGCCTTCCCTCTTTGGGGAGGAGTAAGTTTATTGCTTACTGCCTGAGGAGCCCCTACCGGGGAATGCCGACGGGGCTGCCCAGGCAATTTTTAAACCCCACTTTCCCGACCCGACCTTGGGTCACATCTTACTTGTGGGAGTAAGATAAAAACTGGCCTTGTGCCTAACTCCTGGAGAGGAGTAAATCAATATTCACATGATATCAAGTTAAACTGCAGAGACTAACCATCTAACACTCCGATTCTCATATATATTGTAATGCTAAAATCGCTTTAATAATTTTTTTAACTCTGATTGTCTTTTTAATTTATTTTATTTAATATATTTATTTGTTTTTTGTTATTTATTTTAAATCATAATATTTTTAACTTAACTCATTTTAAAGAAAATTTAGAAAATACTCTTAATTAATTAACATTATATAACATTTAATTCGTAATAAAGTGTTTTTATATTTTTCTTTTGGGATAATATATTAAAAGTTACAATTTTAAATTATTGCTGAATATCCTTATGAATTGACTTTGATATTTTTTATTATATCTAATGCTTTTAAATCTTTTCATGATAATATATAAGTTAGATTCCTATTTTTAACGTTTTTATTATTTTGAAATTTTCAAAATTTTTATTTTTACCATAACTTTTCGCCTGGCTTTTCTCTATTTTTTTCTTTACTTCTTTTTCCTATTCTTTTTTCTCTCTATCTTCTTTCTCTATATCTTTCTCCCCCTTCTTTATTGATATTATCTTTTACCCCGCCCCTACACCTAACTTTAATTTAACGTCAATTTTATTCATTTATTTATTTATTTATTATTATTTTTTCTCCTTCTCTGTTCTTTTCTCTCTTACTTTTTCTCTATTCTCTTTCTACTTATTTAAATTAGATTTTAGATTTTAAACTATATCATTTTAATTTTCCTGAAATTTCTTGAAGTCTTGTCTGCCAAGGAAGCTATATAGATTGCAATGACTTTACATATTGGATCTGCGAATTCTTTGATATTTTTAAATGAGTCGCTCACTTTGTTATCAACTGATTTTGTGTTTTGGACTTCATTCTAATGTATTCCTCAGGAATACATTAGAATGAAGTCCTATCCTCTTATACCTCGGATTTCGGACTTTGCCATCTGGACTCTATTGGATTATTACTCAATGCCCAACTTATCTCTGATTGATCCCCTGGATCATTGATACATGGATACATTGTATCTTCTCCCCAACTTTCGTTGAAGATGTCTTTTGTTTTCAACTTTTTATATTTTCAAATTTATGCTACTACCAGTAATACATTACTTTATTGATTTTTTTTCCTCTAATGAAAATAGCCTATCTTTGAAAATCCATGGATTAAGGGAAAACTTTTTATATATTCCCTGCTTGCATATCTGATGAATTAGTAAATATTGTAATTTATCCAGTTATTTCCTTTTTGTTTTATATTAATGCTCTATCCATTATATCGAGCATCCTCTTATCACGATAGGATCTAAGATAAAATATTTATCTTTATTGTTTCATTCATTTATATATATATATATATATATATATATATATATATATAGTCTTTTATTTGTTAACAGGGAATACATACAGATGTGTATATGCGTATTGCATATATATATATATATATATATAAAACTTATATAAACTATTATTATGATATATGCATAAGTAATTTTATATAAATACATATATTTTATACATTTTCAAACCGTTATTTTGAATATAGTTATGGCCACAAAGATGCACATGCATGAATAGATATCTATAATTGCTTTAATTTTTTTCTCATAAATCATCGCAAGATTATGTAAACACACATAAAATTGTGCCACTCTCTCTCTCTCTCTCTATATATATATATATATATATATAGAGAGAGAGAGATATACTACAAAAAGTGACTCGTTGGGTCACCTATTCAGTCCAGGTTAGATTGTTTGAATCAGGAAAAAGTTAGTTTTAAAAACCAGTTAAATGTAAAAAGTAAAAAGACAAAATCTAAAATTAGTCGCTTTCTGCTCGCTATATTCCCCTTCTCTCTCCCTTTTCTTGCTTTCACTCTCAGCTATGGGTTAAATAATTTTACTACTTGTGGTGCTATTGCCTTTTGTTTATAATGCACCATTCCAATCTTTTTATTCTTTCCTTTCCTTATTACATTCAATTCGACTGTTAGTAAATGGAGAGAGAGAGAGAAATGAGAGTAATACAAACGACATAAAATAAGAGTGATAGGTTCACACAACATACAGGGGAGAGAAAAAGGGGTGATAGACAAAAACTTAATAAGAGATGGCTCACTTGATAAGTTAACTGCAAATTATGCCTAAGCAGAACAATTTAAACAGACCTTTTTTTTTACAGATATCACTCAATCCCCAAACCGTGGAATATTCTAGCAGGATTTTTTTCATAATTAAAATATATTGAAAAAAATGCCTTAGGGAAATAAACGTTGATTAACTCAGTTTTATTGGGCGAAAAAGACGGTTAGTGAAAATATATGTTTTAATTCATGAATATTTATGGTCAATATTTAAGCTGATGATGAATGATTAGAAATACAAACAGCAACAAGGGTAAGATATGTATACGTTACCGCCAGGATATATTGAGATCATAGTTCCATGTGAAAAAAAGGATATATTAAGATCATAGTTCCATGTGAAAAAAAGGATATATTAAGATCATAGTTCCATGTGAAAATAAAGGATATATTGAGATCATAGTTCCATGTGAAAATAAAGGATATATTGAGATCATAGTTCCACGGAGAAAAAAAAAGGATATATTGAGATCATAGTTCCATGTGAAAATAAAGGATATATTGAGATCATAGTTCCATGGAGAGAAAAAAAAAGATATATTGAGATCATAGTTCCATGTGAAAAAAAGGGATATATTGAGATCATAGTTCCATGTGAAAAAAAGGATATATTGAGATCATAGTTCCATGTGAAAAAAAGGATATATTAAGATCATAGTTCCATGTGAAAAAACGGATATTATTGAGATCATAGTTCCATGTGAAAAAAAGGATATATTGAGATCATAGTTCCATGTGAAAAAAAGGATATATTGAGATCATAGTTCCATGTGAAAAAAAGGATATATTAAGATCATAGTTCCATGTGAAAAAAAGGATATTATTGAGATCATAGTTCCATGTGAAAAAAAGGATATATTGAGATCATAGTTCCATGTGAAAAAAAAGGGTATATTGAGATCATAGTTCCATGTGAAAAAAAGGATATATTAAGATCATAGTTCCATGGGAAAATAAAGGATATATTGAGATCATAGTTCCATGGAGAGAAAAAAAAAGATATAATGTTGGTTATGAGCACTCATTGTAATTTAGGCACTGCTTGCCTAGTTTTTTTTATTGTTTTTGCTTTTTTGCTTTGTTTTATATAATTAGCACTGCAGATACCACCGCAAAAAAATAAATGTACAGGGGAATTTTACTAATATCTTGGTGCAAGCCGAAACAATTGCATTCTGAAAAAAAAAAACAAGTCTTATGAAATGACGTGAATCTGTCCTTCATAACATTGATATGGGGTATAAAATTAAATAAAAAATATTGAATATATACATAGAGAGAGAGAGGGGGGAGTATTAGAAGGCTATTAGAATGCAAGAAATGGAAATATGTCGACGTTGAGAAGTGAGACAAGTGATTTTTTTTTAAATATATTAAATTTTTTTATAGCAAATCTTACTTGATTAGGCAATACTTCAACACTGATGGAATGTGTGTGACCGTCTTCCATAATATATTTCGAGAAAGACCTTTTTATCAAATGGTAGGTGTTCAAAATCTCTAAAACACAGTAAGATTTGCTATAAAAAAATGAAAAAGAAATCACTTGTTTTTGTCTTAGAACGCCGACATATTTCCATTTCTTACATTGTGATAGCCTTCTAATACTCATCGATATATGTATTACACACAATGCTTCAAGCAAACTACCTCTCCTTTCTATTTTTATATATTTATATAATATACACACACACACACACATATATATATATATATATATATATATATACATTGTTTTTTGATTAAAACGTACACATCAATCCAATTCCTATATTTCTAGATCCTTTCACAGAGTGTAAGATTGACTTGCAATTCTTCCAAATCTTTTTTTTTTTTCTCTCACAGAATATATTGTTTCGTGTTTATTACATGAATGTTTATTTGCATTCATATTGATTCTGGTTTTTCGTTGCTATTCTCAATATCTTTATCATCTGGAATGAAAGGATATAACACGCCCCTAAATATTACTATCTCTACCTGTATAAAGCAAAGTGTTCTGTATGTGTGTCGCGGCACCACAGTTAAACGATGGGTCTTCTGAGATCAACCGCTAAACTGTGATGCCGTGACAGGAAACAAACTAACCACAAATTTAGATGTCAGAAGTTCTTAAAGCCTTTTTTAGAACTTACTATTCAACATTAAAACTACGCAAAAATAACATCAGAAACATTTGGCATTTGTGGAGAGGGGGGGGTTAACCCAATATACAGGGTGGGCCAAAATAAGGGTCCTATCTTTAAATTTGAATAACTTGAATTTGAATAACTTCCACAAAATAAAAGTTAAACTCACCAAACTTTAATTGTGTGTAGACTGACCCTTCCGAGATTTTTTGAAATAAACAAAACAAATTTTAGCCGAAAAACACTTCTTTAAACTTACAAAAACTAAAGTATTGTTTTTTACACTGTTTTGAGTTTTTTAAGCAAAAATAATGTTTTCTAAATGAGGGTACATTCCTTAGGGCTAATACGGCTCATGCTTGCTTCGGCAGGGGTCCTTTACTTATTCTAAAAAAAAAAATTTTTTAAATCAATAAATAAAAAAGTTATGAATTTTTAAAAATAGGACTCTTATTTTTGCCCACCCTATATAATTTTCATTTTACTAATGAGTTAACGAGATAGATAAATTGTCAGTTGAATGATGAATACTATTATGAGAGGATTGATAAAGTTTGATTACTTATGGGGACGTTCTATGAAAAGTATTGGTTAACATTGGATTTGAAGACGACCCTGTTGTAGTCTGTAGGGATGCAGTCCTGTAGTAATGTGTTCCATAGATAGAAAGTCTTTGAAAAGAAACTCTGTTCATGGAAATTCTGCCTAACGCTAGAAACATGGAAACAAATGGGAAATTTCTTTTCAGTTGTGGTAGAAAACGAGTTCTTGTTGTCTGTCTTACAACCAGGAATCAACGATTGAAAGTCAGAGTAGTAGAGAAATACTAGCAACGTCTCTTCTGTGAAAAAGGGGCTACAGAGAACAGAAGAGATCATTCCCCCACTAGATTGCGAAGTCGATTTTGTACTCTGTCAAGGTAGGAAAGGGTTCTCTGTGCGGCACCTCCCCAGATGTGGCAGCAATGCTCCATCTTAGCCTGTATCTGATTCTCATATAGGTATAGAATTGCATCTGGAGTCAGGTACTTTCTGGAGAAATAGAATGATCCAAACATGTTTACTGCGACTTTAGCAACATATTAGGATATAAGTCTTCCATTTTTGAGCTGGAGCGAAAGTAATTTCTAGAAGCTTATCTAAACAAGGGGTTTTTGTTATTTGTATTGCTCTGTAAAGGGGACAAAATGTTGTTAATTTTATCCATGGTGGAAAAATATGTTATCATTATTATTTTTGAGATAATTTTAACATGTACTTCAAAAATATGTTATCATTATTATTTTTGAGATGATTTTAATATGTACTTCAAAAATGTTATCATTATTATTTTTGAGATGATTTTAATATGTCATTCAGAAATATGTTATCATTATTATTTTTGAGATGATTTTAACATGTACTTCAAAATATGTTATCATTATCATTTTTGAGATGATTTTAATATGTCATTCAGAAATATGTTATCATTATTATTTTTGAGATGATTTTAATATGTCATTCAAAAATATGTTATCATTATTATTTTTGAGATGATTTTAATATATCATTCAAAAATATGTTATCATTATTATTTTTGAGATGATTTTAATATGTCATTCAAAAATATGTTATCATTATTATTTTTGAGATGATTTTTATATGTCATTCATAAATATGTTATCATTATTATTTTTGAGATGATTTTAATATGTCATTCAAAAATATGTTATCATTATTATTTTTGAGATGATTTTTATATGTCATTCAAAAATATGTTATCATTATTATTTTTTAGATGATTTTAATATGTCATTCAAAAATATGTTATCATTATTATTTTTGAGATGATTTTAATATGTCATTCAAAAATATGTTATCATTATTATTTTTGAGATGATTTTAACATGTACTTCAAAAATATGTTATCATTATTATTTTTGAGATGATTTTAATGTCATTCAAAAATATTTTATCATTATTATTTTTGAGATGATTTTAATATGTACTTCAAAAATATGTTATTATTATTTTTGAGATGATTTTAATATGTCTTTCAAAAATATGTTATCATTATTATTTTTGAGATGATTTTAATATGTCTTTCAAAAATATGTTATCATTATTATTTTTGAGATGATTTTAATATGTCTTTCAAAAATATGTTATCATTATTATTTTTGAGATGATTTTAATATGTCTTTCAAAAATATGTTATCATTATTATTTTTGAGATGATTTTAATATGTCATTAAAAAATATGTTATCATTATTATTTTTGAGATGATTTTAATATGTCATTCAAAAATATGTTATTATTATTATTTTTGAGATGATTTTAATATGTCATTCAAAAATATGTTATTATTTTTGAGATGATTTTAATATGTCATTCAAAAATATGTTATTATTATTATTTTTGAGATGATTTTAATATGTCATTAAAAATATGTTATCATTATTATTTTTAAGATGATTTTAATATGTCATTCAAAAATATGTTATCATTATTATTTTTGAGATGATTTTAATATGTCATTCAAAAATATGTTATCATTATTATTTTTGAGATGATTTTAATGTCATTCAAAAATATGTTATCATTATTATTTTTGAGATGATTTTAATGTCATTCAAAAATATGTTATCATTATTATTTTTGAGATGATTTTAATATGTCATTCAAAAATATGTTATCATTATTATTTTTGAGATGATTTTTACATGTACTTCAAAAATATGTTATCATTATTATTTTTGAGATGATTTTAATACGTACTTCAAAAATATGTTATTATTATTTTTGAGATGATTTTAATATGTCTTTCAAAAATATGTTATCATTATTATTTTTGAGATGATTTTAATATGTCTTTCAAAAATATGTTATCATTATTATTTTTGAGATGATTTTAATATATCATTCAAAAATATGTTATCATTATTATTTTTGAGATGATTTTAATATATCATTCAAAAATATGTTATCATTATTATTTTTGAGATGATTTTAATATATCATTCAAAAATATGTTATCATTATTATTTTTGAGATGATTTTAATATATCATTCAAAAATATGTTATCATTATTATTTTTGAGATGATTTTAATATATCATTCAAAAATATGTTATCATTATTATTTTTGAGATGATTTTAATATATCATTCAAAAATATGTTATCATTATTATTTTTGAGATGATTTTAATATATCATTCAAAAATATGTTATCATTATTATTTTTGAGATGATTTTAATATATCATTCAAAAATATGTTATCATTATTATTTTTGAGATGATTTTAATATCTACTTCAAAAATATGTTATTATTATTTTTGAGATGATTTTAATATGTCTTTCAAAAATATGTTATTATTATTTTTGAGATGATTTTAATATGTCTTTCAAAAATATGTTATCATTATTATTTTTGAGATGATTTTAATATATCATTCAAAAATATGTTATCATTATTATTTTTAAGATGATTTTAATATGTCATTCGAAAATATGTTATTATTATTATTTTTGAGATGATTTTAATATGTCATTCAAAAATATGTTATCATTATTATTTTTGAGATGATTTCAATGTCATTCAAAAATAATAACATATTTTTGAGATGATTTTAACATGTACTTCAAAAATATGCTTCAGCGAACTTACTGCACTTGTAACCCCCTTAACATAAATACCCCCGACCCACCCGACTAGTAGCAAAATCACTCCCCTTCACTGTAGAGGACCCTAGATTCCGGAAGATTTTCTACTCTAATACATAGTTTTCTTGTACCACTTACTTTTGTAATTCCATTCCTGCTCCCAGATTGTTTCCTATAAATCTGGCCTCTATCATTGGAGCCCCTTACGCTTCAGTGGAAAATATGTCTTTTTTGGGGTTAACAAAAATAATACATTTTCTTTTAATCAGTACAAACAACCATGTCTTACTGTGGAAAAATGTTTTCTTTTTTTTTTTTTAAACATAGTTCACCCCAAACAAGGCAGACCGCCACTGAGAAAAAGGGTGAGAGATTTTTTTTTGGGGGGGGGGGGGGGGTCAACCTAAATTGGGAGCTGTGCAGCGAGATGTCTGTTTACATTAGTTTTAAATTTCTGTAGGTCAGTACCGTCAGAAAAACAGGGAGCAGGGAGGGAGTTCCAGAGTCCAGCAGCACGAGGAAAGAAGCTTTTGGAGTAAAAAGCTCTTCGGCATCTGGAAACCTCCACAGTGGGATTTGGCAGATTCTAGTGAATTTGCGTCGTGGGGGCACCAAAGCATCAAGTTCATTGAAGTACTTGTAAAACAGGCACAAGGAAGCAACATTGCGGTAGTGAGATATGGGCTGGAGCTTGGTGGATAGTGAGAGACCTATTAAGTTGGCGACTCTTTTTTGGACCTTGTCTAAGAGGGAGAGACTAGTAGATGATGCACCAGCCTATATGTGGCAACAATACTCCATGCATGGGCGGATGGTGGCTTTGTAGAGATATAGGATAATGTCAGGTGTGAGAAGTTTACTGACACGGTAGAGGGAGCCCACCTTCTTTGCAGCAGTCCTGGCAATGTCTTCAATGTATTTGTTCCAATTCATGTTATCTGTGAAAGTTAGGCCGAGGAGTTTACATGATGAACTCTCAGGTAGGGTGTTATTTGTCATGACAATCGGTGGTTGAAGAGGTTTCTTGTAGTTATTGAAGGAAAGTAGCTTTGTCTTTGCGGCATTAAAAGTTACCATCCATTTTTTACCCCATTTCACTACAGACTGGAGGTCATTTTCTAAGAATTCAGCCATTGCCTCAGATATGTGTGTGTTGGTTTTGCCAACATGACGAGAGTAGAGCATGGTGTCGTCAGCAAATATTTCTATCTCAGTCTCAATTACATCAGGAACAGTAGAGGTCCTAGGATGGATCCTTGGGGTACACCAGCATTTATGTCATGTTGCTTAGATAAACGGCCATCGAGGACAACCTGGATCTTTGTTTTTGTTAGGAAGGATTTAATTATATTAAATATTAGTCCAGTAATACAATATGAGTGCAGTTTTAGGAGAAGCCCTTTATGCCAGACCTTGTCAAAGGCCTTGGATATATCAAGCGCTACAGCCCTAGCTTCACCTGCTTTGTCCAGTGTATGATATATGCGTTCAGCGATAACTGTTAGGATATCTGCGGTAGATCGTGCTTGTCTAAATCCGTATTGATGATCAGAAAGAAGTTTAGCATTAGCTAGGTGCCGGACTATAGCAAGATTGATTAATGATTCAAAGATTTTAGCAAAGATTGGGAGTAGACTGATTGGACGGTAGTTTAGAAGATCAGTTCTATCTCCAGAATTCTTGAATATTGGTACCACAGAGGCAATTTTCCAACTATCAGGGAAACAAGATTCAGCAAGGCATTTGTTGTATAGTTTGGAGAGAACCGGGGCCAGCTCAGCAGAGCATTTCTTTATTACTATTACTGGTATAAGACCAGGCCCATAGGCTTTGGAGGTGTCAAGGTTTTTTATGACATGGGGTGATGACCAGGTTCTCAAGTGTGGCTTCAGTCCGCAATGGGAATTTGGGGAGGGGGGGGGGTGCCGAGTCCAAAGTGGAGTTTACGGCAAAATGCTTGGCCAGTAGTTCAGCCTTATCAGTTGTCGTCCAAAAACATTGTTGTGATTTGATTGCGGGGGAATTGTCCATTGTTCATCACACTATTTTAGATTTTCCAGAAATCACGAATACCTAGTTTCTGTGACTGAATGCGTTTTTTGGTTATCTCTGTATACCTTCTCTTTGCTTCATCTATCACTACTTTGCAATCATTTCTTGCCTTTACAAATTTTTGTCTGTTCGCATTTGACTTATGGCGGCCGGATTTTTGGAATGCCTTTTACCTCTCAGCAATAGCAGCTGCACATTCTGAGGTGAACCATTGAGGAGAGTGGGGTTGTCTGAAGAATTTTCGCGTGGGGACATAAGCATCAATGCCTGATTTGACCCATTTGGTTAGCTCATTTGCACACTGATCAGCAGGGAGTGAGGTTTCACCCCATGGTTCGTCGCTGATGTGATCCCTGAGAGATTCAAAATCAGCCTTCTCATAGTTTCTCGTCGTTTTGAGCAATGGCTCTTCAGCTTTTAGATGAGTTTTTAAAGTGATAAGTATCATTACCACAACATGATCAGAGTTTCCGAGCGGGCTATGGGCATTCGCCACACAAGCATCGGGTAATGAGGTCAAGAACAGGTTGAGAAGTGAGGCTTGCTGGTCCGCACAATCAGGAAGGCAGGTCAGAAAAGTGACAGTCTGTGAGAGGTCGTGAGCTGAGGAGAAATTATAGGAAGAGTTTCCAGCTGCATCAGTAACGCTGGAGAATCCCAACCAGTCAAGGTGATGTGCTTTAAAATTCCCAAATACATGTATTTGGGCATTCGAGTCGAGTGAGAGGGCTCTATCTAAGCTTTTAGAAACAGAGTCAAGCAGGGTACAGTCCTGGGTTGAAGGAGAACGGTATAAGAAATATAAGTAACTAATGCTGTGATGTAGGGTCAATCTAAAGCACATGTAGGCTTGGTCATCTGATTCTAACCTATGTTCTCTAGTCAAGGGGATGGTGTTCCGAAATAAGTTTCTGAAGTTTAAAAAATTTAAATTTAAAATATTCAATAAAAAAAATAACAACTAATTAATCAATTCTCCCTTTCTATTTAGTAATTCTAAGCAGCGTTCAACAAGATTTTCGATACCTCGTTGGTAGAAATAAAAAAGCAAAAAAAAAGCAAAATCGTGTCAAAAAAATAAGCAAAAATGTGTCGAAAGAAAAGAAAAAAAAATTGTTGAAAAAAAGCAAAGAGGTGTCGAAAAAGAAATGTTGAAAAAAAAAGCACCAAAAACGCAAAAAAGCAAAGAGGTGTCGAAAAAAAAAGAAAAAGGTGTCAAAAAAAAAAGCAAAAAAAGCAAAAAGGTGTCGAAAAAAAAAAGAAAAAGGTGTCAAAAAAAAAAAGCCAAAAAAAGCAAAAAGGTGTCGAAAAAAAGCCAAAAAAAGCAAAAAGGTGTCGAAAAAAAGCCAAAAAGAGCAAAAAGGTGTCGAAAAAAAAAAAAGCCAAAAAAAGCAAAAAAGGTGTTGAATAAAAAACCACAAAAAAGCAAAGACGTGGCGAAAAAAAAAGCAAAAAGGCGTCGAAAATGTGAATAACAGATATTAACTTTAATAAACTACAAAAAAAATCACAAAATGATTCAAAAATAGAATTTTCAAAAAATTAGACTCCAAAATTTAAAAAAAGAAAAGAAAGGGGGCTGGAACTTAGTTACCAACGCAATATATCTTGTTACAAAAATATGTCAGAGGAAAGAACAATAACCATATTTTGTTCATTCCAAGTTTGTATAATTTATACTAATTATTTGATTCTTGCCACTATTTTCTCGAGACACAAGTCTGTATCGCTTTAGAAAAATAAATAATGAAATTACTGAACTAATCAGCATAAAATTTAATATCTTGATTCTGTGTATAATTTATGGTTTTTTGGGTTTTTAAAGCAGACATTTCATCATCAAAATGAGATTTTCTTTCTAGAATTCTCTTATCTACGTTCACTTGTTGATTAAGATTCAGCAAGTACAAAACAACAACAAAACAACAAAATCAAAAACTGCAAAAGAAATTGCCTCATGAAACAACCACATAATTGAATTTTATTTCTGTTTGTTTTAAGGCTTTAATGTCTCAGGGTAATTAGCATTAAAGTGAATGTCTTCGTCATTAATTATCTATATGGATAGATTGTTTATCTATTCATCTTCAATATTGATATTCTCTCAAGTTTGCCCAAGATCTAACGAATACTGTACCCAAAGGGGAGTAAGGAGTGCTGGGGGTTATGAAAAGTGTGCTGAACAGAATTTAGGTTAAGTTTAGAAGTCACTTAAGAATAAGGTGGTGGTATCCGAATATGTTGTGCCAAGATTTTGAATTGCGATTTTGCAGTTCGATTTTTATATTTACAGAATCTCCACAGTCACCCTATATTCCCCCAATTCCCAAAATTGACTATCCTACTCTCGGTTAGAATCGTTGCAGTCACAACAATACCGCATTTACTCGGGGGCACCATACTTTAAAAAATATCCTGAAAGTGTTATAGAAAATTTAAATTTTTTTCATGAGTAAAATTTTTACAAATTCATTAGCAGTTGGACAAACAAACAAAAAAACAGTAAGACCTTCTTAACCCTTTCTAAATAATAGACAGTCCATTGTTTTCCCGTTTGTTCAGAACCGAAAAAAGCAGGTTAATCTCTAAACGGGAGTGGTATTTAAGTGGGATGAAGTTTTGGAAGTGGATGGTGCCCTTACGCTTTGATCTCAGCAAAAAAGACCAAAGATAAGTCTGTTGGTCAGCAAACTAAATATTAATTGGATTATGAGCATAAAATTAGATTCCATGTGCGAGACTAACAGGTGAATTAAGCGTCTGTTTTTACGGCATATCAACCGGTTTTTTTAATTGTTTAATAGCCCTGTCGGCAAGGCCATGAATTCACCGACTGCAACCCAATGCAGAGGGGTACCCCCTCCCGAAAACGGGACCACCTGTAGGCAGTGGGTGGCGACCCGTCATTCCCTAGGACAGGATCCTGGTCGCTGAGCAGTCTGTAGTTGGGTGACCTGCAGCATTCCACTTTGGCCCTTACTTCGGCTAGACGATCAATCGGCTGGTCATGTCATGCCCTAGTATCTATAAGTTCATCTCCAATGTGATTCTTCTAAAAACCAAAGCCTTATTTCTCCTTTTTATTTTCTTCCCAAATAGATACTAGAAGGCGATGGCTGAGGGTCAATCGTGTTGAATACAAAGAAGATTACCAATGCCAAAGAGTAATGATGGTGCCCTCTGTAAAATTTCCTTCTAAGAGTAATGTTTTCAAAGAGTAATGATGGTGCCCTCTGTAAAAATTCCTTCTAAGAGTAATGTTTTGAAAGAGTAATGATGGTGCCCTCTGTAAAAATTCCTTCTAAGAGTAATGTTTTCAAAGAGTAATGATGGTGCCCTCTGTAAAATTTCCTTCTAAGAGTAATGTTTTCTAGGATAAATGTATTCTAAGACTAATGCAATGTATTCTGAGAGCAATGTATTCTAGGAATATAAAATAATTATCCTACCTATAGAATTACATTTTACAACTTTATTTGGCATTAAATAACTCATAGATGGTTGATATGCCGTAAAACAAACCAAACTAAACCATTTATTATTTAATACTCAAACCCAATACTTATTGTAAAGGATTTTTAACACAGGTTCCTATTTTATCCACAACTGGGAGAAATGGTGCACTCATACCAACTGAAGATACTAGATTCGATAAGAGTTGAACACACCCAGCTGATTCCATAGTCCGTGATGGTCTCTATTTGGCTAATAACGCACCACCAGACAATTTTAGTACTATACATACACTAGCTATACGTATTCGGCGTTGCCCGGAAGTCGTTTTACTTGAAGTGTTTCCATCAAACAGTTTACAATATTCATTGTTTCGTGTTGAACACATTAAGTCTACTTTTTAAAATATTATTTTGCAACCACTTCCTCATTTCACACAAGCGGTAACCCCTTCCTGCTGTGCTGTTGAAGAATTTCTTTCTCTGGTTTAATGAAAAATCAAAACATTTTGGATCATTTAATACTTAAAATAATACACATTGCATGCGATTAGTTGAATAAAAGTTACTATTTGGCAATATTTTGGAGGAATTGCTAGTCGATATATTTCTATGTCAAAAAGACCAAATTGTTGACTAACACCACTGGCATCAGCAAGGACACTAAGGTCAGAGGCGAGAAACTGGAAGCCGTCAACAGCTTTGAATACCTTGGGACAATAATGATGGATGACAGGTCCAAGCCTGAAGTTTTTGCAAGAATCGCACAGACAACAGCAGCACTGGCCAAACTAAGGCCCATATGGAATGACAGAAACTATCACATTCAGCTCAAAAACCAGACTGATGCGTTCACTGCTCATCTCCATATTTCTGCATTTGTGTGAGTCGTGGACTCTAACTGCGGACATGGAGAGGCCACAGAGATGAGATGCTTCCGAAAGAGCCTCAACATCTCATACAGGGGCCACATTACTAATGAGGGAAGTGAAGAACAGACTCATACAAGCAGTCGGGCCAAACATAGATCTACTGACCACTGTGAAAACAAAAGGAAAATAAAGTGGTACGATCATGTCAGACGTTCATCAGGTCTCGCAAAGACAATCTTGCAAGGATCAACTGAGCTCCAATCTATGGTTCCACCCTGTAGAACATTCACAACGAAAACTCGTCTAGCTACAACCATTGCAAATAATTTTCTTTTATTCCTTTGTGTACCTAAAACAAAATTACTGCAATGCACAGATGACATTTTTTGTAAAGACACTCTGTTCATGAAAATTCCATTTGGTTTTGGGTACAAAAAGGAAGAAAGGAAAGTCATTTGCAGCGATCGTAGTCAGATGAGTTTTCGTTGTGAATGTCATACAGAGATGAACCATAGAGTGAAGCTGAGTCGAGCGCCTTCCATGGAAATAACGAGAGAGTATTGATTTACTCCTCTCCAGGAGTTAGCCACAAGGCCAGTTTTTATCTTACTCCCACAAGTAAGATGTGACCCAAGGTCGGGTCGGGAAAGTGGGGTTTAAAAATTGCCTGGGCAGCCCCGTCGGAATTCCCGGATAGGGGCGCCTCAGGCAGTAAGCAATAAACTTACTCCTCCCCAAAGAGGGGAGGCGAAGCCTGGGAGGGTGGACCTCCTAGAACTGCACAGGACAGACCCATAGACCGACGTAAATCAAGCCCCGAAGGCCAAGACAATACCAGTCTATGGGGTGCAGTATCCATCGGAACAGATACTACACTTTGATCTTAGCCGAAAGGCCAAACGAGGGAGTAGCGAAAGATTAGCAATGTCTTTTTGTAAGAAAGGACATGTAGAGAAGAGAAGAGATCACCCTCCACTTCGTTTGAAATTCGATTTTGTGCTCTGTCACGGCAGGAAAAAGTACTTTGAGCGGCACCTCTTTCGATACGGCCAAGAATTATTGTTAAAATGAAGACACATTCTGCAGAAGAAGTTGACTCGATATAAAATTTGGTAATCATTACTATTAGCGACATAAATAATTCTAAAAGAAAATACCGTTTGGAAATTAGTCAAAAACTATTTATTTTGCTCTACCTACTCATTTGTGACCTATTTGCGTTAAACAATTTAATGTTTAAAAGAAACTCAAAGCAATCTACTTTATCGTAAATAGTCACTATTTACGGTAAAGTAAATTGCCTTAAACTTCTTTCAAATATTAATGTATTTTTATACAAACATGTCACAAATACGTGGGTAAAGCAAAATAAATTGTTTTTGACTAATTTCACAACGGTATTTCTTTTAAAATAATTTATATCGCTAATAGTAAGGATTACCCCCCCCCCCCCCCCCAAAAAAAATGTAAACTGATTCGGCGATTTGCGGAACTGAAAAACTTTTAAAAAGATAATTCATGTTGGTAACAGTAATAATTACCAAAAAGTTATTTTTTATCTCAGAATTAAAGAAATGTGTTGAATAATTATGTGATATACACAACTAAATTATGCAGAATATGATTTATATCGAGCATGCCGCTGTTATATTGGCACCTCAGGATATGCAATGTTTTTGGTTTTTACAGTATGAAAAAGTAAAAATAGAATTTTGGTGCTACCAATTCCTCAGTTTCTTCCACCTAATCAGATATTTTGCCATGAGCAAAAGAGAATGCAGTCCATCAACTTTAAATGTTTGCCCTTGGGACTTATTAATGAATACGGTAAAGCTTACGCATACTGGAAACTGAAGTTTCCTAAAGCGGAAGAGCACGTCTGTTGGTATAAATAGAATTCTTTGAGTAATTCGGCAAGCCCTCTGAGCATATTAGCATCAATAACATGGAGTATGAATGTCTGTTGCACCGAAATCCACACAAGCATCTGTTCTTCGTTTTTCAATCTAACCTACGTGGAGATAGATTTGTATGTCCAAGGTAGATTAAAATTATACTGAATAAGGAACTTATTTCAGGGAATCTTGCTTAATTGATATCTGATAACTCTAGATCAAATTTAATGCAAATCTGAAATATTTAAATTTTCCAATGGGAAATTGTGCTCATATTAATCCACCTAAAACTGTTGTGTTACAACTCTAAAGAAACTGCAATTGATGGAATATTTATTAATTAACGTCTAATGACTGTTGTTAAAATTTCACAAAAATCGTACGTATCTGAATTTTCACGAAGGATTCCACTAGGAGAAAATTTCACTCAGTAGAAAATCAGCACTGTACAGTAACAATATAATATGCGTGGAAAAATGTTAAACAACCAACACGGCCGCTATGATTGCCTGCTTTGAAGAAGCAGAAATTAGCGAGATGGTAGGCATCCTAATAATAAACAAATCTTCACAATAGTTAGCAAAGAAAATTTCAGAATATGCAGAGATAACAGTCTAATTGGTCCCCCGATTTATAAAATCGGGGGACTTATATTTTGAGGCATGTCGTCCGTCCGTCCGGATTTTTCTCCGCAACCATCTATTGAATTTCTCTCAAATTTTGCATGAAGTTGTAACTTTGGTCAGGTTAGAAAGTGACATTCTCCGATTTTTGAAAAATATCTGGTTAGCCCCCCAGGGGGTCAAAAGGCCCCGAAATTGCAAAGAATGACATTTTTTGCCCCATAACTTTTCATCCATCCATTCAATTTCTCTGAAACTTGGCCAAAATGTGGAGGCAATTGTTCCTAATAGAAAATAAGTATCGTTGACCTTGGAAAAAAATCTGGTCTGCGCCCCCAGGGGGTCAAAAGCCCCCAAAATGGCAAAAAATGACCCTTTTCTCCCATAACGTTTGATCCATCTATTCAATTTTTCTGAAACTTGGCTAAAATGTAGAGGCAATTGTTTTGGATATAAAATGAGCATCCTTGACCTCAGAAAAATTCTGGTTCGTGCCCCAGGGGGTCAAAGGGGAGTCAAAAATGCCCCAAATTGCCCAAAGTTATTGCCTTTTACATTCGCCACATCGAGTCACATACAGAGGGGGACCACGCACGCGCGGCTTGTTAGTTTCTATAACATACTAAGTTAAGTGGCAGATAACAAATCTATTATCATGTTCGGTCTTCTTGCTTGGGTGAGTTTGTCATGTCCCAGGAGATTTTATGCCTTTCAGTTTCCAATACTGGTTCCGCGTTTTACTTATATCATTTGTCTGCATGTTCAAAGTGAAGTCTTTTTCACACTCCCAATAGACTACCTTCCTGACCAAGTCATGACTATTTTATATTCTCTTTGAGTTAGTTTGCTGTATTCACTTATTATGTGGTTTTCTGTTTCGCCTTTTTGTCCACAGAGTCTACATTTTCTGCTTTACTGGGTTTTAGCTGTCTTGGCGTTTATGTAGTTTGTTCTGATCACATTCTTTTTGGTGTAAGTGTCAACTCTTCTTTTCATAGCCATGATCATGTGTTTTACATGCACTATTTCTTTGGTCAGTCTATAAATCGTTCATGTAGCTGTTTCTCTTTTCATTTTTTCTTCTTTTGTCTTTTTGTTGTCCGTTTTGCTGTTTTCCGTATTATTCACCTTGGCAGTTCTTTAGCGGCAGTAATCAGCCTCTCTGTATTTTGTGTTATATATTTTTCTAGTTCTTTTTATTATAACACCATCCATGCAGTCTATTAGGACACCTAACGAAAACGGAATTACCTCCCTTGAACCATTTCGGGAGTTAAGAGTTATCGCCCTTGAAAAAAAGGCGTCTGCCCAGAGAGAAAGGAAACACAGATCACGGCGTTAGATTGTGGATATAGCAATCGCGTCCAGCAGCCAATTAACTCATTAATTCATTCTGTGTTCAGTTTTAATAAATCTGTTAAACGTTTCTTTTGATAGTTCATCCATTTATTTACAAGTTATTATTTATAATTAACCTAAATTACGAGGTTATAAAACAGTCTTAAATAATTTTTGGTATTATTCACCTTGGCAGTTCTTTAGCGGCATTAATCAGCCTCTTTGTATTTTGTGTTATATATTTTTCTAGTTCTTTTTATTATAACACCATCCATGCAGTCTTAAATACTTACCAGTTCTTTTCTTCTTTCTTCGCATAGTCGGTCAATATAATTCTTCAGGTGCAATGCATTGTGCATGGTACTTAGTTTCCTAGTTCTTTGATCCAGATAGCTGAGCTCTTCTTATGTTCAGCTTATGAAGAATTATTTTTACTGTTAATACATATATTTGCATAGTTCCCAGTGGACTGCCTCGTCCACTAAGCCGTTTATGTTTTTGTATTCATTTTAGGCTGGTTTGCTGCATTCACTTATGATGTGATTTACTGTTTCCTACTCTATGTCCACCAAATCTACATTTACTGGTTTTCCTGGATTTTTTCTATTATGACTTTTATGTAGTTCGTTCTGATGTGTTGTTTCATGCGACTGTCAGTAGTGATTCCGTTCCTATTTATTATTATTATTATTTGCATATTTTTGCTAGCTTGTGAGGATAGTATAGTGACGAACGAGCATATACTAGACGACATCCACAAAGGAAGTATGTAATGCCTGGGAGGACGGTCTCATTACAACAGAACAGATACTACACTATCATTCACCCCACTGAATTGTGTATAAAAAGATAGTACAATATTAATAGAAGTAATAGTATAGTGTCGCTTTGTTTATTTCTTTCCCGCGGCAGGAAGATGTGGCACAAGGCCAGAAGCTGGGAGAAAAAGCCAGCGTGCCAGCAGAAGAGCCAGGTTGACCTCGAAAGCATTCCCCGGCAGGGGCGCATCAGGCAATTGATAATAAACGAGTTCCTTCCCAAATACGGAAGACAAGGCCTGGGATGGTGGACCTCCTAGGACTACTCAAGACATACTACCTCAGTTTCAATTTTATTACACAACTGATTATGTAGCAGATACTTGTTATTAATACGTAATTAGCTGGTATCCTTAATCACTTCTCGTTCTGTAATGTTTTTTATTGAAGTGGAATATTTAAAGTCAGTACATGATTTGTTAACATTGGAGACACCTCCAAAAACTCTAAGATTTCCCTCAGTACATTTGTAGTGCAAAATTCCGTTAAATAAGGTATGAAGCTTCTATTAACTGGAAAAGAAAATTAGAAAAAAAAAACGTCTGCGTATTTGGTGTGTAACCTTAACAAACTTGCAAGCGAAAGTTCTCATCTATTTTTACATTCTTATCAATCGCACCAATTTGATCATGAAGGCCAAGTTTATAAACTTCTTCAAATGCTCAATATGTGTGGATCTTCAAAAATACTTATTTAAAAGAAATATTTATTTATAAATATTTGAGAGGACCTTGCACCCCGGGTGTTGTTGATAGAAAGCCTAGGCCCACCTATTTAACTGTGTCATGCAAATAGAATAAAGATAGTCCAAAATAATAATGAATTGACAATTAGAATACTTGTATTTAGTATATTAAATTAAAATTAAGAACTACAAGAGTTAAATTACTCTGTCTGGCATGTTCTGCAAAACGATAAACGAAAACAACATTCTCCCATCCCCTCTCCTTTTCTTTCTCCCCCACTTCTCTACCTGCTTCATAACTTGAGATAACCAAACCAAACAACTGTACAAGCAGATATTTGAAGATATAAACAACTTGAAGCATGAAAACTTATTTCCCCAAATAACTAAATCTGATTAAAATCCCCAAATGGGGCCACCTGTTGGCCGTGGGTGGCGACCTGTGAAACCTTGGAACGGAATCCTGGTGGTTGAGGGTTGTAGAGGATAGAAATGAGTTCCTCTCCTTCCCAACACACCACTTTGGTCCTTACCTCGGCTAGACGGGCGGTCGGAAAGGCCCGCTCCGACCAATCGGCTGGTCACGTCAAGCCCCACCATATATGGTGGAAAGCAGTGGCTGAGGGTCAATTGACTAAGTGAGTATATCCATGACATGGCTGCAAACCTCTTATACGGCTACGAACCCCATAGTAGTATCGAAGGAAAACAGGTGCTCATAGAAAACACTGAAATCAAGTATATCATCCGAGTATCCCTGTTGAGCTTGGGCGAATGGGTTTCCCCCCAGGCACTTCCCATATAGGGCTCCGAGGTGGGTGGGAAACAAGGATGATGAAAAATTCCCACTTTATTTATGGCTTTCATTCCCCCCAAAATACCCCCCAAAAAAAGAAGTTTTCTAGAAGTCTCCTGCTCTACAAGTTCAGAAGATGAACAAGAATGCTCAATCAATGAAAACTCAACCATATTCCTAGTGATGGAAACCCTTGAAAAGAATGAAATAAATAAAATCTCACCTTTCACAATTGAAAAAATTTTTTCTGAAAAGATAAAACCCAAAATGATAAAATGTTTAAAAAACAACACTATACTTATTGAACTAAGAGAAAAATCACAAGCAACAGAAATTCTAAAATGGCAAACCTTTAACAATATTAAAATTAAAACTTATGTCCACCCATATCTAAACTCCTCAAAAGGAGTCATCAGATGCAATGAACTAGCAAATTGCTCCACTGAGGAAATTTTAACTAACCTTTCATCCCAAAATGTTACAGAAGTAAAAAGAATAAGTATAAAACGAAATGAAGAAACTATATTAACAAATACATATATACTCTCTTTTAACTCCACAATTACACCAAATGAAATTAAAATTGGATACTTAAAAATAAATGTAGAAAAATACATACCATCCCCTCTAAGGTGCTACAACTGTCAACAATTTGGACATCACCAATCCAAATGCACCAAACCACCAATCTGTGTAAGATGTGGTGAAGACTCACAGCATAATGATTGCAAAAAAGACCCTAAATGCACAAATTGTAATGAAAACCATTCCGCTAACTTCAAAGGATGCAAAATTTGGCTAAAAGAAAAAGAAATAACAACAATAAAGTATACAAAAAATATAACTTTCCCGGAGGCAAGAAAAATCATGAACACAAGATACTCGGAAGTAATCAAGAAAGCTGAAATAAACACAAAAATTCAAAGTTGTCAAAGAGATACAAAAAACCCTCCAGAAATAAAAACTGAATAACTTTTCCAATTAATTAAAGAGATGAAAGACCTAATGAAAGAAATAAAATCACTCATCTTAAATGCTGGAAATAACCAACCCACAAAAAAAACAGAACCAACAAACCAAAAAACTCAGATTAAACCAGATAAGAAAAAAGAAAAAACATATCAAATGAAAGCAACCCCTACAAACAAACAAATTGAAACAACACCATCATCACCCAATAAAGCGAAAACCGAAGAAAAACCAAATAACAAACCTAGATCTAGATCCCAATCAACTTCAAAAGAAAAAAACAAAAAAACACTAGAGGAAATGGAGGTAGAAGTCAAAACCCCCCAGACAAACAAAATGGCTGAAGGCAATAAAAAAGCTCAAAATATTATTCAATGGAATTGCCGAGGTATCAAACCCAATTTTAACGAACTCCTAATACTCATTTCATTATTCAACCCAACCGTCATCTGCCTACAAGAAACATTCTTACAACCCAATAACCAGCTAAAAACCAAAAATTATGAACAGTATCATTACACTCATGATACAGGCCAACGAGCCAATGGAGGCACCTCTATTCTAGTGAGAAATGACATTCAAAAAAGTAAACTCTCCGTCCAAACTAATCTTCAGGCAGTTGCAGTTCAAGTCACACTACAAAAAACCGTCACAATTTGCTCTCTATATTTACCCCCCAATGAACAAATAAACAATATCGAATTAGAAAACCTAGTGAAACAACTACCCTCACCCTTCATCCTTCTAGGTGACTTTAACAGCCATTCCACCTTATGGGGATGCAAATCAACTAACTCCAAAGGAAACAAAATCGAAGAATTTATAAACAATAACAACATATGCCTTCTCAACCAAAAAGAACCCACCTATATAAACCCAACAAATGGTACAACCAGCGCCATTGATCTAACCATGTGTGACCCATCAAGCTTCTTAGAGTATACATGGAAAACTTATGATGATACCTGCGGAAGCGATCACTTCCCCATCATAATTGACTACAATAAAACTATTCAAAACAATATACCAAGATGGAATACAAACAAAGCAGACTGGACTAAATTCAAAAAACTATGCTCACAACAATTAATAGAACATAAAATCCAATCAATAGAAAACTTCACCCAAACCCTAATCCTAATAGCTAAAGAATGCATCCCCAAAAATTGTCCTCCAAAAAAAAAAAATAAACCATGGTTCAACCAAGAATGTAAAAAAGCCATCAGAAAAAGAAAAGCAGCACAAAGAAAATTCAAAATGCAACCCATAAGCGATAACCTCATACAATATAAACAACTAAGAGCAAAAGCACGTAAAACAATAAAAGAATCAAAACAAACTTGCTGGCAACAATTCATCAATCAAATCAACACCTCCACCAAACCTAAAACCATCTGGAAAATGATTAGAAAAATTGCCGGGAAAGATAACCCCGCCCCAAACAAACACCTCCTCACTAAAAACAACAAAATAACTGAAACTAAAGACATAGCTAATACCCTGGCCAAAACCGTTGCTAACAATTCATCATCGAAACAATATAAAAAACAATTCCAAATACTAAAGGAAAATCAAGAAAAATACAAACTACACTTCAACTCCAATAACCAAGAACCCTACAATGATATCTTCTCACTAGATGAACTTAAAAATGCCATAGAAAAATCCCACAACTCAGCTGTGGGACCAGATGAAATCCACTACAGTTTCTTAAAAAATATACCTCCTGAATCACTACAACTCCTCCTACAAATGTTCAACAAAATATGGATAGAAAAAGAATTCCCCATAACATGGAAACAAGCCACAATAATTCCCATAGCAAAACCGGGAAAAGATACATCAAATCCGGAAAACTACCGACCAATAGCTTTAACAAGCTGCTTATGCAAAACTCTGGAAAGAATGGTTAACACTCGCTTAATCTGGTATCTAGATACAAACAATATAATTTCAAAAAATCAATGCGGATACCAAAAAAATCGTGGATGCATTGATCATATCATTAATTTAGAAACTTACATAAGGGAAGCCTTCATCAAAAAACAACATGTAACCACCATATTTTTTGACTTAGAGAAGGCTTACGACACAACGTGGAAATATGGCATCATTAAAGACCTCCACCATATAGGATTGAAAGGCCGATTACCAAATTTTATCCAAAACTTTCTAACAAATAGAACCTTTAAAGTTCGCATAGGATCAACTATGTCAGACCCCCAAAATCAAGAGGAAGGTGTACCTCAAGGCAGTATTTTATCCACTACCCTCTTCAATATCAAAATTAACGATATAACAAAACAACTATCCCCAGATATATACAGCTCCCTATATGTGGATGATTGCTCTATAAGTTATAAATCCAAATACATCCACATCTTAGAAAGAAAACTCCAACAAAACATAAATAAAATCAATGAATGGGCAACTATAAACGGCTTCAGATTCTCAAAAACGAAATCCAAATGCATCCACTTTTGCAATAAACGAAAACTCCACAATGATCCATCTCTAAAAATCGAAGGGGAAAAAATCCCTTTCGTAAAAGAATATAAATATCTAGGCACTATCTTCGACCAAAAACTTACTTTCAAACCACACATTAACTATATAAAAAATAAATGCAATAAATCATTACAAATCCTGCGAGTCCTAGCCCACACAGACTGGGGTGCCGACAAAGAAACTCTTCTCAAAATTCACAGAACATTAATTAGATCTAAACTAGACTACAGCTGCTACGTATACCAATCTGCCAGGAAATCATACCTGAAAGCACTTTACCCAGTATATCATTCTGGACTAAGGTTAGCACTAGGGGCCTTTCAAACCTCTCCTGTGGAAAGCCTTTATACTGAAGCACATGAAGCTCCTCCAAATCTTAGATGCCTCACCTTAGCTCTAAGATACTATACCAAATTAATTGCAAACCCTACCAATCCTGCACATAACAGTACCCTAAAACCAAATTATGAAAGCCTTTTCAATCAAAAGGAAAATACAATAAAACCCTTTGGACTAAGAATGAAACCAATTTGCAACGAAGCAAATATAGCAACAAAACAAATACATAAAACTGTTCTCTTTAAAACACCTCCATGGAAAATAACAAACCCAATAATAGACTTAAGTCTCTGTAAATACAAAAAAACAACAACGCATCCTATAAACTTCAAAACAAAATTTTGGGAAATCATAGAAAAATACCCTGAACACATCCATATTTATACAGACGGATCTAAACAAAACAACACAACAACTAGTGCAGCCATAATAAATAAAAAAAACAAAATAACAAAATGCCTCCCCAAAAGCTGTTCAATCTTCAGTGCAGAAATCAATGCTATAAATCTGGCCCTAGACCTAATCAAAGAAAATAAAGCCTCGAAGTTCATCATCTTTACCGATTCTCAATCTGCCATTATAGCAATCAAAAATAAAAAAACAAATAACCCCCTAATTGCAAACCTACTCACAAAACTCCAGCAACTAAAGAATAAAAATGAAATCATACTCTGTTGGGTACCCAGCCATATTGGCATACAAGGCAATGAATTAGCTGACATCGCAGCAAAATCAGCCCACAACCAACCTATCGACCCCACCTTCAAAATCCCGTACACAGACCTCAAAAGAAGTATCAACGTATATATTCAAAATAAATGGCAAAATTATTGGAATAATTTCCCCAACAATAAACTTTATCAAATCGCACCAAAAATAACAAAGCAAAAAAAACAAAAAACATACAGCAGAAAACAAAATAGCATCATTACTAGACTAAGAATAGGCCATACACACTTAACACATGCCTACCTCCTAAAAGGAGAAATACAACCACAATGCTTTCCCTGCCAAACACCACTCACTGTAAAGCACATACTAACCAACTGTATAGACCTCGCAAAAATAAGAGAAAAACACTACAAAGAGAAAAATCTTAAAGAAATTTTCGATGAAAACAACACTGGAAAAATCCTATCCTACATCAAAGAAGTAGGTCTCTTCCAAAGAATATAACTGCCCCCCCCCTAAGAATATAATATACAACTGCATAATAATAATCACAAATAACTGAATCGCTAAGTGCTACCACAACAAAATATAAACACCAAGTATCCAAACCACAAAAATAAAATACCAAAACTCTTCTAAAAGATGAAATTCACAATTTGAATAATACAAAAATAACCCATCAACACAATAAAAACAAAACTCCTAGAAATGAAAGATATAAAAATGTTATAAAAACCACTCTAACTACTCTAATATCTATATATCAATCCCAATGGAAAATCCTAAATAATCTTCAGCATGAAATGACCTAAAAGGTTGCATTGCTGTAAAACCAAACAAACAAACAAACAAACTCTGTCTGGCTGATTGTCGAGAACATAGTCTCGACTGGTATTTAGGCGCTACAAAAATCAGCCAACTTTCACAGACGGAATCATTTTGGAATCTGCCCAGACAGACAGATACTAAATTTTCGTTAGTAATGGATCATCATCATCATCATCATCATCTATTTTATGGTTTTACAAAATTATCCTTAAATTGCTGAATGCTCTTCTGAGAACATAGCTCTAAATAAAAGAGCAATACAATTTTCGTTAGTAATGGAGCATCATCATCATCATCATCATCATCATCTATTTTATGGTTTTACAAAATTATCCTTAAATTGCTGAATGCTCTTCTGAGAACATAGCTCTAAATAAAAGAGCAATACAATTTTCGTTAGTAATGGATCATCATCATCATCATCATCATCATCATCTTCTATTTTATGGTTTTACAAAATTATACTTAAATTGCTGAATGCTCTTCCTAGAAGATAGCTCTAAATAAAAGAGCAATACAATTTTCGTTAGTAATGGATCATCATCATCATCATCATCATCATCATCATCATCTATTTTATGGTTTTACAAAATTATCCTTAAATTGCTGAATGCTCTTCTGAGAACATAGCTCTAAATAAAAGAGCAATACAATATCAAGGCTGTAATTGTGATATTTGTGCAATAATTTTTTAGTCTGTTTTGTTTGTTGGCATATTCATTATTCTCTGGTTTCTTCCCTTTTTCTTCTCTGGGAATGACCTCTGCTTCATGTAATTAGTTCCACAAATCAGAGCCAACTCAAAAAGCATAATCAAAATCCCTCCGGTTATACATTTACCAAAAGCACTTGTTCTATAAAGATAAAACGAAACAACCTTTTTCGCCCTCATGTTTTGTTTTAATGTGATAAGTAGAACATAATGAATAACATGCTTCTCTTGGGAACAAACAGCAGACTCCGAGTTTTGCCATGAAAACAATTGCCCTGAAGGAGGTTCTTTGAGTTCTTGGAAAAAAGGGGCGCCACCAGACAGAATGGAACCAGCTTTTCGATTCTTTATTGGTTTTTCATCTTTAGCCTGCTGCTCACAATGACCTTTATTTCACAAGGGAAGAGTCATACACTGCCAAGCCTACCTGAACATAAAACATGGACAGCTTTTGTCATAGAGTGAGATATTTATTGCATGTTAAAGCCTGTTTTTCCTCAGAGCCAGTTTAATGTTTTCTCCCTCAGTTCACTTAGTGTATTCAATGAAATATACAGAAATCGGTAAAAAATAAAGATTGACGGTTTAAACAGAAGGCGATAAAAAATGTGTATAGACGATAAAAATGGTTTTATGTTGTTTTTTTTTTAAATAGTTTTAAATGAGGAACTATTTTAAGTTAAAATCTATTTAGTAGTATACATGTAATATGAAGAAAAACACGCTTGGAATGTGTAAATATGCTAGAAAAATCGTGATTTTAAGAAAATGGAGTCTTACGCGACCGGAAGTGTTGTGGTATTACTCTTGCAGCCATGTTTTTTTTTTGTATCACTCAAGACGAAAAAATTTTTAAAACGGTTTTTTTTCCTATTACTACGTACATTGATTTTAACTCCAAAACGTTCTGAATATCTTTTAAAATATATATATATATTATCGCCTATACACTAACTTTATTCGAATTTTTTAAGAAACTGTTTAGACCGTCGATCTTTACCTTTACCCAGAAATCTTATTTTTGAGGTTTGTCAGGCTGAAAAGAAAATCTCTTTGCTTACAAATTCACATTTTAAACAAGAAAACGTGTTGTTTGCAGGAAAATAATGTTTTTGTCGTGTGCAAATTAGACACTCAATTTTGAATGAAACGTTTTTTTAATATGCTATAGATTACATGGATTACAAATAAGCATTTTATTTAAAATTGAGTGCGAAATTTGAACACTATAAAAACGACAGTATTTTCTGACAATATCAAGGATCAAAATGTGATTGAATTTGAGTAATCACTCAGCATACAGGAATTTCATATATATATATATATATATATATATATATATATACATATATATATATATATATATATTTATTTATTTTATACATACATAAAAGTAATCCATGGACACGTGTTTCTGGCTCATAGGTGATAAAAATCGTACATATTTCTAGACGGAGCTCTTGGTCCAGTGGTAGAACGCTGAACTATAGACATCAATATCTAAGTTAGCCATGCTGATGACGGCTGTGAGCCAGAAACACGTGTCCATGGATTACTTTTATGTACGTATAAAATAAATAAAAATATATATTAACGGAAAAAATACGTCCTATGAAGTTGAAGACGACTAATAATGCAATTTTCTGCATCTTAATCACTTAGGAAAATGAGACAATCGAAATAATAGTAAGCAAAATAACAACTAACGCTACAATCACCAATAAAAATAATTACATAAAAATACATAAATATATATATATATATATATATATATATAATTATTCAAGTTTAAATATATTGCCATAAAGCAATCGGGGGTGGGTGGAAGTACCATTCTCCGATTGCTGGTGATATGAAGGATAAGGTATTTATAATTTCGAAGTGCAGTCTTCTAATATGAATACCAAGTTCAGATTTAATATAGTTGAACATTCTGACCATAATTGTGTAGGGATGACCTTTAAATTGTTTTTTATATAAAAATATATCTTAGTAATTTAACTCAAAATAAAGTTTAATTTTAATTTCATAATTAAAGTAGATAAGTGGAACTGGGCTGGTGCATTATCTACTACTCTCTCCCTCCTTGACAAGGTCCAAAAAAGAATCGCCAACCTAATAGGTCCCTCACTGTCAACCAAGCTCCAGTCCCTGTCCCATCGCCGCAATGTAGCATCCTTGTGCTTGTTTTACAAATACTTCAATGGATTATGCTCCGATGAATTGGCTACTCTGGTGTCCCCTCGACGTAAATTCACTAGACCAACTCGACAATCAACTAAATCCCATTCACTCACTGTGGAGGTCCCCAGATGCCGGAGAGCCTTCTACTCAAATAGCTTCTTTCCTCGTGCTGCTGGCCTCTGGAACTTCCTCCCTGGCCCCTGTTTCCCCGACAGTACTGACATGCAGAAATTTAAAACTAATGTAAACAGACATCTCGCTGCTCAGATCCTAATTTAGGCTGACCCCCCCCCCCCCAAACCGTCTCCCCATTTCTTTTTTTTTCAATAGCCCCTTACGTCTACAGTGGAGGCCTGCCTTGATTGGGGTGAACTATGTTAAAAACAAACAAATAAAGAAAACACACGACGTTATAGCGATGAATGGGAGACACCCGGATGTATTCCAGACTGATCGACCGAATTTTCTTGCCACGAGCTCTCTTAATTTTTTTTCTTTTCTGTTTACCTTTGCTTTTCTGGGCAGATTTCAAAACCGATCTTCACTTTTCGACACAGTCTTGAGAAGACGCATATGCGTTGAAACACGAATTAATTAGTGTCGATTGTCCCACCGATGTTTAATTTATATATATATATATAAGACTAGTGTAAATTCTTTGAAGCAAACTAATATAGTAACTACAAAAAATAAATTGACTTACATGAATGATTTTCTACTGAACGACTTGGGACTAAAAACATTTTTTTTCCCTTATATAGTTTTAATGGTTGAGAAACTTCCGAGACTATATATATATATATATATATATTATTATTATTATTATCATAAGGTTATACTAAATCTCAGTTATCAATGTTTGTTTCCCTAAGGCTTTTTTCCTATATATTTAACTAGAATGATACACGTCCCAAGACGGGTCAAATTAATTCTGCGAACAGAACAGTTTGCCTCACTTTTATGGCCCTTTTAGCGGTCTTAAGAAGAAAATGGAAATTCATGCAATCGTGTTTAATTAGTATCTAATGGTTATGGATCAAATTCAATGAAAATCTGATATATTTGAATTTTCAAAAGGGACGCCCTTTAAACCCTTTAAAATACCAAAAAAAAACTAAAATTTAGGAAATATGTATTAATTGTTAACATTTCACAAAAATCGGAGATATATGGATTTTCACAAGGCTTTCACTCCTTTTTACCTTCTTTGCATGAAACTAAACTAAACTAAATATATCCCACATTACGACCCCTTACGCATAGCAGCTGTGTTCCAAAATTCATAATAATCGGTTAATTAGTTTAGGAGTGAATTTTGCACATACAAATTGTTTTACCCCAGCTTTTATTTTATACAGTAACTATAACTCTCGCATACGTTTCTCCCTCTCTCTTTCTCTCTGTTAATTAACAATCAAATGTAATAAAACTAACTGTAAAAAAGAAGGTTGGAATAGTCCATTATAAATATTAGAGAATATGACCACAAATAATAATATTTAACCCATAGTTGTCGAGAAAATGAGAGAGAAAGTGAGATGTAGCGAATAAAAGGACTACTTTGGGATTTTGTCTTTTTATCCTTTTTAAATGTAACTGGTTTTGCAAACTCACCTTTTCCTGATTCAAACAATCCAACCCATTCCTGTTGAATCAAGATGGCATCTTTATGAAAAAAATATAGTTTAATTTCAATCTCATGTTTTTCCCCAATCTCCCTCTCTTTCCACCCCCATCTCACTCTCTCTCTATCCCCTACCTCTCTCTCTCTAGCTCTCCCTTCATCTCTCAGATACACATATGTATGTACAGTTCCGCCCTGATATTAGCTGGCTCACCATCTGTGATTTCATGAATTTGCGGATTTTCATCATTAAGCATTGACTTAACATTTTCTTCATAAATTCGGTAGAACTTACAAATATGATAATCATTTAAATCCAACGAAGGCCAATATTACACAATAAAACGCTTATTATTCCGTAGGATTCATATTAAATGCAGCTAACACAAAAGCGTTGGTATTCCAAAGTTTTGCTAACTTCATATGAAACTGAAATATTTAAAAAAATCAACCAACTTTCAAGCAGAAAGAGTTAATCTACACTAATTTGCTACATGCTAATGTACATAAACCTGATTTTTACTGAACTTTGAGGCATCAAAAGCTATTCGTGGGTGTTTCTGGAACTGAACCCCGCAGAAAACCGGGGGAGGGGGCTACTGTATATATTAAGATTTTAATCTTTGAAAAGCCTTGGTTTAAGGAAAGAATAATAAACATGTTTTTACCGAGTACACCTTGCATTGAACAATCGAAGTTGAAATAGATTTGTCATTCGTACATGTTTATCCCTCTTCTTTCATCTATCTTTATAATTGCTCTATCTCGTATATTGAGCTTAAACCTTTTCACTATAGGTTCTATCTACTAAAAGTTTACTTTTAGTTTCATATTTTATCATATTTTATACATACATACATATATATGAATTTTGGAACACAGCTGCTATGCGTAAGGGGTCATAACGAGCAATGAAAGTGATCTTACAACAACAAACTGTGTTGGAACTCGCATGAAGCTATTAGTACTGCTTGTTATACAACTCACTCAGAGTGCCCGGCCTTTAGTAAAGGGGACTTATAATAATATTTATAAATAAATATTAATTATTTATTACCTACAGACATCGATGTATATATATATATATATGTATATATATATATATCGATGTGTATATATATATATATATATATATATATATATATATATATATATATATATATATATATATATAAACTAGATAAACTGTCTAGGTCTATATAATAATATACTATCACTTTTTCTTATGTTTTAAGATTTATTTATAAGAAAATCTCCATAGCTCAGTTCGTTGAACATTAGACTGAAGTTCTCAAGGTTTCGGTTTCTGTTTCCGGCGATGGCGTCCGATTTATTTGTTCGGAATTTATTATTTAGTATTAATTAATTTCTAAAAGAAGTTAATATATTTCTTTAAAACAATTGTGACAGACAGACAGGCAGGCAGATACACAGAAAGTGCCCCTTATATTATGAGTGGATATTAAGCACAATTTTATAATTTCATGGCAATTTCTGTTTTGTTTTTTGTTTTTTTTACATATATGTCTATGCATATATTTATTATATAATATATAAAACTTTATTTTAAAATTTAATAAATGTGATACATGATATAACTTCAAAAGATTTGACAAATAATGCAGTACTTTTGATTCTGTTTTTTTTTTCTAATTTAAAACAATATTTTTTTATGGTTTGAAAAATGACAAGAAAACTAATAAGTTTATGAATATTTTTTTTGTTGAACTCATACCAGTCATATATTTGGATTTTGTTTTCAATTGCACAAATAAAGAACAGTTTTGGTAACAGTTAAAAACCTTAGTGCACAAATTTCAATGCAAAAAATTATTCCTGATGAATTAAGATAGCGTCTTTATGAGAAAAATATAGTTTCATTTTAATCTCATTTTGTTTCACACTCCACCACTCCTCCCTCTCTTTTCCTACTTTTTCTACATTTCCCTCTCCCCACCCCCTCTCTCTACCCCATTTCTTTCTCTCCTTCTCCTTCTCAATCTACCTCTCCCCCACCCTCTCTCTACCTCTTCCTACTTCTCCCTCTCTCTCACTAAATCTCTCTCCTCCTCCTCCTCTATCCCCCCTCTCTCTAGTTCTTTGTTAATTGTTTTCGATGGTTCAAAGTGACAATGTCTTTTTGCAGGAAACACAACTCGGAAGTACTCCTCAGCAGGTATGTGTGAACAACCTGTATCAAGCGAGCATGCGTGAATGACATACTTAAATCTTTGCCATGGGGAAAAAATGATGTCTTGAAACAAAAAAACTTTCAAAGTTAAAAGAAATTAAAGTATTTTTTCAACTATCAAGTGCAAAAAGAGATATCAACTTTTTTCATAGAAAACGCATTCTGAAAATTATTTCTTTTCTTTTCAGTTAACTATTTTTTTAATTTCGCAATTTTCAATATTAAATCTATTTTTTTTTAGCTGTCATAGAATCAAATTAAATCATTGCATATATACGTACAAATAATTAGTCTCAAAAGTAATTACTAAATCATTGCTTATATACGTATAAATAATTAGTCTCAAAAGTAATTACTAAATCATTGCTTATATACGTACAAATAATTAGTATCAAAAGTAATTATTAAATCATTGCTTATATACGTACAAATAATTAGTACCAAAAGTAATTACTAAATCATTGCTTATATACGTACAAATAATTAGTATCAAAAGTAATTACTAAATCATTGCTTATATACGTACAAATAATTAGTATCAAATGTAATTACTAAATCATTGCTTATATACGTACAAATAATTAGTACCAAAAGTAATTACTAAATCATTGCTTATATACGTACAAATAATTAGTATCAAAAGTAATTACTAAATCATTGCTTATATACGTACAAATAATTAGTGTCAAAAGTAATTACTAAATCATTGCTTATATACGTACAAATAATTAGTATCAAAAGTAATTACTAAATCATTGCTTATATACGTACAAATAATTAGTCTCAAAAGTAATTACTAAATCATTGCTTATATACGTACAAATAATTAGTATCAAATGTAATTACTAAATCATTGCTTATATACGTACAAATAATTAGTCTAAAAAAAAATTACTAAATCATTGCTTATATACGTACAAATAATTGGTCTCAAAAGTAATTACTAAATCATTGCTTATATACGTACAAATAATTAGTATCAAAAGTAATTACTAAATCATTGCTTATACACGTACAAATAATTAGTCTCAAAAGTAATTATTAAATCATTGCTTATATACGTACAAATAATTAGTATCAAATGTAATTACTAAATCATTGCTTATATACGTACAAATAATTAGTACCAAAAGTAATTACAAAATCCTTGCTTATATACGTACAAATAATTAGTCTCAAAAGTAATTACTAAATCATTGATTATATACGTACAAATAATTAGTACCAAAAGTAATTACTAAATCATTGCTTATATACGTACAAATAATTAGTATCAAAAGTAATTACTAAATCATTGCTTATATACGTACAAATAATTAGTCTCAAAAGTAATTACTAAATCATTGCTTATATACGTACAAATAATTAGTCTCAAAAGTAATTACTAAATCATTGCTTATATACGTACAAATAATTAGTCTCAAAAGTAATTACTAAATCATTGCTTATATACGTACAAATAATTAGTCTCAAAAGTAATTACTAAATCATTGCTTATATACGTACAAATAATTAGTATCAAAAGTAATTACTAAATCATTGCTTATATACGTACAAATAATTAGTATCAAAAGTAATTACTAAATCATTGCTTATATACGTACAAATAATTAGTCTCAAAAGTAATTACTAAATCATTGCTTATATACGTACAAATAATTAGTATCAAAAGTAATTACTAAATCCTTGCTTATATACGTACAAATAATTAGTCTCAAAAGTAATTACTAAATCATTGCTTATATACGTATAAATAATTAGTCTCAAAAGTAATTACTAAATCATTGCTTATATACGTACAAATAATTAGTCTCAAAAGTAATTACTAAATCATTGCTTATATACGTACAAATAATTAGTGTCAAAAGTAATTACTAAATCATTGCTTATATACGTACAAATAATTAGTATCAAAAGTAATTACTAAATCATTGCTTATATACGTACAAATAATTAGTGTCAAAAGTAATTACTAAATCATTGCTTATATACGTACAAATAATTAGTATCAAAAGTAATTACTAAATCATTGCTTATATACGTACAAATAATTAGTCTCAAAAGTAATTACTAAATCATTGCTTATATACGTACAAATAATTAGTATCAAAAGTAATTACTAAATCATTGCTTATATACGTACAAATAATTAGTGTCAAAAGTAATTACTAAATCATTGCTTATATACGTACAAATAATTAGTATCAAAAGTAATTACTAAATCATTGATTATATACGTACAAATAATTAGTATCAAAAGTAATTACTAAGTCATTGCTTATATACGTACAAATAATTAGTACCAAAAGTAATTACTAAATCATTGCTTATATACGTACAAATAATTAGTGTCAAAAGTAATTACTAAATCATTGCTTATATACGTACAAATAATTAGTCTCAAAAGTAATTACTAAATCATTGCTTATATACGTATAAATAATTAGTATCAAAAGTAATTACTAAATCATTGCTTATATACGTACAAATAATTAGTATCAAAGGTAATTACTAAATCATTGCTTATATACGTACAAATAATTAGTATCAAAAGTAATTACTAAATCATTGCTTATATACGTACAAATAATTAGTATCAAATGTAATTACTAAATCATTGCTTATATACGTACAAATAATTAGTATCAAAAGTAATTACTAAATCATTGCTTATATACGTACAAATAATTAGTATCAAAAGTAATTACTAAATCATTGCTTATATACGTACAAATAATTAGTATCAAAAGTAATTACTAAATCATTGCTTATATACGTACAAATAATTAGTATCAAAAGTAATTACTAAATCATTGCTTATATACGTACACATAATTAGTATCAAAAGTAATTACTAAATCATTGCTTATATACGTACACATAATTAGTCTCAAAAGTAATTACTAAATCATTGCTTATATACGTACAAATAATTAGTCTCAAAAGTAATTACTAAATCATTGCTTATATACGTACAAATAATTAGTATCAAAAGTAATTATTTAATAATTGCTTATATACGTAAAAATAATTAGTATCAAAAGTAATTACTAAATCATTGCTTATATACGTACAAATAATTAGTATCAAAAGTAATTACTAAATCATTGCTTATATACGTACAAATAATTAGTATCAAAAGTAATTACTAAATCATTGCTTATATACGTACAAATAATTAGTATCAAAAGTAATTACTAAATCATTGCTTATATACGTACACATAATTAGTATCAAAAGTAATTACTAAATCATTGCTTATATACGTACAAATAATTAGTATCAAAAGTAATTACTAAATCATTGCTTATATACGTACACATAATTAGTATCAAAAGTAATTACTAAATCATTGCTTATATACGTACAAATAATTAGTATCAAAAGTAATTACTAAATCATTGCTTATATACGTACAAATAATTAGTATCAAAAGTAATTACTAAATCATTATTTGTACGTATATAACGTACAAATAATTAGTCTCAAAAGTAATTACTAAATCATTGCTTATATACGTACAAATAATTAGTCTCAAAAGTAATTACTAAATCATTGCTTATATACGTACAAATAATTAGTATCAAAAGTACTTACTAAATCATTGCTTATATACGTACAAATAATTAGTCTCAAAAGTAATTACTAAATCATTGCTTATATACGTACAAATAATTAGTATCAAAAGTAATTACTAAATCATTGCTTATATACGTACAAATAATTAGTATCAAAAGTAATTACTAAATCATTGCTTATATACGTACAAATAATTAGTATCAAAAGTAATTACTAAATCATTGCTTATATACGTACAAATAATTAGTCTCAAAAGTAATTACTAAATCATTGCTTATATACGTACAAATAATTAGTATCAAAAGTAATTACTAAATCATTGCTTATATACGTACAAATAATTAGTCTCAAAAGTAATTACTAAATCATTGCTTATATACGTACAAATAATTAGTATCAAAAGTAATTACTAAATCATTGCTTATATACGTACAAATAATTAGTATCAAAAGTAATTACTAAATCATTGCTTATATACGTACAAATAATTAGTATCAAAAGTAATTACTAAATCATTGCTTATATACGTACAAATAATTAGTCTCAAAAGTAATTACTAAATCATTGCTTATATACGTACAAATAATTAGTATCAAAAGTAATTACTAAATCATTGCTTATATACGTACAAATAATAAGTATCAAAAGTAATTACTAGATCATTGCTTATATACGTACAAATAATTAGTATCAAAAGTAATTACTAAATCATTGCTTATATACGTACAAATAATTAGTATCAAAAGTAATTACTAAATCATTGCTTATATACGTACAAATAATTAGTATCAAAAGTAATTACTAAATCATTGCTTATATACGTACAAATAATTAGTATCAAAAGTAATTACTAAATCATTGCTTATATACGTACACATAATTAGTCTCAAAAGTAATTACTAAATCATTGCTTATATACGTACAAATAATTAGTATCAAAAGTAATTACTAAATCATTATTTGTACGTATATAACGTACAAATAATTAGTCTCAAAAGTAATTACTAAATCATTGCTTATATACGTACAAATAATTAGTCTCAAAAGTAATTACTAAATCATTGCTTATATACGTACAAATAATTAGTCTCAAAAGTAATTACTAAATCATTGCTTATATACGTACAAATAATTAGTATCAAAAGTAATTACTAAATCATTGCTTATATACGTACAAATAATTAGTCTCAAAAGTAATTACTAAATCATTGCTTATATACGAACAAATAATTAGTATCAAAAGTAATTACTAAATCATTGCTTATATACGTACAAATAATTAGTCTCAAAAGTAATTACTAAATCATTGCTTATATACGTACAAATAATTAGTATCAAAAGTAATTACTAAATCATTGCTTATATACGTACAAATAATTAGTCTCAAAAGTAATTACTAAATCATTGCTTATATACGTACAAATAATTAGTATCAGAAGTAATTTCTAAATCATTGCTTATATACGTATAAATAATTAGTATCAAAAGTAATTACTAAATCATTGCTTATATACGTATAAATAATTAGTATCAAAAGTAATTACTAAATCATTGCTTATATACGTACAAATAATTAGTATCAAAAGTAATTACTAAATCATTGCTTATATACGTACAAATAATTAGTATCAAAAGTAATTACTAAATCATTGCTTATATACGTATAAATAATTAGTCTCAAAAGTAATTACTAAATCATTGCTTATATACGTACAAATAATTAGTATCAAAAGTAATTACTAAATCATTATTTGTACGTATATAACGTACAAATAATTAGTATCAAAAGTAATTACTAAATCATTGCTTATATACGTACAAATAATTAGTATCAAAAGTAATTACTAAATCATTATTTGTACGTATATAACGTACAAATAATTAGTATCAAAAGTAATTACTTTATATTCTACTAGCAGAACCCGTCGCCCGGCGTTGCACGGGAGAAAGTACTACCTATTGCATAAAAAAGAAACCGCCTATTGTTCCCCCCCCTCTACCGTGTTGGTGAATGTTTTAAATTTAAAAAAATAAAAATAAAAAGTGGTAGAGTAGAACGGGATCGAACGCTGAAACTGGCGATCATGAAACCTTTCTTTCTTAACGACTGTGCCACAGTTTCGACTTAAAAATACATGTGAAAATAGGCCAATTAAGCCAAGCTTGTTTATTGGCAGCTTCTGCCGACCAAATATAAAGTTCAACAATGACACGGTTTAGGTCATTTATTTGGGCAAGTTTTCTATAATATGAGTGTTAAATGTGTATGATTCTGAAAATGTAAATGTATCGGGGGCTGCGAGTATCTTGGCGCTTAATTGAATTAAATAGTAAGTCGATTCGATCAAGAAATTGTAGCTGCCATTTTGAATGCTTAAATGTTGCAGGAACTGTATTCGTTAATTTCATTTGCTGAAATCCGGAATGAATTTTAATTTAGAATTCATAGGTAGAATTAGAAATAACGTAATCTGATATTCGCGGAATATCATCGGAATGAACGGGAGCGGTCATTAAGTCTTTGCGTATTGCTTTATATTATGCAGTAAATTAATACCAGGCAAATAATAAATAAGGACGGACTGTTTTGTGAAAAGTAAACTGTGTTTATTAGTTCCCGGTGTCGATGAGTGGAGTGACAGTACATAATTGTTAGGGAGGAAAGTTTTTGCTACCACCTATATGGAGTTGGTGTGTCGGAGATGGCGGGCCAAATGTAATATTTAGTGTTAGCTGGAAGAAAATAATAAGAAATTTACTAAAACACGCTTGAGTGAATAAGTGTGATATAGAGGTGAGTTTAGTAGCCTGTGATGCATGTGGTTATTTTCCTATTCTCCGAGAAGGTACAGGGGAAAAATCGTCTCTACTTTATATATTAGATATATATATATATAAGTCAATGTTTGTTCGTGTGCTATAGAAATCGCGATCATAATAGTTAGAACATTCAAATATGTTTCAAGAAAGGTTAAATTGAAATTTTCCTTCTATTCCATCTGGGGTCACTAAGGAAATTATCGGTTAGGGCCATCAAATAACTGTAATATATTAGAACATAAATATTGGTTAGGTCCATCCAATAATTGTAATATATTAGAACATAAAGAAATGAAATTTATATTTTAAAATTAGATTTTTTTCGTTTTATAAACAAATAAATTAAACAAAGAATATCTCAGTGAATAAGATATTCAAAAAAGGTTTAAACATTTGAATATTTATTTTTATTGTATTTTTAAGATCTAAAATAAACGAATCCGTTTCCATTCGTTAAAGGCGTTTTGCCGCTTCACAACCTTTCTGTAAGAACAAGTATTTTTTTAAGAAAACACCACCGTGCTGACAGTTTTTTATTACTTAACCTCTTATTGCAGATTTTATTTTTAACTTTTCTTTCAAGGTAAAAATTGTAAACATGACTACATTTGAAATTATTTCTGACCAGCAATATATCTCTCTTGACTTGAGGAGAAATCAACTCTGAAACTTCCTGTCCTTTATCATCAAATCTTTCTCGAAGTTCATACATTACATCCATTACTCTTCCTGCTTTTCGTAAAGTCGGTTCTCTCTATCGCTCCAAACACTTTCTCAGATCTGAGGCTATTTTCCATTTCTACAGATTTACTATCAGACCTTGTGTGTGGAATCATGTTGTCATATTTGGGCTGGTGAATCTACAAATCTACCATCAGACTTTGTGTGTGGAATCATGTTGTCATATTTGGGCTGGTGAATCTTTGTCCCATTTGCGGATTCTTGATAAGGTTCAGAAGCGTATCTGTAATTTGGTTGTTCCCACCCTTTCTTCTTTTCTGCACCCTCTCTCTCACAGATGTGATGTTGCTAGTCTCAGTCTTTTCTATAAATACTATTATGGCATGTGTTCTTCAGAATTGTGTGATTTATTCCCTGCTTCTTTTGTTCCAGCTCATTTGACCCATTGGTCTAGTGGTCTTCACCAATATGTTGCTTTGATACCTCGTTATAATGCAGCTTCCTATTCCAGTAGCTTCTTTCCAAGAACTGCAGGCTTGTGGAACTTTCTTCCTGCTGACTTTTTTCTTCCAACTTATAACCTTGGTCTTTTCAAGACTACGGTCAACAGGCAACTCCTATCTTTGCAGTAATCACCTTTCGTTCTTTTTAGCTCCTTACATCAAGTGGCTTCATGCCTTGTCTGGGGCGATTTTCTTTAAAGAAAAAAATCTTCATATAAACAAAGCCGAGTAAGTACTGTTAGTCATTTATAAATTTGTAGCTTGTAAGTTTGATGGTAAATCTAATCGAAGCGTTTCTCTTCGATGTAAAAAGTTATTATCAAGGTAGATTTAAAAAACTAGATCTATTAACCAATTGATTTTTTGGTACCGGTCCAGATTAGGACCCACGGTAAAATCGACTTGGCATCGGTAGTTTCCGGATGTTTATATAGATGACTGGAAAATCCCGAAGAGCTTATACTTTTTCATGCAAAACAAACAAACATTTCACCAGTTGTTCAGTGATATTTATCTTAAGAAAACAACCTTTTCATGCACAACAGAACAACGTGTTATCACGCTAACCTATAACACCGTTTTAACACTTGTTTAGTAAGCCTAATCCCTAAACCAGCAGCAAAATCACACCCTTCTCTGTTAAAAACAAAAACAAGTCCTTAGATACTGGAATATTTTCTAGTCTAACAACTTCTTTCTTAGACCACTTGCCTTTTGAATTCCCTCTTTAACCAGGTTACAGCCCTTATAACTCTGGCCTCTATCACAGTTACCCCTTACGCTTCAATGGCAAGATGCCTTGTTTGGGGTGAACAAAAATAGCAGTTTGGTGCAACACATGAAGCTGTCTGAAGATACCGGTTTCCATAGTTAAAATGCACCAAACATTAATGTTATTGTTTTTCTTCTCCTTTGCTAAACTCAAACATGTTCTTCAAAGCTAAAAACAAAAATAACATTTTTCCTCTACAAAACAATATTCGAAGATATAAAGAATTTGAAGCATAAAAACGTTTACCAAAATGACCTGACTTGGCATTAATTAACCCGAAAAGGATTGATATGCCGTAAAACAAAATAACCAAACAAAACACCAGGAATAAATATTTGAAGATATAAAGAACATGAAGCATAAAACTTTTACCAAAATGACCGGATTCGGCATTAGATAATCTGAAAAAGGTTGATATGCCGTAAAACAAAACAACCAAACCAAAGATAAAAAAAAAAATTTTTTTGAATAAAAATAAATAGATAAATGTCATATTGTAAAGGAATTATGTATCGAGTTAAGACTGCGGAACCAAATCCCTGCTTAAAAGTACAAATAAAAATGAAAAACAAAACAAAACAAAAAAACAGGTTGATATAAAAACAAAACCAAATCTTCAAAATCTTAATATGTTGTCTTTTTTTGCTGTTCCCTGAGATAATAAAAAGATCCTGAAGAGTTTGGAAATCCTCCATTCTATTCTGATCTTTTCGTTTGGCTTTTCTGCTTCCACTTCACTTCGTTTTTGGTATTCTTCCAACCAAGTTTGAAACTTCCTCATCAATAGAAACATTTTTGATTTGCACTGTAATATATATATATATATATATATATATATATATATATATATATATATATATATATATGAGTGATGGCAAAGGATGATTAAAAATAAAATATAACCAATGAAAGACGGGATGGAAGAACTTGGCATACGAAATCAAATCGTGTTAACAAAAGAATTCAACGATTCAGGCAATTCACCATTTTTTTTCTTTCTTTATTCTGTTTATGTCATTTTTATAGATTGTTTGCCAAAATTTAAAGGAAGAACATATCTGTAGACATACATACACATTATATATTTTTTTGTTACAGACATGAAGGTACGTATTTAGTGTCTGTAATGCTGCTTATATCTCATGAGCTAATCCACGTACAAGTATTTAGAATATAACAGATTTAAACACACCAAAGAATAAAAGTTACAAAAGAAATAATGATCAATGAATTCTTTACAGGATAAGATATACTGTGGAGAGTCTTCTGTAGAGGGCATATTCTATTTTTTTTTAATCTCATATATACATATATATATATATATATATATATATATATATATATATATATATATATATATATATATATATATTATAATATAAAATGAAGTAATAAAATAAGGTGTCAATCAAATTTTATTAGAATTCAAAGTTCATGCAAAGCATCCTTAAGTCCTTAGCTCATGAGTTTTCAAAGATAATTTGCATGAACTTTGAATTCTAATAAAATTTGATTGACACCTTATTTTATTACTTCATTTTATATTATAATATTAATGCTCTATCCAGTATATTGAGCTTCAGTTTTTTATCCGGATGTTTCACTAATTATAAGATATTAGTTGACGCTTTTGTTGGATTGCTTCATATATATATATATATATATATATATGTGTGTGTGTGTGTCCCTAAAATTAGGGGGTGACATAATGTATGTAAGGGAGTTAACTCTGTCAAGCACTTAAGAAGTGCAATTACCATTAGTTTAAACACAGCTATTATCGCTAACAACAACTACTAGTAAAAATTTGAATTTTGAAGACAGTGATAATGCAGTTTAGTAGAAAACACCGTTGGATATGAGACAAGTTAAACAGATCAAATGACAATATTGAAGAGTTTAATTATCTTCAATTGAATATTCATTTAACGATTTAACAACATAATGTGTAGAACCAGTATTGTATAGATTGTGTCGTATTCTTTCAATTTTCGAAAGTAAACCGCATTTTCAGAAAGAAATAACACTCAATCGGGGTGTGTTTTCACATGGAAGTCGCTAAATTATATGATGTCCGTTGTGATAGTCTCGCAGAAATTAATATTTAACATTTGGTTATTGTTGCAATGTTCGTTGATACGTCGTGTTTCATTATTATTAAATAATTGTCATATTATTTTACCAGTAATTATTATATTATTATTACGTGTTTTTATTTAAATGTATATTTTTATTTATTTATTGTTTTTGTTAATCTCTTATTTTAACTGTCGTGAGGTGACGGTGGTTATTAAGTGGATAGCAATACAGACTGATGATCTGGGTGTGCCAAGTTCGAATCCAGTCGATTCCATAATATCACTTTCACTTAGGGATATTGACAACCATTACGTGGTCCCTCCTGCAAGAATGTCGACAGCAAAATCAAACCGGTCAACAAAGTTGTACCTTTCTGATTCATACGAATTTATTTTTTTACCATGTGCGTTTTATTTTATTCAAACTTGTACGTATAAATCATAATATAAGGGATAACTTGTTGGATCTAAGATGATAAGAGTGACCTCCCTTGATGGGGGGGGGGGGGGGTAATATATTTTTTATTAAAATTTTTAATTCATTTTCTTTATGGTTTTTGTTTTGATTTTCTATATATTGTTATTTAATATGTACTATTTACTTTTCTTACACAAACGTGCCCAGATTGTGCATTCTGTTAAGTCCTGGACAAACGTGAAATGCGAGCAATTGTTTACATCTTCAACTATATGCATGCTCGCAGACATTTAAACACACGTGCATATATATATATATATATATATATATATATATATATATATATATAGTCTCGGAAGTTTCTCAACCATTAAAACTATATTATAAAAAAAACAAAAAAACAACTTATAGTCCCAAGTCTTCCAGTGGAAAATCACTCATGTAAGTCAATTTATTTTTTACAGTTATTATATTAGGGATCATCAGTTGTTTACCATGAAAAACTGTTTCGGGAATATATATATATATATATATATATATATATATATATATTATTAGTAGTATTTGTTTAATATTCATTAGTTTATCTAATATGTATTTATTGTGTCTGTCATAATGGTTATACTACAAAGGTGAAATTGAGTTCCGCTTTGTTATTTATGTAGGAGTTACGTTTTCTTATCAATACCGATTCCTTAATTCTGAGGTTGCCTAAGTCTCTTTCGGTAGCTAATATTTTTACGTGGATATCTTTAATGGGATTGTGACTTTGTGATATGTGTTTCTAGGATGATGATAATATTAGTTGTTGTGTGTTCTTTTATGCATATATGCAATATATTTTACTACTATTAAGAAATTCGGCAAACCTTTTGATCCGCCCTCGTATTTCCATTTTATGGACGTCTGCTGCATTCGATCCTAATCTGAAGGCCAAGAAAGGGTATTTCAGTTCGAGTTTCACGCTCAATAAAAATTTTAGAAATCACTTGTTTTTTGCATTGCATCTTCAGTGATCAGGTGATCCTATCTTTTAAAAAAGAGGTGGCAGGTGATAACGTATGTACTAACATGAAATTGCCTTAGCCTATTATTATATAGATTACTACTACTACTACTACTACTACTACCGTCATCTCCTAAGTTTACATCGACATTTCTTTCCTTTTACTGAGAGCCCCTAGCGAGGGTTTTTAGTCACACCAGGACCAACCAGACTCCTGGGCCTATTAATTTCGACGGACCTTTGAGAGACTACATCCAGATCTTTTGGGATTTGCAGGGCAGTTAGAGAGCTTCCAGGCACCT